>CAHIKZ030005407.1:100000-430000 GCA_903632075.3 Acanthosepion pharaonis | reverse complement strand
TCTGCCAATTTTCTCATTTTCTTCATTTTTAATATTAAGTTAAAAAAATTTATATTTTAAGTGCTTTTTATTGGTGTTAATTTTTTTCTTTGTGTGTATGTATGTGTGCGTTCTTGCGTGCATATGTGTGTGCTTACGCATTTGTATGTACACAAGTGTAGAATATCATGGTTATTTCTTCTTTTCTTAATTTTCTTGTCTCCTCATACCCTCTCAATATTCCCTTTTCATCTTTCAGATCTGAATATGCAAATACACCCTTATATATATACACACACACACACACACACACACACATATATATATATATATATATATATATATATATATATATATATATATATATGTTGTTGTGTTTTAGGCAGCATTTTTCATTGATGCATGTTTCATTAAATAATATAGACAAGTTTTGTCTATTTATTTTAAGTAAATTATTTTCACATCGTCTGATAAACTTAATAACATTATCATTAAAAGAAGAAAGAAAATCACAATATTGATACATATTTTTTAATTCTATCTAAGCTTTCGGCTTACATAAGCCATCATCAAAGATGACAATTACATTACAATATATTAAACAATACACGGACAAAACAATAATGATAGTCTGTTTATGGAAGATTTCCAAGGAACAACAAACTTGTGCATACTTAAATAATATTTATGTTGGTCACACCATAAACTCGCTTTCACGACGCTTGACACTACATTTGAATGATAACTCTAATCTTTTTACGCATTTAAAACAACATCCCTGGCCGCATACACAATTCCGGAAAATCCTTGTTGAAAACACAACTATACTTAAATATGAAAACAATAAACAAAAACTAAAAATTCTTGAAGCTATAGACATAAAACAGTTGAAACCTAACCTGAACAAAATAAACTATGAAATCTCCACAAATATTCTTAAATGTCTATAATTTATAACAATGTCTATAATTTATACCAACGGCTTTCCATACTTAATACTTCTCGTTTTCACTCGCGCGTGGTCATGTGTGACGTCATGAGCTGCGGTGCGATTTTCGCTTCTAGCGTCTCGTATGCACGATTTTGTATTTTTATAATAATCCTTTCCTGTTGTCTAATCAGTTTCTTGATGTTCAGATGAAATTCATCAAAAATAGGCGCCGTAGTTCTTTTTAACCAAGTACTTTCGACATTTTCTAATACCATCTCATGGGGTAAATTACTAAGTCGATCTCATTGTAACTTATTTCAAATAAGATTCTTTGAATTTCATTTTAACATCACGAAACTGATTACACAAATAGAAAAAAACAGTATAAAAATAGACACGATATGTGTATATCATTCAATGAACGACACACACACACACACACACACACACACACACACACACACACATATATATATATATATATATATATATATAACTAACTAACCGCCTTGCTTGTGTGTCACACTTTTTTTTAAGAAAATTATGATTGTATAAAAATAGACACAATATGTGTATATTATTCAATGAACGACACACACACACAC
This sequence comes from Acanthosepion pharaonis, assembly GCA_903632075.3. Classification (NCBI taxonomy): domain Eukaryota; kingdom Metazoa; phylum Mollusca; class Cephalopoda; order Sepiida; family Sepiidae; genus Acanthosepion; species Acanthosepion pharaonis. The sequence goes on along the minus strand of CAHIKZ030005407.1, from coordinate 428,485 downwards.
ACACACACACACACACACACACACACACACACACACACACACACATATATATATATATATATATATATATATATATATATATATATATATATATATATGTACTAGCTAACTTACCCCGCCTTGCTGTGTGTCACACTTTTTTTAAAGAAAATTATGATTGATTTTAAATTATTATTATAATATGTGGAGAAAAATGATGCTTTTCAATATTACTCAATGATCTTGCCGATGTGACCTTCATCTTCTGGCTTTCTCCTTCTATATTTTGGATAGGAGTCATTCCCTTGTTCAAATTTAAATTTAATTTAAATCAAAGTGAAAAAAAGTTTCAGTGGGGGTTGTGATCCTGGAGGCCCCCCTTTGATCAAAATGAAATATACTTATGCAAGTACCCTATGAGTCATTTCCTTGTTCAAATTTAAATTTAATTTATGTTAAAAGGAAAAAAAAAGGTTTCAGTGGGAGGTTTGTTCTCCCCGGGGATCACATTTGATCAAAATGAAATATACTTATCCAAGTACCCTGGGTAATGTAGTAATGAATATATAGTGTTAGGGGAGGGGTCTATCTATAAAAAAAAACCTTGTGAGGAGTTCGATAGCAAACAAAGAGATAGACAGAGGCTACAACTTCATATATATATATATATATATATATATATACAAATAAATTAAAATTACTGTTTGTTAGCAAACAGTTATTTCTGATGAAAAATTTAGGACAATTTGAAATATCAAATATATATATAAATAAATAAATACTTTCATAAAATAAAACATTATAATTTTAATTTGAAACTTTTCTATATATACATATTAAGAAAGTATACGTCGCTTCTCATTATGCTATATATATATATATATATATATATATATATATATATATATATATATATATATATATATATATATATATATATATATATATATATATATATATATATATATATATATATTTATAATGAAATGGTCGACTGTTATTTGAATATATTCTCTCTCTCTCTCTCTATCTATATATAGATAAAGAGAGGGGTATATTTAAGAGGCAAGAATCCACCCAAACAAATTTAGTTAAAATCTACCGGCATGATCTGTCTGTTTAATTATTTTATTTCTCCAATTTTCAAATAGTTACAGTTTTTATTTCAACGTGATGTCGAATCCTATTGCTATATATATATATATATATGTGTGTGTGTGTGTGTGTTTGGGTATGTGTATATGTGTGTTTTTGTGCATATGTACATGTAAGAGACAGAAAGAGAGAATTGAATAGCAGTAAGTTAGGAGGTATATCGATTGACTGAAATAGACAGATGCCTCTCATTAAGTGGACAAAATGAGAGGAAGAAAGAAAGAAAGAAAGAACGTCGTGTTGAGTTCGTTGGTATGTCGATGTATGTGTTCATGCGTATGAAAGAATGCGGATAAGAGAGAACAAGAGAAACGGATTGGATGAGCCGAGAGAACGCAATCAAAAGAGAGAAGAATCGTCGTTAATGTCCCCACCAATCTTAATGATCTTCGTTGAAACATTCGCCGATACAATAAATTTTTATCGATTCTTTTAACTCAATCATCTCAGCGGGCGATGATAGCAGCGAATGGTTGGAGCGGTGGAGGGATCCCCTGTTCTCAATAGTGGCCGACGGCTTGATGTGGCCAGGAACGAGTAAGAGAGGGGAAGGTATAATGACATTTGTATGAGGTATTCTCTCATTCGTTCGTCTCGAAATCGTTTCGCAATACTTAGACCGCTCTTTAGAATGTTGCAGGGTCTCACCTCGGAAGACTGATTACTGCCATGGGGTGGTGGTGGAAGTTGTTGTCTTTAAGGGGACTAATCATATTTTGGCGTACGGGGCGTGGGGGAGGTGAATGAAGCAAGAAAAGGTTGGAAGAGGAAAGAGTAAAGGGGGTGGCTAGATTGATAATGACGGCGACGAGAATGTGGAGAAGGAGGATGGGGAGGAGGAGGAGGAGGAGGAGGAGGAGGAGGAGGAGGAGGGGTAGGCTGAGTGGAAACGCAAGGCAGGTGGCGTCTTCAGCGACAACGTTCGGCACTTGATGTGTTGTCTGTCACCAACTTCGTACAAAGTTACCGATTTTCAGCTGTGGCTGACAACTCTTCGAGCTTCGAGCCAAACTAATTAAGGTGAACGCGATATAGCTCACATAAAACACCACACACACACACGCATATATATATATATATATATATATATATATATATATATATATATATATATATATATATATATATATATATATATATGCACATAAACAGCACGATATAAGCACACACAGAGACGAATCAAAACATATACAGAAACAAACGGATCTAAATAACTACAGAGAAACACACGCACACTTACACATTCTTGGAGATATATAAACTCATACCGTTTAAGTCAAAACATATAAACACACAGATAAAGTATTTTCAACACTTTTTTTTTTAGGTCTTAAAACTGACCAGAAAATTTGAGGGATCTTTTGACCCTCAGGGTGGAAATATAATCTTTTCATTTAGTTTTATCCAATAAATTTTAGTAATTTTTCTTATTCTATGTGCTGTGTTTCTTCAGGACGTGGGCGAGCATAGTGTTCCACAATTTCCTTTCCTTTATAACTCTTAGCAATATTTGTCTTCTTGCTATCACTATTAATCCCTGTTCTGTCAACCCTGACCCTTGTTAGCTAGGTTATTTCCTCTACCCGTGATGTCTTCATTATGTCCCGTGAGCATCAAACTTTCCAAACCCTCTTTCCTCACTGTGTGCCCTTAATATTTCAACTGTCTCTTTCTGTTTCCAATTATAAGACTTCTTTTCCTTTCCAATTTTCCTGAAAGAAACCTTCGTTGCTCACATGTTCAGTCTTTGATATTATCAGAATCCTTCTGTAAAACAGCATTCCTTTTGCTTCAATTGTTTTCACCTATGATGCGATTGTCCAGCATTCACTGCCATATTAGGCTTATGGTCACATCAAGCTGAAAGACAGATTCCCGTACGATCACCGATGTTACGCAATGTCTGTACCTAGATGGGTGACCGCTTAGTGATACCAGGCGCTGTAAACTTGGATGTGCGGGTGGTGTAATGGATAACGGTTCGGAATTATTAATGGATGAGCCGAGTTCCAATTTCGGCTGGGTTCGTTTTAGTCACTTACGCGCAAATGCTTTTGGGAAAGGTATGAATTCACATCTTATCCCACCATCTATGGGTTGATTAGTAATATATGTATCACTAAACCATTATTATCCCTCCACCCCAAGAAAATTCTTATAATCTAAAAATTACGAATCAAACACTGTCATATTGGAGGGCCGGTAATACATAACAATCCACTACACTTTTCGTTGTTTCTAACGAATTTTTTTCCTATTTCTTAATACTTTGATTAACTTTTGTAAGGCAACCTTATTCTAATGCGCCTTTGGATTTCGGGGTCATATTTTCCTAGATTTTTAAATTCATGTGCTTGCTTGATTTTCGTGTTTCCAATTTGAAGATCGAATCCTGGGCTGTTCCTTTTTCTGAAAACCATACACACTATCTTCTTTCTACTTGATCATTAGTCCTTTCTTCTCGCTTTTCCATTCTACTTTAATTTAACAACCAGTAAATCTCATACTTTTTTTTTACATTTATCGTAGAAAATGAAAAACCCAGTTTCAATTAAATGTTTCACACACACATCATTTATCGAAAACAACAACGCCAGAAGTGAGTAAAAAACAATAGTGACTGAGCCAGTCTCCAGCTACCTCTGCATACAGGAATATATTTTCAAATATTTATTACTTGTAATTACTTCTTAATGATTTGTATTCCAAAATTGTGATGTAAATATATTTTGATTATTTTAAATTTTTACCGCAATTTTTTACCTTTCCATTATTAATATCATTATTTCCTTGGATTTCTCTTGTATACAACCAGTAACTTAAAGTTAGAAATGGGTTCATGGCTTTTTTTCTACTGATCATTTTTATAAAAAAACCACAAAAAAGCCCTTAGATCATACATTTTGCATTTCTTTTAAGTTTTGGGCTACCATGAATCCCTTCAATGAGTACATTGGATTCTTTTCTAATCAATCGGAGGGCTCCAACTACAACTGGAATTGTTGATGTCATCATGTGCCACATTTTTGTGATTTCGACTTTTTTGAAGTTTTCGATTTCTGCTATGGACACTACCTACCAAGTCTGCGGAAAGACCTAAGGCAGGTCGTGGTGTGTTGTTATGGCCACATTTCATGTTAATTTTTTTTTTTTTTTATCTCCGATGAAGTTGCTAGCACATAGATTCTCCTTAGTGTGAGTGTACTTACAATTTTCTGTATGTCTCTTAAACTGGGGTTTCCAGGATTCTTTCAATGTGTTGTTTTGTTCCATTTTTTATAATTCTAATGCACCTATTACCACTGGTATTATTCTTGTCCACATTTTTCTATTTCAATTTCCAGGTCTTTGTATTTTGATAGTTTTCAAATTCCAAATCCGCTGGACAACTCAATTAGTAGAATTGTTTTCTGATGTCATTTGCATTTTCTGTCTGTGTGGATGGTATAATCCCACATTTTATTTCTGTAACCGGCGCTGGCCGATTTCGACCAGTGTTTGCTTAAGGTCCTTGTATTTTGATGTTATTTTTATATTCATTTGGGGCAAGATTCCTGATTAGATGGTCTATTATTTCTTGGTATTTGTCACAGAACCTGCATTTTGGATTTATTATGTATTATTTGCCTGAAATTCCTAGTTCTGGTCTTGCGCTGCAAGAATAAAACCTTCAGTTTCAGACTTTAATCCATTTTCGATTTCTGGGTTTATTATTCTGGATTTTGGCCATGCAGAGGTTTGTCTTGCCAGCGTTGTTTCATCTGTTCAAGGGCTTTATCCTTGGCTTTCTTTTTCATATCTTTTGCTGCCTTGGCTTCTGTTTTGAATTTACTAAATGTAAATGTTGTTTGTATTTACTGCATTATTGAATATTTTTTCTTTCTGTTTTCATGTTGTTTCACTAATTTTATCATCCAGATTTGTTTTTCCATTGAAGCCAATTTTTTTATTATTAAAAAAAATTAAACCCTTTCGGGTCCCAAAAATTTCAAAAAAAATAATTGAGGATTTTTTTGAAAAAAAAAACAAACCAAAAAACAAAAAAAAAACAACAACAACAAAAAAAACCCAAAACAAAACGAAACGATAAATACCACTAAGATCACACACATTTAATTATTTATTTATTAATTTTTAATTATTATTATTATTGTTGTCGTTGTTGTTGTTATTATTATTATGATTAATTTGGTGTTGCACATTGAAAAGATGTAATCCTATGGTAACAGTTTATTTTCTCGCACTTTTCTCTTGTGGAACTCCCTTCCGGCTTATTGCTTCCCAGTCAAGTTTGATCTTGAAAAATATAAATACGATGTCAAACGTTGTCTTCTGTCTTCTTAATTCCTATCTTTTTATTGTTCTCTTTCTTTAATAATGTTTTTCTTTTTCTCATGTTCTTTCACAATCAGTAACCCGCATCCCTTGCGTTTTAGTGGCTTTATTGTCTTGCTTGGAGTGATATGGTTAAAAACATGCTTGGTCTTGAGCGGCTATCAGTAAGCTTTCTGTGTCATGATTCATAACGCCTTCATAATAATAATATTAATTATTATTATTATTATTATTAAACCATTTCACCCCGCCCCAGAGAATCTTTGCAATCATAATTTGTTTTGCAGTAGATATCTTTATATTCTTTTCCTTTTAAAAAGACTTTTTACAAATGTTTTTGGCCTTGACCCTGAACACGTTTTTTTTTATCTGGCGATTCCATAAACATAATTTTAGTGTTTTCTTCTTTAATACAATTTACAACGCTTGGCTTTAATTTAATGATCAACAGATCCCGTTATTTCTCATATTAACCGAAAACAAAAGACACAACTTCATGTAAATGTTTCTCATGCCTATCATGATAAAACAGTGCCAGAAGTGAGTAATAAAATGATACTGAGATTGCGTCAGCTGACTACTGGGTATGTTACCATGTTACTGGGTCTAGCACATTTTTTTTTTAAATCATCTTATCTTCCTGTGTGGTTTTGATAATTAGCTTTCATTCTGCAGAGGTTAGTGATCGATCCTTCTTCCTCTAGATATAATCAGCCGTAGTTTCATTCCAGCTCACCCACTGCTGCTAGAATTTGTGGTCTCGCTGAAATCATTAGAATGTATGAAAGCTTGGAGTCATTAGTTTCATAGATCAAACTCTTGAGATCATGGATGATATGAACGTTTAGTAACGAATAAGAAATGTTACATGTAGATGTGATGAAGAGAAAATCTACCTTTCTCAAATTTTATAATTTCAGTAAATGATATATACCAGGATTTATTATTAGAGGCTACAATCTTAACAACATTAGATGACATAGTGTTGATAGCAGACACAGAAAGAAAACTACAATAACGCCTCCAGAATGTAGTGAAAGAAAGCGTGAAGAAAGGACTACACATCAATTGCAAGAAGACTGAATGCATGATTGTTAGCAAAAGAAACAATCCATCATGCGAAGTACAGATTGGAGATATCAAAGTCAAACAGATGCAACAATTTAGAGATCTGATGAGCGTATCATCAGAAGATGGAAAGTGCGACGCTTAAATCTGTAGGCACATTGGATAGTAAAAGGTACCTTTTAAAAACTGAGCAAAGTATTAAGAAACAGGAAAATTTAGTTAGAAAAAAAGAAAAAGAAAAGTGCACTGAAATCTTAATTAATGCCAGTCCTTCTACATGGCTGGGGATGCTGAACAATCTCTTCACAGATGGAGTAGAGACTTGAAGCAATAAAAAACGTTGTTCTACTGAAGGATGCGGAGAATACTATGAACCGAGCACGTGAGCAACGTCGAAGTTCTAGAAACAATAGCCACAAAAAGGATAGTTATACTTCACATCAGGATGAGATATTTGAAATTTTTGGGGCGCATATTGAGGAAAGAGAGCTTAGAAAATTTAATACACACAGGACAGATTGAATGTAAGAGTGACAAAGGAAGGCAACGCACAGTCTACCAAGCGAGCTTGAGGGACTGGATGGCAGGGCAGGGTTTGGAAGAAATAGAAAAAAGACAAAAGTTATTAAGATCTGCAACCGGCAGAAAATTGCGAAAGCTATGGTCAGTCAGTATGTGCCATGCGTGATAAACGCATAGGCGATCATATATATTTCAATATATGACTGACGAGGCAGATTTTTTTTCCGCAGTAAGTTTCCATTTCTTTCTGCAGTAGACCAATTGCCATCCAAAGCTATAGAACCCGGTCTGACCTGCTATTTACCCATAGCTGGGGGGAGGGGAGAAGAAGAGGATTCATAACTTTCCCAAGGGTATTAGAACGTAAGTAAATCCGAAGAAATGCTAACACATCAGGATTCTGTATAAAATTAGTAAAATTCAACATCTTAGTTAATACGTTTGCTTCTTAGACATAAGTGTATACTTTTTGTTTAGAACGTCTTTACCAGACAAGCTACACTCCAAGCCTCAGTATTATCTATGCCGTAGCAATGAAAGCTGTAAATCACTCACTTGGTATTACAAATTTTCAAATGATACGTGTCATATAATATAGCGGGAAAGATAACGAATATATTAGCGGCAAAAAGTAATAATTATGCTAGTAAAAACGTAACAGAAGAAGAAGGCAAATAAATAGAAGAAAATAAAAATGAGATTGCGTTTATTCATCTTATTATTACAAATGATATTTGATGTCTTCGCATTTCGGCAAAATCTCGCGAGAATTGCGTTGTCAAATGAGATATCGTCTTTCGCGAAAATGGTCACCCAATCCTGTTCGCACCAAGCAAATTCACGTAAAACCTTTATAATAAAGTTAAGTTGAGAGTATTACTCTAGTCATCGGCCTTAAGAATATAAAATAACGGATAAAACAAAATCGACTCATTTCTTCGCCAAGGAATATTTTACTGCATACCACTTAAATGGCGACTGGGCTTGGACGTGCGTATGAGCAAGCGTTCATACACAATTCATATATTTTGGGGCGTAGAAGACTCTTTTATTTAATACAAGCTATCTTTCCTCATGCTTACATGGTTATGTTTTTACTAAATGTTAACATAATACAAGGTACAGGAGCCACTGAAGATATAGGGTTAGTAAGTAATTGGCTCATTGATTCGTTTCCAAGGGCTGGTGTGGCCGTAAACCGAGTTGGTTACTGAGTAAAGTTGTTAGGTGGGCGTAAGATAGAGGGAAGTCAATGTATATTATGAGGATATGTAGGATAGATAACGTTTGACTTGAAGTGGTTAAGATTATAGTGATCGGGAAAGCATATTCTTGGGAGTTTGTTTTACAAAGTACCGTGTCTCGAGAAGACACTTTTTTTGCAGGTTATTTAAAGTCAGAAAATATTTTTAGTTAGTAAGACTTTTTTTTTTAAAAGATAATAGTTTAATGATACAGGTTTCACTAATTATTCCATAACTGGTTGGGGTGGGTGGGGAGAAGGTATTTGCGCGTAAGTAAATATAACGAACCCCTGGGAATTAGAAACCGGCTCTCCGATTAACAATTCCCGAGCCATTGTCCATTGCGTCATCCGTCATCTCAGCTTACAGAATCTGGTATTCATAAGTGATTACCTATCTAGATACTGAACAAGCTCAATTTTGCTTAACTTCGGTGATCGTATGAAAACAGAGGGATCAACGTAATGTAGCCGTAAACAGAGTGGGTTATTGAGTGAGGTTGTTGTGTGGGCGTAAGATAGGGGGAGGTAAATGTATATTATGAAGATATGTAGGATAGATAACGGTTGATTTGAAATGGTTAAGATTATAGGGATCAGGAAAGCATAGTCTTAGGATTCTGTTTTACAAAGTAACGGCTCTCGACAAGACACTTTCTTCTTACCAATGGAATATGATTGGTTAAATGATCGATTCATTTTTTATGGCTTATCAACCCTTTGTAGACTATTTAAAGCCAGAAAATATTTCTAAATTGTAAGAATTTTTTGAGATAATATAAAATTTAGTGATACAAGTTTTACTAATTAACCGATAGCTGGGACCCAATGGAATATGAAGGGGTGAAGATGGTTCAACATTGTATACATTGTGAAGATCTGAACTGGTGGAATTAAAAAACATTTGCTATGGAAATAGCGATAGGCTTGTGACGTTTCATCTGGGGAAAAGGGGATGATGGATTGAAAGTAATTTATCGCCCACAAGGCTGCGTAAACTATTTTGAACTCTCAAAGGTGGGAAGTGTGGGTTGGGCCTCTTCTGACCAGATATGGTATCAACGCACCATATTTAGTTTGACCTGACCTTTGTACAGCTAGAACATAGAAGGAGGAGTAAGCGAAGCCGAAGGCAATACTTGTTGGCTGCCCTCAAAAACTGATTTGAACTCACGAAACTGGCCGTAATTTGTAAAGCCAAATTGGTTATTCATACATTTATAAAGATTTATATTTATACAAGGCGATAAGATGTCGACTGCCAGAATCTGTTAAAAAACGTTCAAAACAATAAGGGAGTTGAAAAAGTTTGTATTGCAAATCTAGTCTCACTCTAATCCAAGTGGCAGGTTCCTGGGTATAACGATAAACTACATCCAGCAAGAAGGACTCTGGTGGAGAGGCCGGATTTATGGAGGAGGGTGGAACGACCTCTTAATTACTGTTGTTCTCAGGTCCACCCTGACCTGAGGTGGTAGTACCTGTTAGAGTCCCAGCTATGGAAAAATTGTTTTGATTTTTGTTTGGTGTTTCATGAATTACAAGAATATATTATAATGAAAATACCAGTTATATATATATATATATATATATATATATATATATATATATATATATATATATATAGTTAGTTTATGAAAAACTAGGTAATCCGTATGGAGGTAAACCCAAATATATATATATATATATATATATATATATATATATATATATATGTATAAATAACAAAAAAACACTTCTAATAATTTTTATAGCTAAATGACAATTAATACAGAACTACAAAGTATAAAAATACATTTTTTATAGTAAATTACCAATACAGTTAACATCTCCAAAATATATATATATATATATATATATATATATATATATATATATATATATATATATATATATATATATATTCGAGTTGTACTTCTTCCAGACCGTTCCTCACCCACGGCTATAGAAAAAGAGATATATTCATACCTTTCCTAAGGGTATTAGCACGTAAATGAATGTAATGAATTCGCCTCTCCGATTCCTAAATCCGAGCCGCTATCCATTACTCTACCGTGTTTTGAACAATACAAAATATTAAAAAGTTAAAATCCTCAGACACACTGGGTTGTAAATTAATATTCTTTTGTTTTTATTATTTCAATTACATTCTCCGACTAGTTTCGGTCAGCATGGCCATCATCAGGAGAAAAAAAAAATTCTACTTGTTAGTAGCAGTGAACTACAGAAATGAATCACTTGATAGAGAAAATGAAGTATATATATATATATATATATATATATATATATATATATATATATATGTGTGTGTGAAAAATAGGAAAGAACTCGTTAGGTAAATAATCCAAAGTTCTTTAGTGTTTTGTTATTATTTTTTAAAAATAGTGCTCGATACAAAAGTAGAGCATAAATATAATTATTTATTTAAAAATATGATAATTCAAATAATTATATTGAAGTTTTCGGCTCTTGTTTTTTGAAACATGAGAACTCTTATGTAGCGTGTTGGAATCATATTTTTAAATAAATAATTACGTATGTATATATATATATATATATATATATATATATATATATATATATATATATATATATATATATACGCGTTTGCCCTGCAAGTATAAAATTATGCAAAAAATATTTGTAGTTGTAGCAATGAAATCGCGTACAAAATAATTACATTTAGGCACTAAAATAACCCTTAATCGCTGATATGCCGCTAAAGAAAAACAACTAACCAACCAAAATGCACGAAAGACTAGTAATTTAGAAATCAAAACTCACAAGTGCGGCATCAAAATCCAAGAAGCAATATAAAATAGGGTAAAAAAGAATCCAACTTACAGATTCTAACACAATGAACTTACTCTCGCTCACAAGCCAAATACACGCACTCCTCGTCAAGAAAAGCAACGGCTTTTATTGAGGAATTTTTTTCCGATTGAACGCGATAGTCGGGGAGGATGAAAAAAGTTACCATATGTGAGGCATGCTTAAGGCAGTAATTATCGAGTATTTATTTTTTCTGTTTCTTCAACAAATCATGTGTCAGGTCACAAACTGTTTTTTTTAGGTCCACTCCTGTATACTATACTAATAGAATTAGTAAGAGTTTTGTTCTCTCAGGAGCGGGGTGGCAACACACCCAAAGTACATCTGTTACATTCTGAAGGCCGCCTGGGTATGCCTAGCGTTGAGATTCGTCAACAGCACGCTTCGCATCGCTTTCTTAGACCGAACGTGTACGCAATCGGATAGTGACGGCGAATTCTGGAAGGAAGACGTCCATAAGAACTTCCTATCCCTGAGAAGTGTGCACTCATGAGAGGAGGAGGCCTCCCATTTTCCCATTGGTGCATACTCATTCTATCGTGAATGTTGGGTCACTGTCATATTCTTACGGACGACGAATGGCCTCTCCAACTTCTAGGCGTTGCCTCGTAAGGCATTATATCACGTGCTAGTTAGGGGTCGGTTTAAAATGATCTGATAGACGAGCTTGGTCTAACAAAGCCAGAGTCTCCATCCATATGGCCTTTGGGGTCTGGATGGAAATGATTCAGTAACGATGAGGCATCACTCAGCTGGCTGTTACTTCAAATGGCACTCTGGGTCGGCAAGAGACAGTGTCGATGGAGACCCAGGAACACATTTTTCTTCCACTGCAGGGTCGTAGACTCATTGTTCAAGGTCACTGAAGACATCATGGTTCGCATGCTCCGCGAAAAGTTCTTTACACTCGAGGCCAGTTCTGTCTGCAGTAATCTGATTCATTTGTTGACTGAGGATGGATACTATGTGTTCTTTTGCCTACTAGGCGTTATGCGAGTCGTGATATGGACGACGCGACAGAAGGATTTCTATGAGGATGAGAAATTTACCTATTCCCAGCTGATCTTGTAGTTTAAACCGAAACATGAAGTTAAGATTAGGACGGAAAGATGCTGACTCACTCTAATGGGATTTAGCAAAAGGTGGATGAGTCTACGCGTCCATGTCGAGTGAAAGGTGTTGCCTTAGAGTGGCATTTTGATACCGATAGAGGAATTAGGATATTGGTTATTTGTGTTGAATTTTGGCAACCCCGCCGAAAATAAGATAGTTTAGGTTTGTTTTATCTTTAGTTTCTTCCGTTAGAGTTAACTTAGGTAGGGGATGTATATTCATTTTCTTTAGTTTAATCCTTCTCCCCTCCCTCGTTAGGTGACAGGGATATCATCTCGGATGACTTTCGCATTTTTCCTTGATGTATCTGAATGACTGTATTGCTGTTGGTCGAATGATTGTTTAAATTATTTAAGTCCTGCATTAATTAATCCAGTTAAGTGATGTTTCTGCCACAATTAAGGATTGTGGTCTTGTTTTTTTTTTTGTTTCTAACACTATTTTTACTTTCTTGTACATAAAACTGTACACATTGTAAATATTCATTAGTAGTTATTTTAAAAAGTTGTTATTTTATTCCCCACCCCACAGACAAATTTTAAGTATGGGAACTAGTTAGGACTTCAAAGAAACTCTGAGGTTGTGATTTTCCATACGTTGCTTAGATGTGGCACAAGGTATGGGACGCCCAGTGAGGATCGAACTCACTACTCAGTCGTAATTAGATGTGGCATAAGGTATGGGACGCCCAGTGAGGATCGAACTCACTACTCAGTCGTAATTGTTCTAGCGAGACAAGCTTGCTAACCATTACACCACCTCGAGATTCCCAAGAAACTCTGAGGTATTATGTTGTCTGTAGAAAGAATGGTAACTAAGAATGTGTTGATTTTGTGAAAAGAATTCTGTGGTATGTTTCGGTCAGTGATTATGACTAGCTAAATTTAAGTATAAGACAAATAAAAATCAGCATTACCAACCCCATTTTTGGCCTTATGGCACATGTTTTGCATTTTACAAAAATAAATATAACTCTTTTGGGGCGTGGGGGCTTGGTAATTTTCCCTTTCTCCACATCTCCAATTAGTTGATGTTGACCGGCTACTCTTCAAAATTAGGCCTAAGAAAAGTAACTGATGATGTTTTGCTGGAACCCGTGAAATTGCACGCTTCAAGTGTCTCATTTTGAACATTTTAATTTCTAGTCGAATCTTTTAAAAAATCTTGCGACTCCGATAGGCTGTGACTTGAAGCGATAATGTCTTCGAAAACTCTCGCTTTGCTCAGGTCTATTCAACTCATTTCCGTTATATTTTTCCCTTGGGTTTTATCTTTCCGATTTCAGCAGACAATAAAAATCCCCAATCTATTTAACTTGGCCTCCTAAAGCTTTCAATTTCTTTCTATTTAATGCCTTCCATTTATTCCAGCACTGACTCTTCATATCTCCAACTTGCACACTTCACATGCAAAACGTAATATAAGGTGTTATACTCCGTTTCCTTACCATTATTGTCCTCGCATCATGCTGACGACATGTGCACGTAGAAAAAAAATCAATATACTTTGACTGATTCAGATAAGTTGAACAAGTATCATCACCAGACTTATCAGAGGTGCTATTAGAGAAACGATATTTCGGTCAAGTACACTCTGGTCATCTTCAGGTGTGCTTTACTTTGGATGATATGGCTTATAAAATGTATTAATATAAGGTTTTAAAGGCAGTTTCCTTATCATATTTATTCTCACTTCATGCTGTCCATGTGTGTATCTAAGATTTAAAAAAATAATCAATATATGTTGACATAGTAAAACTAATATTACCATCTTGATTATTATAGATGTTTCGTTCAAGTAACCTTCACTTATTTATTATTTTCGCTGATATAGGATATAACGTGTTGATATTGTGCTATTTTATCCATATGGTATTTCTTGTTTGTTCGTGTTTATTCAAATTGTATTATTTCACTACTTGATTTAGGGATTCAACCCACGTCTAGTTTATTGATAGCAACATTCACGACCCTTAAAACGTTAACCTGAAAACCTGTTCTTAAATATCACCTTCAGATGGAGACTTTGACATTGATGTCATACATGGTGACAATCTCGTTCAGAAATATCCAAATTATCAGTTGTATACAACCGTATTCTAAGATTAATGGTTAAAATGGGTTTGAGCGAGTGAAGCCTGTGGGTGTTGGTGAATATCACACTTCTTCGAACCTTGTGGACTGGCACGATAGAATCACAAACCAAAAACTGTACCCGATAACAGAAACCACATTACTTTAGGACTACCAACAACAGCAACAAATAAAATGGATAGCAGATATAACCCGAAGAGAAAATAATGACAGTGAAGATGTTGATATTCCATACTACTTCAAATAAAAGGTTACGATAGAAACTTAGATCAAACCTGGAAAGAGCAATAACAGCTTTTAGACTTGAGTGACCTACTTTTCCTGAAATATTCTTTTAAGTGAATGATTTTCTAAATGTCAACCGTCAGTAGTATTGGTAGCTTGGTCAATGAATACCAAATGTTTCCTTGGAAGGAAAATGGCTAATATTACCATTACCATTACCATTATGTCCAATATGCAACTGATACAAAGGATAACAAAGGTGTATTTTGGAACCTTTAATTCAAATCTCGGACGGCTAGAGAATTTTTGTTTATCACAGCAGATTCAGGTTCAGCGGTATATCAGCCTCTATGGATTATTTAATGCCAAAGTTGAAAAAAATCTGAACACAATTTTATGGCTTCAACTAGATATACTTTGAGCGCAATTGTACACGTTCAACTATAGATAAAATATATCGATGGTTATTCTGGTTTAAAAATTTATTGGTAATATTACGATACATATTGTTGGTAATTTTTACTATAAATATAAATTGTTAGTAATTTTATAAAAATATATTGCTGTATAAAAATACAGCAATATATTTTCATAAAATTACTAACAATTTATATTTATAGTAAAAATCAATATCAAAATTACTAACAATTTAAATTTATAGTAAAAATCAATATCAATGGTAATATCAAAAAATGTCTGTCTATATTTCTGAGATGAGGTATTATGTACAGTATTTACATTAGTCGGACTATTGTCCTCATCTTTGTCGCCATATTTGTCACAACGTTTAGGCCGTTGTACGCTCCGGCCTTCTTCAGGTGGTTGGAATTTCAAACATGGCACGTGGAACTAGAACAGTCTACCCCAGTGATCGAAATAAAGGGTTCAGTTCGAAATTCCAACCACCTGAAGAAGGCCGGAGCGTACAACGGCCGAAACGTTGTGACAAATATGGCGACAAAGATGAGGACAATAGTCCGACTAATGTAAATACTGTACTATCAAAAAATGTGTTTTCATATTTTCATAGTGTTTTGTTTTTGTCTGGGGGGTTCACTAGTTGCATATAATTAGGGACCTAACAAGTGTAACTATCTCGGGTCAGGATGGACCTCGGAACAACAGAAATTAAGAGGTGGTTCCACGCTCTTCAAAACCTCTAATCTCCCGGTCAAAAACCTTGCAACCAGATGTAATTTATCGTCATACCCAGGACAGTTTTTTTTTTGTTTCTAACGAAATTTTCCTGTTTCTTAATACTATGCACAGCTTTTGGAAAGCACTTTATGCTTACGTACGAGCATTCAAATAATTTCAAAACAGCCGTGAAATATGAATTTAATGCACATTCTTACTTATATTTTGCCTTTATTATTAGTATTCGTGATCTGAAGAACTACTTCAAAGGAGTATGATAAATATAAAGTCGAAAGAAAAGCATATTTCTTAGATAGGCGCATTTCTGTAGAAACATGTAAACATTTACGAACGGACAGTCGTTGGCCAATAGTTATTAAGATACAGTATTTTTGTCCACTATTTACATTATTCGTCTATTGTCCTCATCTTTTTTGCCATATTTATCATAACGTTTCGGCCGTTGTACACTACGGACTTCTTCATACTCAGATGTCCTTAAGGACACATAGCACAGTGGATAAAGGCGTTGGTTATATCCAGTGACAGGACCCAAAGAGTTCTGAGTTCAATACCTGGTTAAGGCAGTGGAGAAATTGGAAAGGTGAATTAACAGAAGATAACTGATAACTGACACCCATTAGACATGGCACGTGGAACTAGAACAGTCTACCCCAGCGAGCGAAATAAAGGGTTCTGTTCGACCTGAAGAAGGCCGGTTCGTACAAGGGCCGAAACATTGTGATAAATATGGCAACAAAGATGATGGCAATAGTCCGAATAATGTAAATAGTGTACATAATACCTTATCTCAGAAATATAGACAGATAATGGAGTAATTTTGTCGTTTCGAATTCGTTCTGTAACTCGGCGGCCCTTGTAACCACTCAAACATTCCCTCCAAGTAATTGCGACAAACGTTTTAATATTTAATGAAGCTTAACTTGCACATTGCTAAGTTTTGTTTTATGAGAGTAGAAAGATTTTGCTAGGTCAATCTTCCAAATGGGCAGGGCCTGACTTCAGAGAAAAATGTCTTTCGGAATTTTGGTGATTTGCATCCTGGCTCAAATATTGATCCGGAGATCTGATTGAACATGTAGAACCGCGTAGTTGCACTAATACACTTGTACCCTAATGATGAATAATGTGTATATTTTAAAGAAGAAATATCTTCACTTTTCAATGCATTTAATTCAGTGGTGAGTATTTGTTGTAATCTAGAAAGGGTTATTGGATGAGGAATAACCAAAACAGGTTGGAAATGAAATGGTAATCTTTATAGCATCAACAAAATATAATATATTGTAAGGTAACGGGTGATTAGAACACAACGTTGGAATCTGCGAGATCACAAAACAATCAAAAAGGAAGCTGAAAACTGACAAGAAGAAGAAACGAATTTTACAAAACGATATGTGTTGTAATCTAGAAAGGGTTACTGAATGAGGAATAACCAAAGCGGAAGTTGGAAATGAAATATCAATCTTTATAACATCAACACAATACAATACTCACCAGCGGCATGAAGTAGATAAACCACTGTTAGTGGTGGACTACTTAAACAGCATATTACCACCATTTACAATAGTGTCCAACGTATTTATGACTATTGCGACATACCCATTAGTGTTCATAGGTACGGTATATAACAATATCAATAATGGAGATTTCACTCGATACAGTGAAAGTTTCAAATCAAAATTAATAACTATGTGCCAAGCTATAGACTTATTGATCCGACAATTATATTTGATATAAACAATTTGAGTGATATTTCGTAGGTATTTTTTATACTATTTTCATCAATTACAAGGCCTAAGAGTCACCCGAGAGAGAGGGCTACTGAATAAGGTTGTTGTAATTGCGTAAGATAAGGGAGTAATCTAATGGTTATGTGTAGGACAGATAAAGTTTGATACTAGGTTTGAAGAGTAGTGATCGAGGAAGCATGCTCTAGAGAGTCTATCCCACAAAAGAGCTTCGTGGAAGAATCTGTCAAAGTTGAACTTCCTCCTTACCAGTAGCATACAAAGGGGATAAGGATGATTAGACCCTGTGCACGTGGCATGGCAGGGTTTAGCTGAGAATGTTTCAACTGGTCTAGCTCGTATAAACATTGCTATGTAAATAGAGAAAGAACAGATATTTTCCTTTAAATTATTCGTTATTTCATCAAAATAATTTGGGTTATTCATAGTTTAACTTACATTTATAATTAGTTTGTCTTAATTTGTATTTAGCACCTATTCATTTATATAAGTGTGCCGATATAATGGTGACGTCAGTATCAGAACGGGATTTGGCTTTAGAATTATGTGTGCCATTACCCACTCTCCTATGTCTTCAGTATCAACGTTATCAGAAATAAGCCTTATGCATCAATCCTGGCAATTTTAGCAACCTTCGCTGACCTACGCATTTTTCGTTTGGTCTCTTTTGCCACTAGCACAATCGTCAGCAGTTTTAGATTAGCATCAGGATTAACGGCCGAATAGAGTTTTCTTTCAATCTGAAAGAGATTTTTACTACGATTTGTTGGGTTGTTCGTTGTGACATTTGATTTCACCTCTGGCCTTGTTCCGTTCCCCCAGCATACCCAGCAGCCACTGTCAGCTGCAGTCTGTTCTTCTAACCCCTTGGCGACAAGTTACGTATATGTACGTCATCAGTTGGTTAAACACCAGGGCATATAACGTCAAGGAAATTTTTCCAAACCTTCCAAGTTTTCATGATGTTTTAAGGCGAAATTTCATCCTTTGGTATCTTAAAGTCAGAACAAAATATTACAATTCAACCAAAATATTTTGAATTCCATGTTCCAGAATTAAATAAAACGAAACAGAGTCGTTTTTAAAAGTGAAACTTGGGTCATAAATAATATTTAGATTAGTTGTTAAATTTTTTTTGAATAGTCATAAAGTAAATATTTTTTTTATTCATATAAGTTTTTTTTTTCGGTAAGTTGATTTTGAAGTAATGTTTCTGTTTTGTTAAAATCATTTTGAAATCATATGTTTTGGTTCAGGCAAATTTGTTTGGAAATTTTTGAAGTCACGTTTTTATACGCAAAGGTCAGTTTGAAGTTACATGTTTTTGTTCAAGTAAATTCATTTTGAATCCATGCTTTGGTTTAGATAAGTTCATTTTGAAATGAAATCTTTTCTAAGGTAAGGTCATTTTGATGTTTTTGAAGCCACGTTTTCATAGTAAGTTCATTTTGGAGTCATGTTTTTATTTAAGATCACTCTGAAGTCATATATTTTTACTCAGGTAACATCATATGTGTTATTTTTAAGGTACGGTTATTTTAAATTTATCTTTTTGTAGGTAAGGTCATTTTGAAGTCATGTTTTCATAGGTATGCTCATTTTAAGTCATATATTTTTGTTTAAGTGAAGTCTTATCGAAACCACGTTTTTTAGACAAGTTCATTTTGAATTCATTTTTAGGTTAGATTATTTTCAAATCATATGTACTTGCTTGAGCAAATTTGACATCTTAGGCAAGTATTTTGCTTAAGCAAGTACTATTAATTCGTAATGGTAAAGCGCAACTGCGATCTGTTAAAGGGCGGATTAAATTTCTCGTTGGATAAACGGTCATGTTGCACGATGGGGGTACACTGGACTCCAAATCTGTATGTATGCACTGCGTGGATGGATATTTTTCTAGACTGGCGTCATTGGCCAAAGCGGAGGGTTTCTCCGATAGAACTAACGGTTATGTGTCCATGAACTAGGCTAGGCCTCAGGTAGGAGAAAATTGGCTGTGGTTAAATCGGGAAAAGAAATGGGTGCTGCCAGTTATTGTTACCCAAGTTACGCTATGCATGAATGAACACTCCTCCATTATTTTACTCTGGTATGTTGAAGGAACTCAGATGCTCGGGTTCTCAGGGGCGCAGCGACCCCTACCGCTATAACCTGTCAGAGACATGATTATTATTATTATGATGATGACGATGATGATGTTTAGCAGGATTCAATTGTTGGATCGCCAGCATTATAGAATTTGAAAATAAAAAAGTACTGCGTACGATAAACAGGTCGGAACGCCGTTCGCTAGTCGAAAAATAATGTTTGTGAAAAGAAGGATGATGATGTTGGTCTGTGCTTGAATAATTCATTGAATACTGATTAAAAATCACACCTGACCTGCAGGCAACACTCGTTGATTATCGGTTTATGTTCAAGCAGACTTACCTCCTGCAATTGCTATAAAAACAGTAAATAGTAAAAGGTGAAGTCAGTGTGTTTTAGATGTGTCTAGAGAGCGTTAGCGTGTCTCGTGTAGGTGCATCACATGTAGTGCAGCTGTAGCAAGAGTGGGTGTACCTACGGCAAGGTACCTCGACGAAATTCAATAGTCGCCAGTTTCGTTTGTAATTAAGATTTTTCCTTCTTGTAGACCGATTTTCCAGCCAAAGCTACAGAACTTAACCTGCCTTGATATTTAAATCATACCTGTGGAATGAGGTGGAGACGTATTTCTACCTTCTCCCAAAGGCATTTTTTTCCGGAGTGAACGCAACAGACTATCTTGGAACTTGAATTCTGCATGAAGATTCCATTTTTTGCGCTGGTATTCGTCAAACTACCCGCACACCACTAAGTTCTTGTTAGAGGCACCGTAAGGCTAGGGTTTCAGCAAATATTGTTTCTTCCGACGTGAACTACCATTTGTTTCATCTGTATTTTATCCATCGGTAAACACGGATTAGACACGTATCTTCATAAAACTAACGTTCCAAAGTACCGAGACATTCTTTATTCAATAACCTATTTCTGTGGTGTTTGTTTTTATTGGTCAAAAACGAACATATTTTATAACGGAGAAAATAGAAAGAATATCTTTCCATAGATAAAAATGAATAGGAATAGATGGGTTCGCCTATGGTCCACTTCACCCATTCCTCCGGTTTTTTGAAGAGGGGTAGAAGTTTATCTCCTGTTTCCTGTGATTGGGTTTTCGGTTCCTTCAGATGTCTTCTCATTCTCTTTCACTCCCTGTAGCGCCTTGCGTCTTAGTGGCATCATCACCTTGGTTTGTGTGAATTAAATAAATAAAAATACATCCCTAACAAACTTTTTCATATCACCAACATTCACCAGACATAAAGAATGTAAGATCTGGACATATCTTGACGATGTAACCTAAGTGTTACATACACGAACTTCAATGATTACGTAATGTTCGCCACAAGACCATAAAACACGCTATGACACCTTTCTGCAAAACACCAGTATCACCTAATGCCCTCATAATTTGTGAATGTAATTGTTGTGGGGTGATTTCACAGTGTACTAAGTCGGTCCTAAAATAGGTTCGACGTACAAAACGTTAGGAACTTGATATAATAGGTATGACGCAGAGTAATCTAGTGGTGGTCGCTGATACTTTAGTATCCGACTAACAGTCGTCCGACATCGACCCACTGACTGACCGACTCGTTACTCTTACTACTCCTACTTATTATAGGTGGGAGAGACAATTAACTATAGAACAGGTGTGTTCCACCATAACAGTATTATTATTATTATTATTACTCGGTAATAAAAGAAGCCAGCAAGTTTAAAATGGAGTTTCAAGCAGGTGAAGAAATACAAGTAAAGCATAATACTCCGAATGAAGCTGCAAAATACTTAAACAAGAAAGGAAAGACTAATGCAACCGACCAGATACAAAAACAATGGCAAGATAAAACGCTTCATGGTCAATACTCTACCCGTACCAGACAAGCCGATGTTGACAAACAACGTACCCATCAGCGGCTACGTAGTGCAGTGATAAAAGCTGAAACTGATAGTTTTATTCTTGTTGCATTGGACCAATGAATTACCAAGCATACATACTTAAAAATTGTGTTCGTCCAAAATGCAGATTATGTGATAAATATCCAGAAACAATTGACCATCTTATATTAGGTTTCGTGGCACCCACTGAATATAAAACACGACACGAGAGAGTGAGCGAAGATCTGTATTGGAAAATCTGTAACACTTACAGAAAGGAAATTGAAAGAAATTGGTATGAACACCACCCAAACCCGGTTACGGAAATAGGACTTTTATGGAACTTTACAATACACACAGACAAAACAATCAAACCTAATCGCCTTGACATCGTGATTAGAGACCTCAAAGACGAAATGTGTCTCCTTATTGATATTGCAGTTAACTGTAGCCTTTGTATCTTTGAAGATCTTCAAAAAAATATCAAAATTCAAATCGAAATCTCAAAAATGTGAAGCATGAAGACATTAACAATTCCAGTTGTAGTTGGAGCCCTAGAATTGATAAGAAAAGATTCCAATAGACTCATTGAGGAAACCCCCGGTAGCCTATGCCTTCGAGAGATACAAAAAATTGTACAACCCACACCTTAAGAAGGGCTTCGTCTATGTAATATATATGCGAGTTTTTTTCAAAACTGCTCAGTGGAAAATGTTATGTTGTTGTATATATAAATATATATATATATATATATATATATATATATATATATATACGGAAAAGAATAGTCAGATTAAACATTTACTTGAATAATTGTATATATATTGTTATATACCGTACCTGTAATCATTAAAACACATATTCTAATCCTCATAAATACGTTGGCACTATTGTAAGCGGAGGTAATATGCTGTCTAAGTAGTCCACCACTAGCAGTGGTTTACCTACTCCACGCCGCTGGCGAGTATTGTATTTTGTTGATGTTAAAAAGATTACCATTTCATTTCCAACCTCCGTTTTGGTTATTCATCATTCAGTAACCCTTTCTAGGTTACAACACACACATACGCATATGTATAAGTGACCATTGAAGTCAACATCCAAAGGTAACAGCCTATTTCATACTGAACGCAATCGTCAGGCCATATAGTATACCTTAAAACTATATATATATATGTGTGTGTGTGTGTGTGTGCGTAGTCTACTTGTGTAACGTATATACTGCTATGAAAAAACGATATATAATTTTTTCATATATCAGAACAACAATAAGAAAATCTATAAAAAGTGAAAAAAATATTCTTCGTCATAGATTTTTCTTAAAATATATTTCTGTGCATATTACGCTAATTTTAATTACTAGAATTGTTTGTAACATGCATCAGCCTGTTGAAATCATCAGAGTATTTAGTATTGTTGAAGTTATCGCTAACATTTTTTGTCGAGATTTACAAACTCTACGTTTCGTTCAATTTCACAATCCAATCGATGAAATTTTAAAAAAACTAATTTGTTTGGAAAATTCTTTGACAGTATAATAATTTCTTTAATTTTGTAGGACTTCATGGTGAAGAATAAATTCTTAAGATTTCTTACTCTTGAGCATGCAAAATAAAACTGGCCATGCATAAATATTTCTTTTCTGGGACCAAATTCCAACATTTTGAAGCATTTGGCCTTGTGACTTTTTTTTATAGTTCTCGCAAACGCAGAGCGAACTGGAAACTTTCTTGTATATATATATATATATATATATATATATATATATATATATATTTATCATATATTACATTTTTATTAGATAAGTATTTGTCATAACATTATTAATTTTTTTAAAAAATAGTGGGAATATTTTGTATGTTAAATAAGAAAACATTAAATTTTCCCCAAAAAACTAATGAAAATTTATCATACTAAGCTAGCACTCTACTAAAACCAATTCTACTTTGTGCCCCCTTAACTGTTTGCACTTCTTCACAAAATTTGGTTTGAATAGGTCAATGTCTGGCGATTTTGCAGGGTGTGACGGTCGGACAGACGGACTAACCGAAGTAACAAAATTTGATATATAGATTAGTGTTATTTTCCGAACAACAAGTTAGGTAGTGTCGCGTGATCAATATCGGCGCGGAATAGACGAATCGTGTTCGAATTTTATATTCTTTTAATCTAGGATTTAATCTCGTACATTTGTGCTGCCAATTCTATAGTTCATCGTGTACATTGAAAATCAGATGGAAATACAGAATTATCAAAGGTCAGTAATTAATGCATGAGTTACAGAGAAATCGGGATCATATGTATTCTATCTGTGCAAATCTTTCCAATGATGAACTTGTTTTCAACTGTGTAGACAGTCTCTTGTTTTCAAGGAAAAAATACATCTGCTGGAAACTTCTGCACACCAGATAATATAATTCTTCTTTTACCCTTCGGATGAATAGTGTAGCTGAAACTTATCATAATTTCCGTCTGTTATATGTGTTCCCAAGATACATAGAGAGCAGATGTTGCATAAAATTGTTTTGCAGGTGTTGTCAACAGCCAAGGGATGTGTGACGAATAACAAGAAAATTTCATTTTAGTTACAAGTATGCAAAAAGATTACTTCAGTCTGTGTTATGATTATTCGGTCTAATTGGTACCGTTATATACTGAATGTGTTTCAAAACAATAGTAAATGCGAGTAGATAAACTAGTAAGTAATAAACACAATACAAACTATTGAAAAATGACTGTTTATCAGTTATTTGTAATTTGTTGGTATCGTGGATTTGTTATCAGTTAACAAATAGTAAGACTGTCTAAATTGGGAATTAACCACAAATGTATATATAAAAACACATGGGGTTGATAACTCCTTTCTTATTCTTTTATGTAGCTTGTCTCTTCGGGATGTGGGCGAATATGGCTCTCTACGACTTCCTCTCTTGCAGTACTAAGCAATGTTCCCCCCCTGGTCATGTTCTGCTATCCATTTACCCAAGATTGTAAGGTAGCTTCTTCGATGCTTCACTCTCCCCTTCTGCCTTCAATATGTCTTGACAGTGTCAAATTCTCCAATCCTTCTTTCCTTATTATCTAACCCAGAAATTCCAAGTGTCTCGTACATATCCGAATTGAAAATGTTCCTTAACGTTTCTTATTTTTTTTTAATCATTTCACCCCAAGCAAGGCGAAAACGTCATTAAGACACAAGGTACTGCTGGGAGTGAAAAAGAATGCGAAGACTTTTGAAGGGACCGGAAACTCAATCCTAAACAGGAAACAAGGGATTAACGTCTACTTCTGTTCAAAAGGCCAGAGAGGTGTGTGAATCGGACGATAGGCGAACATAAAATTTCTTCATTGCTCACATGTTCCGCTGATGGTAAAACGACAATTCCATTGTGGTTCTACAGAAGAATACATTTCCCAGCATTCACTGCATTCGGATGCTCGATATTGGAGATACGTTATTTGTAAATATAGACAATGTGGGCATTGAAATCAACACTGCAAGCGATTTTCAGATCAATCTCTCTCCCTCTCTCTCGTTCTTTCTTTCTTTCCCTCTCTCTCTCTCGTTCTTTCTTTCTTTTTCTCTCTCTCACTCTCTCTCTCTCTCTCTCTCTCTATATATATATATATATATATATATATGAAATGAGAACGAATCGAGTATAAATTCATACGTTCATAACATTAATTTAAAACAGGGTTCAATAAAACCCAATAGTAGAGCAGTATTCTTTATTATAGGATATTACATTCAAACATGGAGAAACAACGGTACATAATTGCACTCATGTTTC
The DNA here is from genome assembly GCA_903632075.3 of Acanthosepion pharaonis. Taxonomy (NCBI): domain Eukaryota; kingdom Metazoa; phylum Mollusca; class Cephalopoda; order Sepiida; family Sepiidae; genus Acanthosepion; species Acanthosepion pharaonis. The sequence goes on along the minus strand of CAHIKZ030005407.1, from coordinate 403,254 downwards.
GATGTGCATCAACACACCTCATCAAGCATTAGTAAATGATTGATTATTACGATTATTAGGATTTATTACATACAACCTCTTTTGCCGCGAAAAAAAAAAGGAAAAAAAACGAAAGGAACAAGACAGAAAGACAAAAGATATAATCTCATTTTCCAGAGAAAAGGAAGAAGAGAACAGGAAACTATAAGGGAAGTATAGAAATGTAATGTAGCAAGATTTGTTATGTAATTAAATCCTAATAATCGTAATAATCCATCATTTACTAACGCCTGATGTGATGTGTTGACACACATCAAAACATGAGTGCATTTATGTAGCGTTATTTCTATATGTTCGAATGTAATATACTATAATAAAGTATATATATATATATATATATATATATATATATATATATATATATATATATATATATATATTATTATATTAGGGTCCCTCCCGTTTTTCATATAAGTGGACTCTACCAGTGTTACTTGGACTGCTGTTAAATACCCAGAGTCACTCAGAATATACAAACGGAAATAATATATATAGATATAGTCTCGAAGTCGGACTTCCTTAGAGTCTACGTGCTTGTAACTGACTTCCATAAGCGGTTACCTCACACTATTACTCTACCTCCAACTCTATCTCTATCTCCGTTCGTATATTCTGACTGACTGTGGGTGTTTAACGGCAGCAGTCCAAGTAACACTGGTAGAGTCCACTTATATGAAAAAGGGGAGGACCCCATAACATATATATATATATATATATATATATATATATATATATATGTATGTATGTATGTATGTATTTATGTATGTATAGAGATAGATAGATAGATAGATAGATAGATAGATAGATAGATAGATACAATATTGTTCAACTATCTTGTCTCAGCTCTGAGATTCTGGAAATTGCATCCAATCTTAAAGAGACAAGGTAAAACTTTACGATAAAACCCCCTGAAGCGTGGATGAAATTCCAAGCAGTTTAAGACAGAGACAAATAAGTTAACATATTTTGTTTTAATTATTATTAATGCTCTATACAATATATTTTGATAACGAGCACTAAAATAAACAAAAACCGTTTACCTTAAAAAACATTATCTTCCAGAATTACTGAATCAACTTTTTTTATTTATTTATTTACTTTTTAGGAAAAAATACAATATTCCTCATTATATATATATATATATATATATATATATATATATATATATATATATATATATATATATATATATATATATATATATATATATATATATATATATATATATATATATATATATATATATATATATCGTCTTCCAAAAGACCCTCACATTCTAACAACTACATTTTGGCCCAATGGGAAAAGATGCAAGAATGCCCTAAAAAGGATCGTCGTTTCTTATTATGGATTTATCAGCATCAGGAGGAAACAGAAGCAGTTGACAGAGCGTGGCTTGGAGAAACAGGATAATTCGGGCTATCTACTTTTCAGAACCGAAAAAAATGTAAGAAAACCCACCCCATAGGCTACAAAAGTTTCAGTATCTAATGCAGTGGATGGAGAAAGGCAGGTTTTTCCCTTAAACGCCTCAGTACCCTACTCACATCCTGCCACATACGTGAAAGACGTTCCCAAATTTTCGATTACAAACCAAGTACTATATATAATTTTTCTTTGAATACCATATCCCTTCAGGACACGGGCTATATTGGCTCTCCATAAATTCTTTTTCATTATTATCTATAAATTTGGTATACCTTCATGGAAAGATGTTTGGTTTTCCGTCGACTTCTCAACAGTTTTGAATACTTTCTTTCCACCCAAAGCTAGAAAAGTCAGTGTATCCTGTTATTTAACCCATAACTGAGTACAGAAAAGATGGATTCATGCCTTACCCAAAGATATTTGTGCAAATGCGAGCGGAAATGACAAGGCCGGTATTTGAACTTGGATCGCCGGTTGTATTTATATATATATATATATATATATATATATATATGTGTGTGTGTGTCTGTGTGTGTGTATACCCGATGCGATGAGAACTAAAGTAATATATAAATTCCAGCGTTCACAGCATTAATCAAAAAGAAGGCTCGATACCGATAGTAGTGCGATAATTATTTATTTATTATAATTTTATCACAGAGACAAAACCGTCGAAGTGCAGTTGAAATGCACTGAAACGAAGTTGCATCTTTGTAGTGAGTAAAATGGTTTTGTCTATGTGATAAAATTATATATATATATATATATATATATATACAGTAGCGTCCAAAACTAAGGGACAAAATTTTAAAACCTAATATTTGTTAGAAATAACAACTGTGAAAAGCTGAAATTTTGACAACTGGTAGTCGTTATCATCCATAATAACATACTAAAATTTGAATCATTTGCAAAGGATAGAAAAAGAATTATAACAATTATTTATTTATTTTCAAAATAAGATCGTCCAAAAGTAAGGGACAAAATTGAGAAAAACAATGTAAACAGTATGCTATATTCAAATTTTTTGATTTCCTCTAAAGAATAAGTTTTACTTAGTCATTTGTAAACGTTGCATCAGCCGGCACCATGGCGAAACGCCAAAAACTTGATTACTCTGTGAGACAAGCTATTGTGAAGCTACACAAGGAAAAGCACACCATTAGAAAGATTTCAGAGAAAGTGAAACGTTCCAAGAGTGTTGTAGGCAGGGTTGTTAAATCCTACAATGATACTGGCAAAATAGTTAGTGCTTTTAAAACCGGCAGACACCGCAAAACTTCGGCAAGAGAAAATCGAATAATGCAGCGTATGTCATTAAAGGACCGTTTTAAGTCTTGCACAGAAATTAAAAGGGTTATGAATAGTACCTCATGTGTTAATGTGTCAAGACAGACTATTTGTAGACGACTGCAAGAAATAGGGCTGTTTAATCGAACCCCAGGGAAGAAACCACTTGTTAGTTCGAAGAATAAGAAGAAGAGATTAGAGTTTGCAAACAGGTATGTAATTTGGACATATGAAAATTGGGCAAAAGTATTTTTCAGTGATTAAAGTAAGTTTAATTTATTTGGAAATGATGGAAAAAACAATGTAAAGAAACGTATTGGTGAAAGATTAAGTGCAAAGTGTACTAAGAAAACTGTCAAGTTTGGGGGCGGAAGCGTCATGGTATTTGGAATGTTTTCTAGCCAAGGTACAACGCCTCTTGTCCGGTTACAAACTCGTGTAAACGCGCAGATCTATAAAAACATTGTTCAAGATCATATTGTGCCAATCATACAGAATTCAGATTTCGATAGGGATACCTTTATGCAAGATAATGCCCCATGTCACAAGGCAAAGGTGGTAATGAGTTACCTTAGCGAGCAAGGTTTGGAAATTATGGATTGGCCACCGCAAAGTCCTGACTTAAATCCAATAGAAAATCTTTGGAAGACCTTAGGAGTGAAAGTTATGGAAAGAAATCCCACTAACACGGAGGATTTGTGGGTGAAGCTTCAAGAAGAATGGTCTAAAATTAGTATCGAGGATTGTCAAGAACTGATTCGTTCTTGTAGTCGAAGATGTGCAGCTGTCATTGAGAGCAAGGGCTCATTTACTAAATATTGATTGTACATATATTTTTATTGTTTTTTTGCCGTTTACATTGTTTTTCTCAATTGTGTCCCTTACTTTTGGACGTTCCAAATTTGAAAATAAATAAATAATTGTTATAATTCTTTTTCTATCCATTGCAAAGGATTCTAAGCTAGAATATTACAACTTGGTGTGTTTGCGCGACAGAGTTCAAAGTCAGTCTGTGACAAGCGTCTTGACTGTGTATTTAGCTCCGTTACTATAGTGACAGTCCCGATACTTTTTGACCAGATTACAATACACACACACACACACTCACACACACACATATATATATATATATATATATATATATATATATATATATATATATATATATATATAAGGGTAGATTTACATTTTCGATATTCTTACACATTTGTATTAATAGTTCCAAAATGAATTAATCATTTTTGCACACCAACAAAGCAATAATAACTCTGATATTCTACTTATATTCCTGTCACAATGTTTGTATTCGCTTACATGCAAATATCCTTGGGAAAGATAGGAATACGTTTCTTCTCTTCCCAACTATGGGTTAAGTAATAAAACTTGTATGAAAAAAATTATTATTATCTCCCCAAAATCCTTACAATCCAAAAATGTTTCAGCTTTAAATAACCTAAAAAATGGCGTAAGAAAACAAATCTGTTAAGAAGTCTAATTATGCATCTCAAAACTTTCATTGACCGTTAGAACTTATATTAAACTATTACTATATGAAAATTACATGTGAATTAAATGACTGAATTAGTTGGGCAGTCTCATGAAATTCAAAAGCTTGGTTGTAATTTTGCTTGTTTTAAAAAGGTATACCAGGTTATCTGTTGGAAAATCGCCGTTGCACGTTTATTTATATATATATATATATATATATATATATATATATATATATATATATATATATATATATATATATATATATATATATATATATTATTGTTTATAGGTTACTTTTATAGATACAAATATTTAAGTAAATGTCTGTTTATAATAAACAGTATTAATAACATTTACCGGCCTGAATGTCCGAAGGATTTCATAGAAAATATGTGATCTACGACAGGAATGGAACCTGTATCCTAGACGAAACTGTCATATAGCCTGACGTGCTATACCATTTAGCTACAGAGGAGGCGTCTGGTTAGCAAGGTCGAATTACTGTCGGAGGGCACAAACTTACTATGAAATTTCCCTGACATTCAAATTCAGGCCGATAAATGTTGTTAATACTGTTTATTATAAACAGAGCATTTACTTAAATATTTGTATCTATAAAAGAACTTATAAACAATAAATATATTAAATAATTGTCGCCCATTTTATATATATATATATATATATATATATATATATATATATATATTATAAAAAAAAAAATATGATTAATATATAATTATATAATTATTCTAAAAAATATGATTCCATCACTACACAAGGATTACCATGTTTCAAAAACATGTTTTTGAAACATGGTAGTTCCTGTTAGCGATGGTATCATATTTAAAAAATAATTATAATCTAGGCTCTACTAGTGTATTGAGAAGTTTAAAAAAAAAAAAAAAAAACAAATATACTAAAGAACTTCGGATCATCAATGTAACGGTCCTTTCCTATTTTATCAATATATTTGCGTATATATATATATATATATATATATATATATATATATATATATATGATGTATCAAAAATACTTTAACAAAATTTGGATGCAGGTTCCTGACACGAAAACAATGTCAAATATTCATATAAATATATATCCAAAGGGTCATCGTTGTACCTCAAAACAGCAATTCACAGCAAATATTCAAAATATTCTCCGTTTGCAACTACACATGCATGTACCTGTTGAATCCTTCCCGGATCTTTTCAAATACTCCCACACGGTGTCGAATGGTTTAACAGTCCCCCATGACACGTTGATGAAGCGTCTCTGCATTATTAATGTCAGCTGCATAAATCAATTGTTTTAGGTAGCCCCGCATAAAATTACAAAGGATTGAGGTCGGGAAACGTGTAGGCGTTTACCTATCCGTCTTTCATGGTACATGTCAACCAGTGCATCGGGGACAATGTGTCTAAAATGTGCTGAAGTCCCATCACAAATGAACCATATGTATCTTCGTATTAGCAGTGATACAACTTCTAGCAGGTCTGGAAGTGTGTTCGAAATAAAATCCCTATAGACAGCTCTTGTAAGACGTGCTGCGGCAAGATATGGACCTATCAGACAGTCATCTACAATCCAAGCACATAAATTAATCTTAAACTGATGCTGTATTGCACCAAGGGGATTACGGTTCGACCACAAGTGTTGGTTGTGTAAATTTGTTATTCCATCTCTTCCAGATGTTGCCCCATCCGTAAACAAGAGTGAAGAGACAAACAACGGATCGGCAGTTTGTGCAATAAACCATCGGTCAAAGTTCTCCTGTGGTGAGTGATCGAAGGGCGAAACACCCTGAACACGTTGCAGAAGACAGGGATACAGGAGCTGCATTTGAAGTACCCTGCATGCCGTACTATGAAATGTGCAACATACTCGGGCCACTTGACGTGTGCTCATACCTGGGTCGTCTCCCTAGTTTGTGGCGCCATGGATCCTGTCTCAGCAACGCGACAATAAAAAGCAGCAAAGGTTGAATGACTCGGCTGCCTTCGGTCTGGAAACGCAATCTGATACAGCCGTGCAGCGTCGCGTCCATTACCATTCGCCTGGCCGTATCTATCGGCTTACGATATAAATCTCATACCATTGTTAAATGGAACAATTCTCAGTTAATTCACTACTACATACGTTAAACGTTGAAGAGAGACTAGCCAAAAAATGTACACGAATGACAAATGTAACCTAGTCTACGTGGCAGCACAACACCATCTATCTTTTTCTTTATTTTGGTGAGAGGAAACAGCCCCCCAAAATTTGTAAATATATATATATATATATATATATATATATATATATATATATATATATATATGTGTGTGTGTGTGTGAAAAGTGTATATAAATATAAATAAATATATATATGTATAATTATTTATATATTATATGCATATTTTATTAGAAAGCGCTCAATATCAGAGATAGAGCTAACATATATATATATATATATATATATATATATATATATATATATATATATATATATATCAGTAAAACTTTTTCACATAGACTGCCCCACTGATAGAAAAGTTCCAGCTTCTTCTATAGATAAACTTGTAACGTGTGTTCCTAATTCAACTTTGGAAGTTAACGTGATCGAGCGACTTTTACTGTTTTCATGTGCCATTTTAGTAACAGTTGTCAGAGAAGTTACCTTTTTTTTTTCTTTATTTTCTTTTTTTTTTTTCTAATAGTAGCATTGGTAAAATACTTAGCAATAATGAAGGTCACCAACAGTTGAAAAGGAGGGAAGTAATCAAGCATAAAAGTTTTCCGAAAGGTGTTTGTGTAAAAATCGAAACCCAATCACAAGTCAATATCGAGAGATTTTAACAGAAAGAAGATTTTCGCAAAGAGAGAATGACGAGGTACCAGGTTGGATGGTGGTTGTGTTTAGATGCAAACAAAATTCTGTTAGAGAGAGTGCGAGAAAATATAAAGAGAAAACATCGCATTAAAAGTGACTGTTGAAAATTTTAGAGTAAGAAACACAGGAAATGGAGACTAAAAGCTTTTCCATGTCATTACATTTGTTTTATTTTGCGTATGAATTGCTTTGTTTGAGTGAGTGAAGCCGGCGGCGGGCTAACATACACCTATTCCTTCTCCTCTTGCCATCCCGGCAGACATTTTTTTTTTGGTATAGCATTAATGAGTTACAGGAACGTAGTGGCACTAGTAGTAGTAGTAGCGTGAAGAAACGGGTCTAGCTATGTCTGTGATAGTTGCGAGGATCGTGTGCCTGTGTATACGTGCATTCGTACACTGGTATGCGTACATATGACGATGCACAAATGTATAGGTATTTATGTAATTTACACTTATGTGATTATGATGACGAGCGTATATGGTTTGGTAAATGTACTGGTAGATAGGAGACTATGTGCGTGTGTGTATGTATGTATGTGTGTGCGCTCAAGAGAGAGAGAGAGAGAGAGAGTGAGAGGAAGAGTGTGTATGTGTGATAAAAAGAATGCTTTAGAGAGAGAGAGAGAGAGATGGTGAGTGTGTATGTGAGAGTGAGTGTGTATATGCGAGAGAGAATGTGACTGTATATGGGTGTGTATATACATGTGTGTGTGTGTGCGAGAGAGAGAGAGAGAGAGCTGGTGAGTGTGTATGTGAGAGTGAGTGTGTATGCGAGAGAGAATGGTACTGTATATGGGTGTGTATATACATGTGTGTGTGTGCGAGAAAGAGAGAGAGAGAGAGAGAGAGAGAGAGAGAGAGAGAGAGAGAGAGAATAGGTAAGCCAAAAGTACACAAAAATACATTACCCATCGCCAGATACGAGGAGGTGCTGAAATTTTATCGATCCGGCTCACTACTCAGAATCTCATCAAATGACCAAACATAAGAATAGTTTTTTTTATAGAACGGCTTCTTGAGCTCAGTGGAAAATTTCAACACCCTCTTCACAGATCGAGACGGACAGACAGACATAGATAATTAGGCACATAGACAGACAGACAGGCAAACAAATAGATAGATAGATAGATAGATAGATAGATAGATAGATAGATAGATAGATAGATATGTACAAAAGCAAGATTGAAACTGATTTAAACATATAGGATCGGATCAGATCTATCTATTTATCAATCAATCTATCTAATTTTATCTTTTCCTTCTTCCTTCCTATCTATCTATCTATCTATCTAATTTTCTCCTTTTCTATTTATCTGTTTCTATCTCTCTCTCTCACTCTCCGTCTCTCTCTCTCTCTCTCTCTCTCTATATATATATATATATATATATATACATATAATTTTCTCCTTTTCTATCTATCTATCTATCTATCTATCTATCTATCTATCTATCTAATTTTCTCCTTTTCTATCTATCTGTTTCTCTCCCCTCTCTCTCTCTCTCTCTATATATATATATATATAACTAATTTTCTCCTTTCCTATCTATCTATCTATCTATCTATCTATCTATCTAATTTTCTCTGTTCCTATCTATATTTTATCCTTTTATTAAAATGACTTCACTCCAAGCAAAACGAGAATACCACTAGTACGCAGGGGTTAATAGAGAGTGAAATTAAGAGAAAAGACTGGGTGAAGGGGGACCAAGGTAAGGATAAAAGATGAACGGAGTTCAAGACAATAAAATATGGTGATTGACGCTGCATTTAATTTTTTGAAGATTGTAGATTTCAGGGAAGCAAGTAAACCGAAGAGAGTTCCATTTTCGGGAAGTGCGAGAAAAAAAACTGTTGGAGTAGAAGTGGCGGTTATATTTAACAATTTCAACAAAAAGGGCGGGACCTAAATGCCAATCTAGTAGCACGTTTAAATTCATGTAGTCGGGGCAGCTGGAAAAAAAAGCTCGTCAGAGCAGTTTCCATGAAAACATTTGTAGAAATGACAGAGGGAAGCCACATCATGACTGTGAGAATATTGCTGATTCTACTCTGGATTTTTTCAAGAACCTTGAGATGAATAACAGGAGCACCAGACCAGATATGGCAACAATAGTCAATGCACAGCCGAACGATAGATTTGACAATGTTCAATATTGACTCTGACGAGAAAAACCTTCTGGCACGACACAATGAATCAAATCGCCTTGCAGTAGATGCAACTATTGATTCAATGTAGTTGTTCCACTTCAAGTCAGTGAGGCCAAGAAGGCAGAGTGAGATGCTCTGTTGGAGTCGAGCGGAGAGGGGTGGTTCTCTATGGTGGTTAAATGATAATATTTTACTGTTGAGGACATTACAATTTACAAGCCATTTTCCAGTTAACCACTGATGGGAGGCCCTTACCAAGAGCATCGGCCAGGTTAACTTTGTCAGCTCTCTCAGATTTGCTATTGAGACAGGAGTAAATGGTAATGTCATCTGCATAAATGCCTACTTGGGAACGGATGACATCAGGAAGATCATTGATAATGATCAGAAACAGCGTAGGACCTAGGATATAGCCGTAGGAGACACCCGCGTTCGTGTGAAAGGATCTGGAAATAAGCCGAGAACGACCGAAATGGAATGATTGGAAAACCAGCATGCCAAACCTTGTCAAACGCCTTTGAGATATCTAGAGTCACAGCTCGAGTTTCGCCGTTATTGTTAAGAGCTTGATAAGCACATCAGCGATAGACCGGGTAAAATGGAATCCATATTGTTTGTTAGAGAGTAGGTTGTGAGGAGTAAGATGCTTAAGCACTTCAGCATTGATTAAAGCCTCGAATACTTTGCCGAAAAGCGGTAGAAGACTAATGGGTCGATAGTTATAAGGGTCAGAATGTTCTTCAGAGTTCTTAAAAGCAAGAACTACAAAGGACAACTTCCAACCAGCGGGAAATCAGGGTCTCAGTTGTAGTGGAAAAATCAAGTGCAGGTACTCCAAATGAGTCGAGTGTTGAGTTGGAAGAGAATTTCCGAGCAAAGCATTCAACCTTATCCTCTGTAGATGTCAGGACTTCGAAATGGTGGAATAGAGGAGAGATTGAGGATTTGGTGTTGTTCAGCAACTCTTACAGAGTCGCCAATAATCTCTCGAACCAAACTTGCGATATGCTATACGTTGTTTCATTTTATCAGGAAACAATAACTACGCTTCATTGACGACACGCTTGCACTCGTTACGAGCAAAGACAAAGAGACGCCTGTTGCAATCAGACGTGTCGCTCTCGTACAGTCGGAAGAAGTGATTTCTATGGGATATGACCGCCGAGCATTCAAGTGAGAACGGAGATGAACGCTGTTTAACTTGGTATTTCCTTGCTGGAATGAAAATATCGATGCCGGCTTTCACCCAGAAGGAGATTTCGGTGGCGCATTTTTGGACAAAAACAAGGGACGCCACGAAGGAAATCACGTAACGAGTCCTAATCTGCTCGTTGATAACATAAAGATATTCTGTTGGTTCTTGGCTGGTGCGGGACTGGAAGGAGATATTTATAGACACTACGACATGATCAGAGTTGCCAAGAGGGTAGAGCTGCGTAATACAGCAAGAGTTAGACATAGAGATAAAAAGATATCGAGAAGAGAAGCATATTTGTCAGGGTTACAGGGGAAACGTGTAGGGAAGTCAACAACTTGCGTGAGATATTGAGTGATTGAGAACGGTTTGAATGCCAGCGAAGTCATTGATAGACTGTTTAAGCCAACTGGTGTGTTGGGCATTACAGTGACCGAACACGAATATGTTTGAAAACGGGTGTAGGGAGATGGCCTTGTCTATATTATCGGAAATACTATCTAGCACACAACAAACATGAGAGGAAGGGGAACGGTAAAGTGTTGTGGATTCCGAGATGAAATCCGGTCTCAAAATGAATGACAAACGCAGGAATGAAATATAGCAAATAAATGTATTGACGTAATAATACAATTGGTAATACGGTTAGTAGATTCAGAAATGCGGTTAGTAGCAATAATAATATATATACAGTCTGGGAAATTCAGTATCGAAGTAGGACTTCCTTCTGAGTCTACGTGCTCGCAACTGTGACTCCTACAAAGCGGTTACCTCACACTCTCACTCTCTCACTGTATCAGTGTAGCTCTCTGTTACTCACTCTATCTCTCTCACTGTTCACTGTATCCGTATATCTCTGTTACTCACTCAATCACTCTCTGTCTCGGGAATTCACCGGCAGCAGTACAAGTACACACTGGTCGAGTCCACTCGTATGAAAAAAGCGTGGACCCCATAACATAAAGTAAGAAGAGATAGCTGTGAGTTAAATAGTGTTATAGTGGAACACACCTATTCTATAGTTAATAGACTCTGCCACCTATAATAAGTAGGAGTAGTAAGAGTAACGTGGGGGTGAGTCAGTGAGTCGGTCAGTGAGTCGATGTCGGACGACAGGTAGTCGAATACTAAAGTATCAGCGACCACAACTAGATTACTCTGCGTTATACCTATTATATCAAGTTCCTAATGTTTTGTACGTCGAACCTATTTTAGGACCAACTTAGTACCAATACAAGCCACCACTGCGAAATCACTCCACAATAAATAGAGAGAGACGAAGACACATGGTCAGGAGATTCAAGAGAGATTTCCCTAGCCAGCGGGAGATGTTTGTGGACATAAACTACTAGGCCATGCATGTGGATATTAGAGCCCTTCCTAAAGTGAGAAAGATATTCAGGAATGGAGAAATCGGAAGAAGGGATCGAAAAGTTAAGATTAGTTTCACAGAGTGCTAGGATGTCCGGAAACTTTTCGAACCAGGAACGATTCCATACTGCAGACGTTGGTACGAATACCACGAATGTTGGAGAAAGAAAGGTTAAAGAGTTTAAGTGTTTTTTACACTATTTACATTATTCGGATTATTGTCCTCATCTTTGTCGCCATATTTATTACAACGTTTCGGCCTTGTACGCTCCGGCCATCTTCAGGTGGTTGGAATGTCGGAAGACACGTGGTAACGGATAAAGGCGTTGGTTAGATCCAGTGACAGGACCCAAACAGTGTGAGTTCGTTACCCGGTTAAGGCATTGGAGAACTTGGAGAGGGGAATTAATAGGAGATAACTGTGTGACATCCATTAAACATGGCACGTCGAACTAGATGATGACAATAGTCCGAATAATGTAAATAGTGTACATAATACCTCATCTCAGAAATATCGACAGTGTGTTTTTGTTGGACTGGTTTAGGTTTATATCTTTAGTTGTTTATAGTCATGGTGTAATATTTTGGTAAGGTAAGACTTAGGTTAGTAGTAGCAATCGGTCGTCTAATGTAACATGTGCAGGAAGGTAACTGGCGTAGACTCAACATTACATGGCTTCGGGGTTGTCCACCGGAGGTGGTTGCAGGGACGCGCATCCATGCGCGACACGGCACTGCAGGAACCCCGATATTGTGCAACTGTTGATCAGCGCAGCCTCTCAAGACGGCACGCAAGAGTTCGAACCAGTCAGGAACAGCAACCAGAAAACTACCAACCTTATACCTCAAGTAGGAAGAGACGTAGCCACCATCCACGCATATTAAAAAAAAAAAAAAGATTAATGACAGTACCACTATTAAGAGCAGAGAAAAAAGAAAGGAACAGGGAAACTCTCCCTAAAAAGGGAGACAACGGACGAGCCTCTATCCCTTTTATGAAAGAAGGGTGGATTATGGACAGGGCGATAAGAGAGCCTATCTACTCCTATTATCGATCTAATTTTTTCTGTTCCTATCTATCTAACTATCTATGTGTGTGTATCGTCGTACATTGATCATGAAAGCAAAATACTATCGGCCAGTGGGTGTTTTCGCATGGATGAAAGAGACTCGCTCGCCTCTTCGGTGGGTGTTTATACACCTGCCTGTCAAGGTTTTTTTTTATTCCCACGCGCGCACATTCTAGATGCAACTGTTGCGATCATTCTATACAAATTCTATTCTGGCATGATCTGAGGAGAGCCTCGTAAATACTATCTATCTATCTATCTATCTATCTATCTATCTATCTATCTATCTATCTATTTCACTCTTCAAATTTCTCTTTCTATCTATCTATCTATCTATCTAAGTCACTCTTCAATTCTCTCTCCCCCTCTTCCCCCCTCTCTCTCTCTCTATCTATCTATCTATCTATCTATCTATCTATCTATCTATCTATCTATGCCACCCTTCAAATCTGTCTGTCATTCTTCAATTCTCTGTCTCCCCCTATCTATCTATCTATCTATCTATCTATCTATCTATCTATCTATCTATCTATCTATCTATCTATGCCCTCCTTCAAATCTATCTATCTATCTATCTATCTATCTATCTATCTATCTATCTATCTATCTATCTATCTATGCCACCCTTCAAATCTGTCTATCTATCTATCTTCTGAGAAATATGTTGTGGTATGTGGATAAATCACTACATAAATATACAACAATTCCGTCTATATCTATCTATATATATATTCCGAGTATTGAACAGTAGTAGAGGTCTATCCATTGTTTCCTGTTTAGATATCGATCACGTTTACCCCCTAGTAACTTCTTGCATCTTAGTGGCATTATTGTCTTGCTTGGTGTGAAATGACTAATAATGTTACGAATAGACTGTGAAATTAGATATAATCAAAATATCAGGTAGAGATTGAGGACATAGACTGATTGATTGAAACAAATTAATAAATATTAATAGATTCTATTGAAATAAAGGTATAAAATAAATATAAACAAACTAGATACATAGATAAAGAAACTGTTGGACAAGAGGGTTGACTCTTGAATGTTTGTGAACGATCTATATATATACAGGCAAATTTTATTTACTGTTTTGAATCAAAATGAACAGTTGCTATAATGAGTTACTTCCTGTGCATTCATGCACCACTGTACATAAAAATCATTTTGTAATTCCTTGCGAATGCCTATCTAGCGTTTTGTTTTCACGTGGCTATGTAATTCAGTGTGTGTTTATTCCTGAATGTGTGCAGGCAGACGCCCGACCGCCCGCGAAACAAAGAAACCTTTAGAATTGCATACATACATACATACAGGCATCACGACATACACAAACACACACGCATACATAAAAAAAAGATATATACAGATATCATGCATTCATGAAAGTAGAAAATAAAGTAGAAAAAGACAAATAATGGACAATAAATATATGTGTGTGTCATGAGAGTTCGTAAGTTAATAATTTTTAGTCACTGTAGTGAAACGTGATGCTTATCGTTTTTATTAGCTTGTGTGCGCACGCTTGCGTATATATAAACACACACACACACACACACATATATATATATATATATATATATATATATATATATATATATATATATATATATATATATATTATATTGATTAGTGTGTGCGCATGCATGTTATTTCCAAATTGAAATTGTTTTCAGTTGGTTCTTGTTTATATGCTTTGGTGTCACGTTTTAGTCACGATCCGCCGGTGTTCGTGTGTGCGAAAATAAGTGAATAAACACTACATTCTTCAGACTGTTTAATACCCTAAGTTACAGAAAGGCAAGGTTATTCTTCCCCATCCCCCCCCCCCAAAAAAAATCATGTTCGGGTATCAGGGACAGAAAAATTTTAAATGGATATTCAAAGTTCGTTACTTTAACTGGGAGTAAAAGACAATCAGAATACTTTAAAAGGAACCAGAAACACAATCCTAAATAGAAAACAAGGGATACATTTTAAATGACGGGGAAGGACTATGAACCGGGCGATAGGAAAAAAAGAAATAGTGGCAATAGGAATTAATGTATGTATGATTAACAGATAGAATCAACATAAGACAGTTTATTGTATACAACAGTTATATATCTTATCTTAACAGTATCTTCTCTTTATATATATATATATATATATATATATATATATATATATATATATATATATATATATATATATATATATATATATATATATATATATATATATATATATATATATAAAAAATTAATTCATCGAGTCTGGTAGAAACCTCAACAGAATGCACTGGACGGCCGTTTCGTCCTATATTTGGGACTCATCAGCAGTGCGCATCCACTACCGAGAATTGAAACCCTAACAGTGAGGTTGTCTAGCAAACATCATACCAAATGGGCATCGGTGAAAAAAGAGATTGCAAATCAGACTCAATATAGCGCCGCTCGCTCACATATTCCGTGGTGGAACTTTTACTGAGTTCTCTGTAACCATAGAACTAAGCCCCCTGGAGCCACGACTACTCTCACCAACCCGTTCACTCTAGAGCATTAGAAGCCGGTTCAAGCAATGATATACACAGATAGTGTGATACTATATATATATATATATATATATATATATATATATATATATATATATATATATTCTGACAAATTTTGTATCAAGTTCGTATATTCTTGATTTCAAAAGAAAGCATATTTTAGCGAAATTTTCACTTCCCAAAGTTTTATCACGTATACAAGAAATTAATTTCTTCTTTGTTTATCGCTTCCTTTATGATGATGGCTTTGATGATGACATTTACTGCCACTGTACAGGTTCAGAACTAGAAGCATCCAGTTTCATCAAAACTTGCTGCCGTTATCCAAGAGATAGTGGGATGTGAAAGAAAATCAGAGTAGAAGAAAGTACCAATGGCGTGAATTTGTTTAAGGTGGAAGTCAACTTGTCAGGAAGTGACCCACATACTTGATTTCATGACCTCCTTCGGCTGTACATATAGAATGAGACATGCAAAATCCAATTGTGATACTGACCGAGGAAATAACTTACAAGGTATTTCATGCTTTGGGTATTCTTACAAGGTTTCAGAATGAAGGTTTGAATATTGAGATAAAAACAATAAAGAATAAGACGAAAGTCCCCCAATTTTACTTGGCCGTAAGTAATAAACATAGTAAGAAAAGACTGTTATATAATATCGATCCCTATATAGCAGTGTATGTTAGGCAATATCTCTCAAATGAAGTAGAAGTAAAAGAAATGTGGTTCTACAGAAGGATGATGGGAAAAGCATGGACTGAACATGCAAGCAATGACGAAATTTTTGATAAAATAGAAACAAAACGGACAATTATACTTAGCATCAGAAAGAAGAGAGAGAGAGAGAGAGAGAGAGAGAGAGAGAGAGAGCTGAGATTCTTAGAGTACATAATGAGGAAAGAGGTCTTAGAGAATTCGACACTCAAAGGACATATTGAAGGCAAGAGGAAAGCAGCCCATAATCTAGCTTACGCGCTTGTGTAAATGGTTGGTAGAATAGACATTAGGAGAGATAGAAAAAAAGACAAGATTTGATAAGCGCTAAACAGGCAGGAGATAGTGGAGAGCCACGACTGCTCACGTTCTGAAAGGACATGGTACATAGAAGACGTCATTGCCGACAACTCTAGCAAGACGCCTCTGATCATTAAAGATCGCCGACCTCCTGAAGGTTCACGGCATAAAGAAGAAGAAGAAGAAGAAGGAGGAGGAGGAGGAGGAGGAGAAGGAGAAGAAGAAGAAGAAGAAGAAGAAGAAGAAGAAGAAGAAGAAGAAGAAGAAGAAGAAGAAGAGGTCGGTCATTGTACTCTCCACGTTGTAATTCCTTCCGTCAAATATAATCCGGTACGCACGTGAGGTCGTAGATCGATGGATGCCATATGTCCCCACAATTGCAAATATGGAAGGTTCCATTTGACTTGCACTAATTATCATCTCACCTTCAGTCTCTGATAATTCCCGCATTTCCATGATAAGCAACCAACCGGTGTTCACACGGACTCGCCAGATGTCCGTGCACATTGGATATAAGTTTGCGTAATTTCACATCGCAAAAGTGCGGTAAATTCGGTCATATCACTGTGAAACGTTAAGCAATCTGGTCACTACCTAGATCAGTGGATCTCAACCTTTTTTTACCCATGGACCCCTTTCCCCTTCTTTTTATCTTGGTGGACCCCTTCATAGCTATTGGACATAAGAACAATTTTCTATTCTTCACTAATATAAATTTTAAGGTTTTAATTATCAAAGAAATAGTATACGATTAAGCTTTATTTTTAAATGAAAACTAATTTAATACAAATAAAATATTCTACTATAATTATAATAATAATTATTATTACTATTTTAATTAACACAACAATTGAGTTTTGCCTGTGGACCCCGGAAATATTACATGGACCCTAGGGTCCATGTAGACCCCGGTTGAGAACCACTGACCTAGATGGATGAACGCTGGGCAATACCAAGTGTTGTAAGCTTGAATGTGCGGATGGTGTGTTAGATAACCGCTCGGAGTGAAAAAACGAAGAATTATGCCTAAATTCCAGTTGGGTTCGTTACATTAATTTACTCACTAATACCCTTAGGAAAGGTATGAATTCATCGCTTAATCCCCCAACATGGGTTAAATAGCAGGACTGTAATTTAATCGATCCTGACCTGGCATCTAGTCACTTTCTCACCAACATGACGTGGCTTCCTCATGTCTTTACTAGATATATTTTCGTGGCAATTGTTCTGATGAATATTGCCTCGACTGCATGTATTTAAATGTGCTACTAGAGTGGCAATTAGGTCTCGCCGTTTTACTGTTGAACTAGATTGAAGCAATCGTCTGTTCTGTTCTAATTTTCTTTTTCTAATTTCTTTTCTTGCACTGTAGAAGTCTCTTTCGATTTCGTGCTTCCCTGTCAGATACAATCTTCAAAAAATTAAATGCAACATCAGTTACCATCACTTCCCGGATCAAGTTGCTTCATTGTCTTTTTCTTCACCTCTCCTAACTAAAATCTTCTAATTCACTTCCCTTCTCCGTAAACCTCTGCGTCCTGTTGGCATTATCTCCTTGTTTGGGGTGAAATGATTAACAAACTTTTTCTTTCAAAACATTCATGAATCAAAAAGAAACATGATGGTCCGAGCGTGCATGTCACTTAAAGAAAGAAGAAGGTTTGGTTTGGTTTATTTTGTTTAACGTCATACCAACCTCAATGGGTTATTTAATGCCGACAACATTTTTAGGATAGATTAGTAGGAATAGAATATGTATTCTTTAGTTTAGATTGCTTTGGTTTATTTTGTTTTACGGCATACCAACCTCAATGGGTTATTTAATGCCGACAACATTTTTAGGATAGATTCGTATGAATAGAATATGTATTTTTCGGTTTAGATTGGTTTGGTTTATTTTGTTTTATGGCATATCAACCTCAATGGGTTATTTAATGCCGACAACATTTTTAGGATAGATTCGTATGAATAGAATATGTATTTTCGGTTTAGATTGGTTTGGTTTATTTTGTTTTATGGCATATCAACCTCAATGGGTTATTTAATGCCGACAACATTTTTAGGATAGATTCGTATGAATAGAATATGTATTTTTCGGTTTAGATTGGTTTGGTTTATTTTGTTTTATGGCATATCAACCTCAATGGGTTATTTAATGCCGACAACATTTTTAGGATAGATTCGTGTTAATACAATATGTATTTTTCGGTTTAGATTGGTTTGGTTTATTTTATTTTATGGCATATCAACCTCAATGGGTTATTTAATGCCGACAACATTTTTAGGATAGATTCGTATGAATAGAATATGTATTTTTCGGTTTAGATTGGTTTGGTTTATTTTGTTTTATGGCATATCAACCTCAATGGGTTATTTAATGCCGACAACATTTTTAGGATAGATTCGTATGAATAGAATATGTATTTTTCGGTTTAGATTGGTTTGGTTTATTTTGTTTTATGGCATATCAACCTCAATGGGTTATTTAATACCGACAACATTTTTAGGATAGATTCGTATGAATAGAATATGTATTCTTTAGTTTAGATTTGTTTATTTTGTTTTACGGCATATCTATCTCAATGGGTTATTTAATGCCGACAACATTTTTGGGATAGATTCGTATGAATAGAATATGTATTTTTCGGTTTAGATTGGTTTGGTTTATTTTGTTTTATGGCATACCAACCTCAATGGGTTATTTAATGCCGACAATATTTTTAGGATAGATTCGTATGAATAGAATATGTATTCTTTAGTTTAGATTGGTTTGATTTATTTTGTTTTACGGCTTATCAACCTCAATGTGTTATTTAATGCCGACAACGTTTTTTATTGCTTATAATATTTTGTTTTTTCAAAAATCAGTTTCTGGTAATATATTTCCTTCGAAATTGTATTGCTGGTAATAATTTTTTTCAAAAAAGTATTGCTGGTAATAGTTAACTATTTGCCCATAGCTGGGACCCTAACATGTGCTACCACCCCGGGTTAGGGTGGACCTGGGAATTCCAGCAATTAAGTGGTGGTTCCACGCTCCTCAAAACTTCCTGATCAGAGGCCTTGCTCATGGACGTAGTTTAACGTCTGACCCAGGACGCAGATGTAGTTTAACGACTTACCCAGAACGGAAGGAAGAAGGAAAGGAAATGTACAGTGACGCCACCTACCATTAATGTTATCGTCGTCGGCGGCTTTATATCGTATGCAAGAACTTAATTTCTTCTTTGCTGATCGCTTTGTTTATGATGATGACGTTTATGACTAAATTCGCCGCCAACGTGCAGGTGCAAGACGAGAAACTTCCAGTTTCACCAAAACCTGTTCCATTCCCTCACGCCGTTTAGTTTTGCAAGAGTTGGTTGAAGGTGATAGAAAATCAGACCAGAAGAAAATATCGATGGCATGAATTGGATCTCAACTTTCCAGGATTTGACCCACACATTTGATTTCATGACCTTCCTTCGTAGCACATAGGGGGATGAGACATGCAGAATCTAGCTATGACACTGCAACGGATGACAACTGACTTTGTTATAATTGTGAGTGTCGTCTTCTCTAGCATGTCCGTCATGCGTAGCCCACTTCATCCGCTGGTTCAACCTTTGAGATCTGTTGTAATCATAATCTCTGTAGTATTGGTATATCAGTTTATTTATAAATAATTTGGGGAAATCCTCCTTAGATCCGAGTGAATTTAAGTTAAATCCCTTATTTGGACTTACAATAATTAATTTTTATCGTAGCATTTATTTTACATCTGGAAAATAACGTGAAAAATGACTTATAATCAACACTGGCGTTTAACTATGAATTAACATATAAATTATTTAATTAATCAGTTGATTTTCTTTACAAGTCAAGCTGGGAAACAAATCAATTGAATTCAATTGATTTGTTTCTCCGCTTGACCTGTAAAGAAAATCAACTGATTAATTAAATAATTTATATGTGCACTTTTTTTTATTAGATACTTATATAGGGCGCGGCGGAAATACATTCCACATTTTAAAATGTCACCTGTATGGTGCCAGGGAACTTTGGCAAGTAGCAATGATGACTTCCTCTAGCCAATGTCTTACCATTTCTTTCAGATAACATCGGTTATGGCTTGTTCCAGTGAAAACCATGCATTTGCTGTTTAAACATTTTATTTAAGGCTGGTGAATCTGTAATTGCAACACAGAGACCTTTTCGTGTTCATTTCATGTAACGTCGGAATGATGCTATGGAAGATAGAAAATCGATACTTCTATGGGTCGAACATTTTAGGACCACAAGTTCAGCGCTTAAAAGAAAGCCACCTCGAAGACACAGAAGCACTCGAAAATCGGGGGATGGAAAATTTTAGAAATTGTCTATAACAATGTATGGCGAATAGAGGCCCCCATTTGTAGGATGTTATTTTTTTAAAACCAAATAAATAAAAATTGTAGCTTTTTGTGTAAACAACAGTGACATAATTCCTTTTTTAATAGCAGTTATAGTGATCAACCTTTAAAATGTGGGAGGTATTTGTTCCTCAACCTGCATAAGTACATGTGTAAACTTATATTAAATTTGGTTTTGTCTATCAAATAAAAACATTTCAAAGTGTCATATAGGAATAAAGTGTTGCTGTCGACACTTGGGTTTGAACACGGATCGCCAGAGAGCAAGCACAAGCGACATCATCTTGAAATAATTAGATTACGTGTCGGGTAAAGGAAAAATATACATATGGGAATTAGCGCAGTGACTGACCGTGTATTTTTGGTAAGCGTTACTACAAGGTGTTTCAGCAAAATTCGACACTTGACAAAAAGAAAATGAAATAGGCAATAAAAACAAAAGTTGTATATGCAGATACCCCACAGTCTATTTAGCAACAGTTAAAGGTACATACTACATAATTTTTCAATGTAACCGCCGCTGGCGGCGACGACCATCTCAAGGCGGGCGCGAAATGAGTCACACGCTTTGGCGACCATGTCCTTGTTCATACGCCTCAACGATCGCAGCCTTCAGAGAGTTGACCGTGTTGTGGGCGTGCTTGTTAGTCTTGGCCCCAGAAGAAATAGTCAAGAGTGTTGCAGTCGGGTGAAGAGGGCGGCCACAAGTCCGGGCGACCAGAGGTGAGGAACGTGGTTGAGCAGCCACGCTTGGTTCGTCTTAGCCTTGTCTGCAGAAGCGGAGTCTTGCTGGAAGACGTAGAGGCATCCAGCGGCGATCTCGTCCATCCAGGGCTTCACCACGCAGTACCTCCTGGTAGATCTCAGCGGTGACTCTCAGGCCCTTTTGAAAGAAGAACGAAGGATGACGCCAAGGACCATGACGGAGGAGGGAAACTTCGTATGCTTCACGACGGTATTTGCCTCGATGTCTTTGCAGATCCACATGTCGTTCTGTCTAACGTTAGTTAGTTGACAAACTGTCGCGTATCTGCATATACAAATTTTATTTTTATTGCCTATTTCGTTTTCTTATTGTCAAGTGTTGGATTTTGCTGCAACACCCTGTATTATTGAATCTGTGATTTACAAAGTCTCTCCTACAAACGGGAATTACATAAGCAAAGATATCTATGTATTGTATTCTTTTATAAAACGAGTGATTTTGAATTAGGCACTGAAAGATACAGATTGAAAGAACCTAAGCGATCATGGCTCTTCATAGATTCCTTTGTTTTATAATCTTAGAGTTATAATCTTCCTGTTGACTTCTGAATGGTTTTGAATTCATAAGCTATATTCTCCTGGACTAGCTGCCATACACAGCTAGAAAGCTCAGTCTAAACTGGAATTTAACCGATAATTGGTAGGTTAAGAGTTGTATTCACACATTTCCCAGTGTGTTCAATTTTGCACGACTGTTCTTGGGGAAAGGCATACCTGATTAATATGATTCCGGCTAATACGAAATTCAATTTTGCACGAATTAGATATTAATACGAAGTACCAATTATTGCGAGCCAATTTACGCTTTAAGCCAAACATTTTTTTCTTTTTAACACAGTACAAATCACGCGCTAAAGAAAAACGTGGATTCTATGTAGAAAAAATAATAAATCTTTTAACTTAAATCACGAACGTGTATTCGTGAACGAAGACAACGATAAAAAAAGGTTGAGCAGATAGCAAATGAAATGTAGAAGGCATTTAAGATGAAAGAATAAGAAACAAATAAGTTTCTCTTTCGAAAAAATACGGTTTTCGATGTCGACCATAATTACAGTTACCGTAAGCCTGTTCAGCGCGACATAGGTAATTGTGTTCCTGAATTACAAGCAAATTTATGAAGAAAATAAAGCAGTTGATGCTGTGGATATGGTAAAATTGGACGGAAGTTGTCGAGTATAAGATACTTTCAGAGAACCAGACGATTGTTTCATTTAGAAAAATAGAAGGCAATCGTCGATGAAAATCATCTTGAATTAGCAGAGAGGACTTAATATTCAATGGGGATCATGCTAGAACTCATGTTTTTCATGTCAAGAAAAAATTGCTATAGCTTAGATGGGAACTTTTCACTAATCTGCCATATTAAGCAGATATTATTAAGTTAACATCCATTCCAATCATTTCAGCATTGTCTAACTGAAATAAAATCTCATTTCAATAAAAACTACAAAGCACTAAAAACATATCTTCTCTCAAAAGGTTAAAAGGTATTCCAAAAATCATGAAGTCTCCAAAAAGATGGCAGTTGATAAAAGGAAATGTTAATTGCTAAAGACATTGTTGAAATAAATTGTTCTTTATTTTACTTTAATAAACTGAACGGACTTTTCTGTCGACCAAATATTTGTGACTTTATCTGCGGTACCAGTGGTCAGGATTTCAAATACTGATATTCAAGATAACAAAACAGATATTAAACGAATAATATAACACCATTTCAACACTATTTCCCCTCCATTGGAAGGATGCCTAACTTAACTAATAGACTCAAAACATAAGAATTTATTCCGGAAATAAATATGATTATTTTTTTCAGAATAGTTCCCTAATATAACGTAGTAATACATAGTAAAATTCTCTATGCACTATTTCATCTTGTAGGGAGATGCGGGTTCACGGAACAGGTTGAAGCACAGCGTATATTCCAAAAACAAAAGCGTTTATTTGTTTGTTCTTAGCCCCAGCACATGCGTATATAAGCCTTCCTACTTCCTTCCTGTTTCCAAGTTGAAGCTCTGCGAATCGAGGAAGTTTGAAACAAATTTATGAAAAATTGAAAATGAGCGCGGTAAGTAAACACTATTTTTTGTTCTCATTTTCCCCTAACTCAAATTCGTTTGCAAATATGTTTATGGCCCTCTTAATATCATAATTACTATCATTTTCCCTTAAGCTAGTCCACTTGCCAAAGTTCTACGAGCAAAATGGGTCTACCACCAAGCCTTTGAAAATTTACTTAGGCGGTCGGGTGGGTTGATACAAGAAAAAGGCAAAGCGAAAATTTAATTGACACACCAGTGAAAAATCATCTGTCAATCAAGAAAACAGGCATTGACAAGAAAATCTCGGAGGCGGAGGAAGAAAATGGGAAAAGGAAGGACGCACCTGTCAGCAAAGGAAGTAAAGGATAAAAGGAATTAAAAGCAATGGTTGTATCACCAGATTGTGTATCAGACACAGTTAGGGGTCGGCAGGAGTGGGTCCAATGTTCGGGTTATGTAGACAAGGCTTATGAGGAATTCATTGACTTTGGTGTGAGAAACTTTGCTTTTATTTGTCAATGTTTGCGAATGAGTAGATTCTGTTTAGTAGATATTTATTCATTGTAAGTAAGTTCCTGGATTTACTACATATTTTTAACGTCTATTGATTCATATATCCTCTTAGTTGCATTAAAACAGCATTTAAGCCCACATTTTGCATTTGTAATATCAATGTACCCCACGGGTAGAGCAGGTTGATGTATTTGATATGCTGTTATAAACATATAATATAAAAATTTTCAAAGTATATTCACCAAATGGCCAATGCACTGGTGTATGTGTGATGTGGGCCCAAAGTCGGGACCACGGAAGGAAAACACGGAACACGGGTTAGAGGTAAGAAAGATATATTAAGCAAAAGGTTAAAAAGATAGTGTAATTGTAAGTGGAGCTTACTATGTGCTAGTGTCCAATATTGGTAGTCGTACGCGGCTGATACTACGGTATTAGAATTCATTTTTTCTATTTTTTATTTATTATTTTTTTTTCTTTCTCTCTCTCTCTCTTTAGAGTATTATATCGCATACTTTATATAGTCATGGAAGAGTCCATGTTGTAGGTATGTTACGGTCTCACAACAATGTGTTTGTCAAGTTTCAGCTCAATTGGTCGGGTTGTTCCTGTTTAGCGTCAGTTATGAAAAGCTTGCATCAACATGCTACGTCTTACATTATATTTTTAAAATAGCGTCTAAGAACATCACCAAATTCTTTTCTTGAAAATACCTATTATTTGTTTATTATGTTTTCTAAACGGTTGATATTAGAATTTGATGTGCTTCATAACCTATCATATATGCGATAATCTAACAAAAGGTAACTTCCGATTTTCAAAATAACGTACAAGATGGCTGCCAAGCAAATCCTTTTAAATGCTAATTACTTGTGTTATGGTCCAAGTTCCTTGTACCACGGAGATGGTCCAAGGTTAGAACCAATGAAAGAATAACACGAACACAGGTATGGAATACAAAGATATATTACAACAGAAATATAATACAAAGAAGTAGAAGTATTAGTAATGACTATCAGATTTGGTTCGAGTGAACTATGTTGTCTCGACAAGTATCACTATTCCAATGTCCTTACAATATGCTCTCAATTATCTCTCCTCGTCATACAATCTAATATTTATTGTCGCAAATACAAAAAATGTGGCATATGGCCAAAAGGGGGTTAGGGGAAAAGGATGGTCATCACTTGTCTTAACATAAAACTTAGCTAGCCACAACCACTGACCCTATCATACAAAACAATATTCCTATCACCAAAACAACACAAGGATCCATACCTTTCATACTACGTCCACCAAAATAACTCTTCGTCTCAATGAAAGTCCTAAATAGTCCCCTTATGTACAAATATTGTTCGTGGGGGGAGGGGCATAAAAAACAACAATTTTTTAAAAGATCCCCAATGTGTATATACAATATGTCATAAAATATTTACAAGAAACTAAACAAAAAGGGAGTTAGTAATACCCCCCCCCAACCTTAAATATGGCAGAAATATCAGTTAACCGGACGAAATCAATGCGGGACTATGAAAAATAAGGAAAACATTCATTCCTCCAAAGCATTCACACGGGCACACACACATTCATACACAACAACAAATACGAAAAATCACACACACGAAACGAAAGGCAAACTGACATCACTGACCACCTAACAAGGGAGGGGATGGGGAATTAAACAAAAGAAAAATAGGGACAGAAATAAAAGGGACCAATGAGCATGCATACCCTAGCTAAGTTAACCAGAAAATGGGAAACTAAAGATTCAAAATAAAAAAACTATACTAGCCTAATATCGGGGTGGGTTGCCTCTGTTCAACCCTGATAGGACAAAATCCTGTACCTAACCGACATCCAAGTGCCACTCCAGGTCAGCCCCTTTCACTCTACACATTCGCGCAAGATTTACCCACCTTTTTCCAAATTCTGATGAAGGGAGCCGCCGCCTTTCCGTCCTAATCTTGACTTTAAGCTGATGCTTAAAGTACAAGATCAGTTGGGAAGAGGTGAACTTCTCGCTATCATAGAATTCCTTCTGACGCGTCGTCCAAATCACGACTCTCATAACCCCTAGTAAGCAACAGAACACATAGTGTTCAGCCTTCGTCAATTGCGGCACCACATTGCTACAAACAGAACTGGCTTCCAGGACAAAAAACTTTCCCTGCAGCATGCGAACCATGAGGCTTTCGACAAACCTGCACAACGGCACTACCGTCCTGCACTGAGAAAAGGCGTGACCAATGGTCTCGACTTCCCTAGTACAGCGACGACAGTTTGGATATTTCTCCAAGCCTGCAGAACAAAGTCTCTTGCCGACCCAGAGGGCCCCACGAATCATTATTGAGACATTTCAACCCAGGCGCCCAAGGCCATATCGAGCGAGCCTCCTGCTTCGTAAAACCGAGCTCGCCAATCAGATCATCTTGAATGGCCCCACTACCTAACAGTCGATACAATGCCTTACGAGTCAACGCCTGGGCGTTGGAGAGGCCATCCGACGCCCGTAAGAGGTGTTTCAGAGCACGACGACATTCGCGGTAGAAGGAGCACTCGGCTCGGGTTGCACGACCGGCCTCCTCCTCGCACGAGTGCACTTCTTAGGGATGAGAAATGTTTACGGACGTCTTCTTTCCAGAAGGCGCCCACCTCATCCGATCCGCGACACATTCGGTCTAGAAAGGTAATGCGAAGCATATGTTGACGAATCTCAATGCTAGGCATACGCAGACCGCCCTCAGAGGGATGAAGGCGACAGATCTCGAGAGATACCATATGGGCCTTGTCTCTCCACAAGAAAGAGAACAAGGTCCGTACTAATAAAATTAGTCTGGCATACGGGAGTGGAAGTACAGAGAGTCGGTACAGGAGAATCGGATAGATGTGTGAAACACATACTTCCGCTCTTCC
The DNA here is from genome assembly GCA_903632075.3 of Acanthosepion pharaonis. Classification (NCBI taxonomy): domain Eukaryota; kingdom Metazoa; phylum Mollusca; class Cephalopoda; order Sepiida; family Sepiidae; genus Acanthosepion; species Acanthosepion pharaonis. Next base: position 376,169 of record CAHIKZ030005407.1, on the reverse strand, counting down.
CGTCAGTCTCCGAGACCACAGATTAACTGCGATCTCGGTCTTCCCTTGTACCTCCGACCGGTTCATTTCCAACTGGAGATCAGGACCGAACCAGACGCCGAGTATCTTGATCGGCCCATCCGTCCAGAGGAAAGGTCCGGGAAGAGAAACTCCCTTCCACGCACCCAACCGGAAGCCAACAGACTTTGCTAACTTCGTCAATCTCGGCTCTGCTCGACACAAGAACCGAAACGGATTCGCCTTTAACTTGCGAAGGAATGGTTCCAACGCAAGAACGTAAAGCAAAGGCGAGAGCGGACAACCGAAAGGACAGCCTCCAGAAACCGATGGTCAACCCTATTGAAGGCCTTGGACTGATCTAAATTAATCAGCGCGGCTTCACTGTCGACTTCTTCTAAGATCAAGCGTACCATATGAAGGTTATCCTGAATAGTCCTGCCCTTCACAGCACAAGTCTGTTCAGGGCCAATCAGACTAGACAGGACAAGCTGCGAACGGTTGGCTAAGATCTTCGCCAAAATCTTTAACTCAGTGTTTAACATGGTTAAAGGGCGAACATTCCCTAACCCATCCCCACCGTTCTTGTTCTTACGCAGCAACTTGATCATACCCCTGGTGAAGCGTTGAGGTATAGACCCCTGCTTCATCCAGTGGTTGAAAATCAGTTCCAGCAAAGGAACAAAAACGGGCGACAAACTCAATTAAACTTCGTAGAGAAGACCATCTATTCCCGGAGACTTATCCAGGCTAACCTGCTTCAGCGCTTCCCAGATTTCCGACTCTGTAATAGGACCCTCGCACCTAGCGAGGGTCCCATTACAGAGGCAGGGAAAGTCAGCTAAATAGGCGTCGATCTGAGCAGAGCTCAAACCGGCCTCCCTGGTGAAAAGATCCTGAAAGTAATCCCGAAAGACCTCGCATATGCTCGCGTTTGTAGTCACGGTCCGCTTATCCGGCAATGTGACGCACGCTATATGTCGCCTAGACGCGTTCCGATTTTTCTCTGCACGCAGTTCAGCGGCCATATTCGTCGCCTCAGAAGACATTCTTTTTAACCTAGCTTTAACTACCAGAGCTTGATCCTTCTTGATAAGTAAGGAGGACAACTCTGCCTTAGCTAAGGCTATTTCCCCACTAACACGGGATTTCACTGCCCGATCAACTTTATTTTCTAAAGCCGTTTGCGCCGCTAATCTATCTAGATTGAGTCGATGACTAAAATCGGCAGCAAACATTCTAATTTTAGATTTTAAATTATCCCACCAGGCGTCCCCCCTCCGTCAATTCCCTTTGTATCATTAGTAGCAGCTGGTCCCGGAAACCCTGCTCACTAAATAATGAACAGTTAAATTTCCAGTAGCCAGCCAATCTAACCTTAGGCTTATCTAAGTTTACACGGACCCGGACAAGCCTATGATCCGTATAAACTATGTAATGGAAGCTTGGACACCCTAAGAGCCTTACATCGACTCTCCTAACTAGGACTCGGTCGAGGTAGCTCGCAAGCGTCCCAGGAGCCGAGTTGCCACTAATTGTCCAAGTCCATGCTACCTCCCGAGGGTGTTCATTCCGATACTTATCGACAAGATCAAACTCATCTATAAAGTCCCGAAATGGTTTCACGTCCGGGTTGTTAGTACCTTGTTTTTGCCCTATACGATCTATATCCGGGTCAAGGACAGCATTCCAATCCCTCGCTAAAACTACCCGACGAGACGTCGTCAAGTACGGCGCGATCTGCCGAAACAAAGCAGGCCGCTCGGCATGGATATTGGGCGCATAAACCTCAATGAGACGTAGAACCTTATCCTTTATGGTAACATCCAGCACGCAAAGTCTGCCCGCCGGATCCGCGAAGACAAGGGTACATGCAGCCTTCAAAGACCTGCTCACTAGCCAAGAGACACCCCTCGAACGACCATCAAAACATGCTGAATAAAGGGCGAACCCCTAGACAGAATGTCCTCACGGTCATGAGAAGAAAACCGGGTCTCTTGCACACAACATACATTCATCCCGAGGCGTTGAAGGTCACGAGAGAGCCTCGCCCTGCGAGACTCGGACCTCAGGCCCCGGACATTTAAACTAGCTAACCAGAGAGACATTGTCAAATCGATTAGGGTTGTCCTTCGGGATAGAACATGGCTGGGGTGAGGACACCGACAGCTCGTCACATAGATCCGCACGCCATCTCACTTTCGACGGTATCATCTTGAGACAAGCCGCCGATGTCCGAAGGATACGTTAATGTAAGAGTCCTATAAAGGGATAGGTGAACAAAAACGGGGACCCTCCCTTTGAACTCTTGGTTTGATTCGTCCATTTCTGGGTCGAGTAGGTAGGCAGCTGGGGGCACCATTTTTAGAGACGACTGGGCCTCTTCTATCATGCCCCAAATCTCCCGCGTACCCGGGCCAGTTCTTATGACGGTCAGTATTCTTTTGGCGGAAGGGAAATTTTCGGGCACTTCGACATCCAAGCCGTTTATCTGTTTAAAGTTCCATAAAACTTTTAAGGCTTTCGGGTTCCTAGTCTGCCCGAAAACCCTCTCCGCCTGTACCCGGGATACGCGGCAGACGTCTTCCCCTGGGAGATATGGTGGCTTAATTTTTTGTTTTTTCTTGTCAATAGCTGCCTGTGAATCGGGGCTTCTATTTCTTTTCTTTTGAAGAGATTGACTAGGTGTTTGAACAGGTGTATCTCTGGGAGTTGTAGAGGGTGTCATGCCGGAAGGAGTCTTAACAGGGGAAGGTTTTGTTGAATGATAAGATTTAGACGTTGAATTTGTCAATGATTTGGGCGGAGGTGGTTTGGTGAAAGTTTTTTTGGTTGATGAAGGGGAAGACGGGGCAGAGAATAAGGGGCCCGGTGTCCCCCAGCGATTTCTGAATTTTAGCCCGCTTTGCTTCCAGTTTCTCCTTAAGCTTTTTGATATCCAAAATTTTCTGCTCATTCATTTTTTGCGTGGATGTGGCATTTTCTTCATACGACGCCGAGGCGTCGCCCTCAGAGCTGGTAGAGTGAATGGGGCTGTAGGTGTTTTTATCCCCGGGGTCATGATGGGACAGAGGCCCCGCTGTTTGGATCTTCCCTTTGCCCCTAACTACGAGACGCCATTCCCCCTCTTCCTTCTCCTTATCCACACTTGTGGAAGGCGTCGGTTTTGGGGGTAATGTGGGTAAAGACCCAACCGAGGGATTTTCCCCACCGGTCCGCTTCGTAGTTAGGCCCACTACAGGCGCCGCGGATTTGACAGTCTCGGCCAAAGGGGGATTTTGGTCGCCAGCGGCCGGAAATCCAGGGGCCTTCTTCCCTGGGCAGGAGGAGGAAATGTGACCAGTCTCTCCACACCTCCAGCAAGTAGGTTTCCTACCGGTCACAATGACCGGCATTTTCCGGCCGCCTAACAGTTGGGGATGGACTTGAAGGCCTTCTGATCTAACATAATATCGAAAGTCCATCCCCCGTTCAAGTTGTCGGAGAGAGCCCCTAAAACCTCGTCTTACAATCTCTCCATACCTCTTGAGAGACGCAGTATTTATAATGTCAGGAATAGTCCATTATTATTATGGGTAAGTTCCCATAACAACTTGGTGATTAATAATCTCAGAAAGTTTTTGAACAATCATCTGGAGTATCAAGTGTATAAGGAAGTTCTTCTACAGTTTAAATCACTGTAAATGTTTAATTTTCATGATGGTTTCCATGATATACTGATATAGAGGAAAGTTCATCGGAACTATTACCATGAAAGTATTTATAGAAAAGGCACAGGGACGTTGATAGTTTTAAGGTTTAAATACATTTGAATTTTAAATACTTTTCAAATTAATACTTCTCAGGTTTAATAATTATCAGGTTTAAAAGATTATTGCTTTCACACCATTTCTAATAGTTTAGACCGAACTTAAACTTTTCAAAATTTGCTAAGTAAATTTATTTTAATATCGACTACAATTTAAAAATGTACACCGTAAACTGAATAAAGACGCAACATTAACTGATTAGAAAATGATCAAGTTACCTATAACCGCTTTTCTTGTTATTTTTTGAAAATCATTTCCCGCCAACCCAGGCGATAAAGCCACTAAGATGCAACCCTACACGCAAGTCAACAATCAGACACTGCGTGACATGCCAATAGCGTTTACCGATGCTGACCCGCTGTCGGACCACTGGCGTGTTTTTTTCTTGGCAATGTTACCACTGGCGGATCGCTAGAGGCCCGCCGGTGGCTGACACCAGAGGATCGCTGGTGTTGCCATCGGCGGCCCGCCAACGGGCCACTAACGGCTTGCGTGTAGGGAAGAGGTTACTGAGTGTGAAAGAGAATGAGGCAACATTCCCGGGGAGAAAAAACAAACAAACAGAAGCATATGATTCAGAAAGACAGAAGATGGCGATTAATGTCGTATCTAAAATTTTTGAAGATCGCAGTTAAGGAGAAAGCAAGAAGCCAAGAGAGATTTCCACAGGCGATAAATGAAAGTGAAGAAACTATTTGAATAGAACTTACGGTTACATGAAGCTATTTCAACTGCGTTTAACTTCATGAGGTCGAGATACCAAAGTGGAAGGAGAGTAATATTGAAAACAAAAACAAAAAAACAAAAACAAAAAACAAAAGAAGGTCGCTCTCATATATTAAGTATCAACCTTTTAAGAAAATATGCGCCGTGAATTCATTCATTAGGCGGAATCGAACTCATTGAGCATGTGGCAATGATATTCCCAACGAATGAACGGCCAAGATCAATAGAAACGTTCTTTTCGCTTTGTCATTTTACTTATGGCGATGGAATGGTTTATCACAGACTAGCAGTAAAGCCCTCTGAATGGAATATCATAACCGCCATACACATTTTGTAAAGGCATGTAAGGCTGAAGTCTAGTAGAACTGATGGCCACCCACGTAAAAATGTAGGAGATCCGATCAAACATATAAACGAGCACAAACACACACACATTTTGCCTTTTATCATATGTATAGATATATCTAAATATTTCTTCTGTCAGCAGTTGGCTGACCCGCATGTTTGCAGAATATAGAAATTAATATAGAAATTAATACAGAAATTAATACCGATTTATATTTTATTAGCAACAAAATGCATCTTCCTAATAACCTGTGCGATTCTCACCTCGCTCGATTAGAAGTTGAATCATTAAATTATTGATAAGCGATTCACTCAGTGGCGATATGTGTCGAACGAAATGCAAAACCATATTAAAAAAATAGTGAATGAATAATCTGCTAGCAATTCAGAAACCTTCGCTTTTAGTATAAATGGATAAAATTTGATTTACGTATTTCCAAACGGATATTAGATGTAAATTAGTTGTTCGGGTTTATTGCTTTTGCCATCGAAACTAAATTCTTACAAACCCTTTTAAATATATTTAAAGTGAATTTAAACTTTTTCATTATTTGATAAGTGTTGTAAAGTTAAATTAATATCAAATTCAATTTAAAACATCTATGTGTAACACTGGGCACTTTGTTGGGTGTCTAGAACGTTAGCGTCTCTAGCATGAGACACTAATCTCACCAAGGTCGATTTGTCAAGATGGCTTCTTGATACTACCTGCTTGTGGAGACTATCTCAGCGCGCGACACCGTTGGAAAATGCCCTAAAACCATATCAAGTGACGTAGTGCTTGTGATGTAAATTGGATAGACGGAACTGTTCAGAATCACTAGATGTCTGTTCCAGCAATAAGTCACAAGTCATCGTGACCGAGGGTATGTGTCTTGTTCACCTGTTGATCACGCAAGGTAACGCCGTTTTCTCCCAATTATTGTAAATGAGTACTTCTCATCATGGTTGCAGCATAAACCACGGGTGGGCTCTGTGGGTATTGAAGAAACAAAAATGTCTTGATCAGGCCTCTGCAGCAGGGATTAGTACAGATATCAGTGGAAGATACACCTCTGCTTCAGATGGAATCGAACTGTTTGAGAATATGACATATTGAATTTTCCTGCTCTTGCCAGTAAGTATTAAACACAGACATACACACACATACAAGTATATATATATATATATATATATATATATATATATAAAGTAAAGGTAATAAATCAGTTGGTATATAATTCAAGTGGATCCTAGTAATATAAAATATTAAAACTGAAGCTCAATGTATTATTACAGATCTATAAATAGTATAACACAATAAAATCCCAAATTACCTCATATGGGGGAAAGATCTAATTCAGCCAACGAAAACTTTGTCAGTCTTATTCAACCCCTGTATATAGACTGAGTTCGTGTCGGAATTAGAAATTTAACCGTGAAATCTGTTGAAAAATAAATACAGAATTTATCCATTTCAATGTTTCAGTCAGACGAAATGCACGAGGGAAGAGACTTTATAAAATTATTCCCGGATATATGGAGAATAAAATGTTAATTTGAAATTAAAAGATGACCGAAAAGTGGGTCGTTTTTTTTAATTGTATAGGTAATGGAAAGTTTAAAAATACAAGTTTCTACTTAAAAATACTCTTCCAAAGAAAAATTATATTTAAAAATTATATATAAAATTATATATATATATATATATATATATATATATATATATATATATATATATATATATATATTAAAAATAAGTATATATATATATATATATATATATATATAAATATATTAATATTTATATATATATTAAAAATAAGTCATATATATATATATATATATATATATATATATATATATATTAAAAATAAGTCATATTTATATATATATATATTTTGTCGATTAAAAACCGTTAACTCATGTCTATTGTTTAATAGATTATTATTATTTAGAAGCTTAATAATGTGCAATAATAATCAATAAACAATAGACATGAGTTAACGGTTTTTTGTCGACATCATCAGATTCATGGTTTGAATAATTAGCTAAAAACAAGAATACAATATAATAACTTAATTAATCCATAGCACACTCATCAGATTCATGGTTTGAATAATTAGCTAAGAACAAGCATACAATATAATAACTTTCATAATCCATAGCCCAAATAAATAGTTTAAATACCCTACAAAGAAGATAACCCTTTATGAAGTCGTCAAAAAACAAATGTTACGGCAGTTTTTTTTTTATATGCACAAACCCCTTTCATAAAAAAAAAAAAATAAAAAAATAAATCTCCATAGACACGCATACGAGACTAGGGTTAATACATCTTCCGTTTCAAATTTAGACACATCCACCTTTCCCTGACTTGACATCTATGAAAGTAACTCTATACTGATACTTATTATTAACACCCAACACACGCCTACCCAATTTAAACAATTCGTCCTAGCTGTTACCATGGAAATTTTGATTTCAATTATTAAAACACGTAAATTTCAGAAAAAAAAAAATCCGTTGAAGATGGAACAGAGCTTACTTTAACTCAATTTAATTCAAATAATTATATTGAAGTTTTCGGCTCTTGTTTTGAAACATGAGACCTCTTATGTCGCGAGTGGGAATCATATTTTTAAATAAATAAGTATATTTATGCTTTACTTTTGTATCGAGCACTATTTTTTAAAAATAATAGCTAAAATACTAAGGAACTTTGGATTATTTACCTAACCATTTCCTTCCTATTTTCTATATATTCACACACACACATATATATATATTAAATAATATATATATATATATATATATATATATATATATATATATATATATATATATATATTAAAAATAAGTCATATATATATATATATTAAAAATAAGTCATATATATATATATATATATTAAAAAATAAGTCATATATATATATAAAATAAGTCATATTTATATATATATATATATATATAAAAAATAAGTCATATTTATATTTATATATATATATATATAAAATAAGTCATATATATATATATATATATAAAAATAAGTCATATTTATATTTATATATATATATATAAAATAAGTCATATATATATATATATATATATATATATATATTAAAAATAAGTCATATTTATATTTATATACATATTAAAAATAAGTCATATTTATATATATATATATATATATAAAAAATAAGTCATATTTATATATATATATATATATATATATTAAAATAAGTCATATATATATATATATATTAAAAAAATAAGTCATATTTATTTATATATATATATATATATAAAAATAAGTCATATTTATATATATATATATTAAAAATAAGTCATATATATATATATATATTAAAATATATTATATATATATATATATATATATATATTAAAAATAAGTCATATTTATATATATATATATATATATATATAAAAAAATAAGTCATATTTATATATATATATATATATATATATATATATTAAAAAATAAGTCATATTTATATATATATATATATTAGTGTTCCCAGCTCTATTCTGACCCGGAGTGGTAGCACCTGTTAGGGTCCCAGCTATGAGCAAATAGTTAACCCCCAAACTTGGGTCAAAACACTATGTAAGTGGAAAAATGCATTTTAATAGCATCAATGCATTTTTGTAAAAAATTAATACAGGCAATGGATTTTTGAAGAAAAAATTATTACCAGCAGTATATTTTTGAAAAAATTACTAGCAATACATATCTGAAGGAAAAAAAAATATTACCAGCAATACATTTTTGAAGGAAACAATATTAACAGCAGTAAAGATCTTGTCGGCATTAAATAATCCATTGATATCCCGTAAAACAAAGCAAACCCAACCAACCGAAATTAAATTTGTGCAGTTGGGTATACATTTAGATATTTGTGAGCTGAACATGTGTAAAACTAGGAAACGGAACTGAATTCTGTACACTGATGCTATTTTGTGTTCATGCCTTTGAAGAAGAAAGTACCCCCTGATATTTATTCTGCTACTGAGCACGAGTTTTTTTTATTTTTTTTATTTTACATGCGGCAGAAAGTTTAAAATCATTGCTTGTCATATATATGACGATAAACTACATCCAGCAGCAAGGTCTCTGATCGGGAAATTGGAGGTTGTGCGGAGCGTGGAACCACCTCTGTTTTCAGGTCGACCTTGACCTGTGTTGATAGCACCTGTTAGGGTTCTAGCTATGGACAAATTGTGTACCCCAAAACAAAAACAAACACCATGACAGTATAAAAATACATATTTATAATAAAATTACCAGCCAGAAATACATATTTATAGTAAAAAACCAACAATACATTTTATCTGTAGTTGAAGGCATGCAATTGCTTTTAAAATATTTAGATTTCGGTATTAAATAACCCATAGAGGTTGATATGTCGCTAAACGATATCAACCAAACAACCATCTTGAAAGAACTTTTTCCTGACATTAATTCATATAATATCCTATAATTTCTTCAAGAAATCAAATTGTATTACAAAATATAACCTCAACAAAACTACAACATAAAACACACATGTCACCGCCTCTAGTAATTATGTCTGCACAGACCTGTATATGCACAAAAGCTGAGTATCATCTACTATGTACTCAACTGTGAAAGCAGATTAATATATATGTTTATTACTTCAAATCCTACAAGAAAATTCAATTTCGGCATTAAATAGCCCATAAGGAGTTGATATATTGTTATACAAACAAAAAAGAATTGTCACAAGTATTATACAGGGGTAACTGCATAATTATTCAAGATAGTCAAATTAAAAACTACTTCTTCGATCTGGCAGTGAGTGTAGTGTTGGTACAACTTGTGTTTGGACGAGTTTGAGCTTTGTCATCATCATGTAGCGAGATGAGTAAAGACTTGTTCTTGAGGAAGATAAAAATGTTGGTTTTAATATTACTGAAATAAAGAAACCTTATTCTTTAAACTTTTAAACGGCGATATGTGTGTTCGGAGAAACATCCTCTTGGGAGTCGGTTTCTGACAGCAGTTGTGCGTGGGAAGTTGTGCGGGCTGCTCGAGTGGAACATATGATGAGGGCCGCCCGCATTCTCATGCATAAATGAGTGCGTCTGAATGAAAGAGGAAAAGAAACTGCCTTTTGCAATTGTTTACTTGTTGATTTTACGAAATGTCAACCATTATTGGGTTATTTAATGTCGGCTTCTGCATAAGGCATCCAGTTGGGATCTAATCGATTACAAATTATTAGTGGTCATCCGAACTAGACTCGTTAACCATTAACCCACGCCGGGATGCTTGTCCGTAGCAAAGTAAATCTTGCTAATAATTATTTTTAAGTTCAGTCATTGGACAGTCCATAAATGTGTTCAGAGGTAAAGCTGGCTTAGCCAAATAAATACATTATTCTTTGTTTTACAGTGAGGTTCATCATTTGCAAGGAGCCACTAAAGGTAGAGTGTCACAGAGTAAGTGACACAGTTTATGCGGATAGAAAAAAAAGATAAGGGTTAAACATAGACTTGAACAAGTTAAGACTGTTTGGGAGACATCCTCTTGGGAGTCGGTTCCACAAAGAAGTGGTTCGTGGGAAGAATTTGCTTCAGTGGAACCGAAGGAATGAGGATCGTCTTCTAAAATGTGAGTGGCATGGTGGGTCGAAGTCGTGAAGGTTAGAACTGCGGAACCAAGGAATGTAGTTCGTCCGAGCACTTTCCAGAAATTAGCGAAAGAGCAGTGGAAAGCTTGTCAGATCCCGCTTGTGTGTGTGTGTGTGTGTGTGTATGTGTGTGTGTGTGTGTGTGAGAGAGAGAGAGAGAGAGAGAGGTTAAAGGGAGGAAAAAAATTTGTCACCTACAAGAACTCGGAGACGCTACAACCTTTACCTTTTCAAGTCTCGGGTTAACAGTTATCTTCATCTCCTATCTGCATAAACCTCCAAGCCTTGTACAGGATGAACCTTAATGTAAAAAAAAAATGGTCAAGAAATACAAAACGAGCCAAACCATTACAGATACTGGGTATGACGATAAACTACATCCAACGGCAAGGCCTCAGATCTGGAAGTCATGAGGAGCGTGGGACCACTTCTTAATTGCTGATGTTCCCAGGTCCATCCAGACCCGGGGTGGTAGCATCTGTTAGGGTCTCAACTATGAGCAAATAGTTAACCCCTAAACTGAGGTTAAAACACTATGAAAGTGTAAAAATAGGTTTTACTATTAGAAATAATTTTTTGAAGGAAAAATTATTACCAGCAATACATTATTACCAGCAGTACATTTTAGAAGAAAATAAATATTACCAGCATACATTTTTGAGGAAAAATTATTACCAGCAGTACATTTTTGAGAAAAAGAATATTACCAGCAAAACATTTTTAGAAAAAAAAGTAATATTTTAAATAGAGTATTACCACTGGTGATATAAACATCAAGTTCTCTCTCTCGCTAGAGAGATAGAGAGTGGCCGTGTGTTTGTGTTTTTTTGTTTTATTTTATCCGTTTTTATTTTATTTTTTTAAAACGTGTTCATCTACCCCTAAATATAGAGAGTGATGTAAATCTGTACACTTAATAATATAAATATGGCGCCTCCAGGTGGTTTTCTCTGCCTTTCAGCAATAAAAAAATATTACCAGCAATCAAAATCTTGTTAGTATTAAGTAACCTATTGAAGTTGATATGTCATAAACCCAACCAAACCAAACCAAACCAAACGAGAATAGTCATCCAAAATTCCTTGTGAAGATGAAGGAAATATATAAAGTATTAATAACGATGATAATCAACAAGTAAACAAGTTGACTTAGAAAAGAACACAGTGAAATTTGATGTAGTCAGTCTTTTAAGCCAAATGCATAAAACAGATACTCTTAACCAAAACACGTGAAACATCAATGTTCTTCTCACTGCACATTCATTAAAAAATAGCAACTTAACTCCTGTGTCCCACTGCAACCAAATCCTGCATGTCCTTCACTCAAACATAAACCGGAACCAAAGGATAAACCTTCTGACATAGTTAAAAAATTTAAACATGTTCCGGCAGGATAGACTGAACCATAACATAGGATTACAATCTTATTTATCCTATTTTATTTTCTAAATATCATCCCTTGACACCCCAGGTTATCAATGTCTGTCAGGATCGTTGCAAACACCAAGCCATCAGTGTAACCTTAACATTAAAATTAGGGCTATCAAGTTTTAGATTACCTCAAGTGAGACAAGCTCTGAAAATCAAAATGTTTCCGTGTAACAATTTAGCATTCAAATTCCCTCAAATAAAGAACCTTTCTAGGCACAGAGTTAATTTCATCAAGCCCTTTCGACAAACTGGAATAGATTACACTTGGCACGCGTTGGTTAAGTAAGATAAGAATGAAAGAAGATTTACACATTTGATCTTGTCTTACTGCAAGGGTGATGCAAACAGAACTGGAAGACATCACTACGCCTGCATTTGTTCAAGCATTAAGAAGATTTTAAAAATATATACGGATTACCATCTTACATATAAAGAAGCAATGCCAGATCATTTAATGATAAATTGGAAGGTGATAGTGGCGTATCATGTGTATTGTACAGACCCGGCAGCAAGGTCGCTGATCGGGAGATTGGAGGTTTTAAATGCAGTTGCTAACAGGCCCACCCTGACTCAATGTGGCAGCAGTTGTTAGGGTCCTAGCTATGGGAAAATAGTGAACCCCAAGCAAAAACAAAACACTATGAAAGTATAAAAACGCATTTTATGGTAAAAATACCCGCAGTACATTTTAAAGTAAAATTACCAGCAATACATATTTACTTCGAAAGACAAATTTTTTTCAAGGCAATCAACCTGAATTAAGTATTCGAAAATATTAAGGAGAATTATAACATTCTTGAAGTCAGTTTGATTATATCTGAAGATATATTAAGAAAAAAAAAAACAAGGTTTGTCCAAAATACAAACCCGAAGAAATAAGCTTTGACATAAAATTACTCTAAAGAGTTGAGATTCCGTTAAAAATTCACTTACAATAAAAAAAATCCGATATACAAAATACTATTAATGAAAGACCACTGACATATCGATAGGGAACTTGCTTAAAGATCTAATGTTCCAGACAATGAAGTCTAGCCTCCCAACAGATCTTATCAAAACTGTAGTAGCTTATGTCGAAATGTTGGATACATTTCGCTGAAATGTGGTATGAAAAAATTTTTCAATTTAAGAGAAAATTCCAATGATTTGCATGAGAGGAATTTCTTCAATAAAATCAAAATATATGACATAATCGGTTTAAAAATTCATTCCATATCTAGACATTACTAGCAACTTGGAAGATTAAGCGAACTCTTTGACCATGGACAATATCGATAAAACGATCCATTCTGTTCGAATCAAGTGGTGATGGGTTGATGGAAACTCATGCAATAAAACGTTTGTATCATTTGCAATTACCACTGATACATAACTAACATCCTCTAAGGCATGAGTCAGAGAGATCAGTGAAGGGAAAGAATCCGGATTCTACTTTACGTGTGCCAAACAGTTGTGACAGTTGAAGCCCTTAGGTATTGCATGATCGCACTTCCTTGTATCCAAAAAGAACAGCAAGCCTGAAAAGAAGGAAAAATCATCAGGAGGCGCCATATTTATATTATTAAATATACAGATTTACATCACTCTTTATCTTTAGGGGAAGATGAACACGTTTTCAAAAAGTAAAATAAAAACGGATAAAATAAAACAAAAATTGTACCACACACACACACACACACACACACACACACACACACACACACACACACACACACACGCACGCACGCGCGCTCTCTTTCTCGCTCTCTCTCTCTCCTGAGAGAGAGAGAGAGAGAGAGCCAGGGTCCCGTGACCCTCTCTTTAAAAAAATCACTTCCGGCCAACATGTGGCAGCTTCTAAAAAAACAAAACAAAACAAAACCAAAAAAAATAAACAAATAAACTTTAATTTGAACGTTGTGGTACCATTCAAAACACGATGCTATGAATTCTTCATACCGTTTTTATTAGGACTATATTAGAATCTAAAAAAATCAATCATGAAAACAAAACTAGGGGTACTTCGACGTGGTGTATCCGTTACCATGCTTGTCTCGCTCGATCAGTTACGACTGAATAGTTAGTTCGATCCTCACTGTGCGCGCCATACTTACTACGCTTAGACAATCACCATAAAAATGATCTAACACAGAATAAAACGATGACGCTGAATATTTAAAGACAGGACCAATCACTTCCTTCATAAATGTCACGTGATTCTGGCTAAATAAGCATCAAATTCAAAGGCCCATCTTTTTCTTCCTTCACGTTAATCAAGCGACACGAAGTAAAGAGTTTCTTACCACAAGCCAGGTCAGTGGCATCAAGTGACGGAAGAATTTGGCCTGTTGTATCTTAGCGTAATATTGAGGACGAGTTCCTTTTTCCAGAACCTTATAAAACCCTATTCCCGCCTTGTTCATCTTGCATTTCTATTTAGGCGCGGAACTTTTCCTTGACCTCGTACCACGAGATAATCTACTTGTTTCCATCTAATAAAAGTTACACATGTTTTACAAAAAGACGTCTTTGTCATTTTATTCCGGCTATCTCTTTGATGTTTATTAATTTATGCACTTGTTGATTGACCCCTTTCCTCTCACTGTTCATTCACGCATTTTTTTTATTTTTTTTTATACATTGCTTGTGGACTCGGTAGTTAAGTGTGGTGTCTGGCACAAGGCCACTTCGTAATAAACCAGCACTGCACCCTACCGGGTCTGAAACACCTTTTTCTTATGAAATTTAATCTCACTATTAACAGTCTTATTTTTTAATTTCTTTATATTTTCCATAAAGCATCGTAAACGTAAAAATGAAAGCTAAGTACAAAAAAAAAAAATTTAAAAAAAATAAAAAATTAGAGCGCTGAAAGTTTTCCTAACGATTAAAAAATGTAAAAAAAATACCCCCAAAATACTTTGATCTTTCCTCTTTAATAATAATATGAACATTAGACGATAAAATTTTGTTTTCGTCAAGTTCGGCGTCTTTTTCATCATGTTATGCTCATTTGTTTACATTTTCGTGGGTGAGTTGTCCCCCTTTCATTCTCACGATGTGTCTTAATCGCGTTTTCAAATTGATTTTATTAAAAAAAACAACTGTCTTTTTCCCATTTTCGGCCCCGTTAGAACCACCACAAGGTAATTTTATGTAGTCCTGTGAAGTTTTGTTGAAATCGGCTAAAAAAATGTAGGAAATTCGATCCAACATATAAACGTTACAGACACAAACACACACACACACAACCTGCGTTTTATAATAAGTAAGATATAATCACCAAAATAGCAGTAAGCGAATAAAACCCGTAGGTCCCTGCGAGGGACATTCTTCTTTAAACTCTGTTGAATGCGGATACAGAATGTCAAACAAAGAATTGTACCAAATAAAAGAAACGGCATCACTTTGATGACTTTTTAAAACACAAACAACTAAAATGGACATGTAACTCGAAGAGAAAATGATGACATAATCAAGATGTCGATATTCCACACTACTTCACGCAAAAAGTTAAGAAGGAATCTTCCGTCAATACTGGAAAATGTGATAGCAGATAATTAGTTTTAAGAGAAAGATTTTAATTTTATAAATTTCAGCTGACAGTGGCTGCACAATCAATGAATGGAGAATGTTTCCTTATGTGGGATCACCTCCACAAACCGGTGAACACCTTCAGACAAATAGACCGTTGTGAGATTGGAACCCGGGTCTCATGGTCGAAAAGCGAATTTTCTACCCACTCGGCCATGTGCACATAAGAACGAAAGTAAGATAGAGGAAGCGATAACGCTCTCATGCGTTTAACATATGCTTCAGAGAAATGGAAAACCTTGTCAATTTTATAATTCTTTTCATTTGTATCTTCTCACTTCTTTAAATAATGAACTACGTTCATACTTATGATAATCATTGCAGAATTTTGTTAAAGTTGGTAAGCTCAAATATCTAACGATGCAATAGAGGAATTTCCACGGTTATTTCATAGTCGTGGATGTCACAAGGTGCTTAATCGATCATTAAATTAAGAATTAGGATTTATTCAAAAATTCAAACAGGAAAAGAGTGAAATTTTCACAGACACTGATCTTGGTATAAATTTATGATATACTGATATATTATAAATATTCTGTGTGATACTTAAGACTATATCTGTTTTTGGTAGAAATACTCGCAATAGCAAAGAGACAAATATGACACAGGAATACGAAATTGAATAAGAATAAAGAAAAATGTCTTGCTGAAACTAAGCAAAGCATTAAGAGATAGGAAACTTTTGCTAAAAAAAAACCCCAAAGAAAACAGCGTTGAAATGATTATTTTCCTATATAGCAATGGATGCCGAACAATCTCCTCTCAGAAGCGACAAAAATGGGATTCTCTCGATAAAAAGGCTCAGAATATTACCGAACCAAAAATGTGAACAACGTGGAAGTTTTAAGGAAGATATAAATGATAATGAAATTGATACAACCAATAGGAGACTACTTACAGTTCTAAGATAAATTAGTAGGTAAGAGTGCTTAGAGAATTTGACACTCACAGGGCGTTTTAAAGATAAAGGAAACGTGGTAAAAAATGAGTAACCTATTTAACGTTTTTTTTTTGTGAATGGAGAGCATAAGTACTCAGCATCAAATAATAAATTTTACCCATTGTCAGCGAAAGTTTAACCACTGAACACTGTCATATGATAGTTTTACTCAATCAAAAATGTACATATGTTTGGTTGAAGTCGCACGGAAGAATTGTGTGCAAACTTTTATAAACATTCATCTATCTTCAACTATAGCTCTGTGTCAGGGAATAGACAGTTGATCTAAACGATACATATGCTTAAGCCCGAATGCCCGCTTGTCAGTCTGTTTGTCTGACCAATCTCCAGGATAGATATTTTGGCTAAAGAGACACTTGAGATTCTCCTGGTAGATGAATGCCGCCCTCTGCCCTCCGCTCGATTCGTCATCGGGGAACTGTTCATAAATAGGACTGGTCATCTCTGAGAAACCGAATCTGTTTGCTGCAGCCACGTGGAATTTTTCTTTGCGTCGGAATGTTTCGCCAAGTTTTGAAACTTCGGATCTTGTGGAAGTGATAGACAAAAAGAAAATAAAAATAAAACATTCAGTAATATCAATAGACGCATTTTGATCGATTAGTAAATTGAGCGACCTGCTGTATCTCTTGTTATTGATATGAACTGGAATTGTTTAGTGTCTCCCGTGACAAATGGAAGTGATTGAATGAAAAGTATATATATATATATATATATATATATATATATATATATATTATTGTGTTAACCAGATAAACTCCCAGTAGACAATAGTGGACAACAGACACACACAGATACATATATATGTATGTGTATGTGTGTCTGTATTAGGAAAATCTATAACAAAGTGGAAAAGTTTAATACATAGAAGATTATATGAGCTCAAAAGTGATCTTTTACAAATAAATATACACTGAATTCATTAGTTGTCCATTGTATTGAGTCTAACCATAATTTTGTTTTTAAAAGATTTTACTTTTTTAAAAATCGATTTCACCCCAAGCAAGGCAGTGAAGCCCTAAGATGCAACGGGCTACTGGGCGTGGAAAAATTAGGAATAGAAAAAGAGTAATTAGGAGAAGAGTAGATAGCAACTGACATGGTATTTAAATTTTTGGAGATTAAAACTGGCTGGGAAGCATGGCGTCGGACCATATGTGGCAGCAAAATTCTAAGCATTGACAAATGGTAGACTTGTAGATCTTTATAATAGATTCTGGAGAGAAAAACTGCCTCGCACGACACAGTGAACCAACTTTCTTAGCAGCTGATCTAACGATAATAGACAAATCAATTTACTAAGACGAAAATATATAGAGGCCCTTTAATCACTAGATCATCCATAATAAATTTAAGTCCAGGTTCTTACAACCTTTCTTGGCAGATCTTGTATTATCACAATATGGAAGATTTAATACTAAAAGAAATGAAAACGCAAGCAAAAAAGAAAAAAGAAACTAAATGAAATCGGCTAGACCAGGGGTCGGCAATCTAGGGCATACGTGCCAGACGTGGCACGCCAAGCAATCACAAATGGCACGTAGCCGCAGAAGACAATTACGAAGTCCGAACCAGTAACAACTACAATGCAAACAAATTATTTAGCTGTTTCAATTTTAATATATACTAATGTATATATACTATATATGTATATATACTATATATTACTATATAAAATATATTGGATGCCAAGGACGCATTTCAAAAGTTTGGCAGATGATTGCGAACCAGGAAGATTTCTTTGGTTACAATTAAAGAATACTGGGCTGTTATGTGATATCTGTCCTTCTTTACGGCAGTGAATGTTGGACGATTTCCCCAAAGATGAAGAAGAGACTCGAGGCTACGGAGATGTGGTTCTAAAGAAGGATGCTAAGGATGTCATGGACCGAACGTGTGAGCATCGATGAGGTCTTAGAGAGGTTGCAAACAAGGAGGAGGCTTATACTTAACATCAGGAAGAGGCAACAAACAGTAACAAGATGCCTCACATGTTTCACGTACGATTTCATTTTCAAGTCTTTTTTTCACTACTCTTTGAACTGTCATAGCTGAAATTCCTCTCTCACCTTTTCTAATTGATCGCTTTAGCTCTAAATTGAAATGATGATGTCTCTTCCTGTTGTGAGCTCCTGATCCAGTTTTTTGTCTCTACTGTTCGCTTTTTGAACTTATTCACCGTCCTCTTGATGGTTGTTGAATGGACTTTAAAGATGGAAGCCAGAGTATGAATGTTGGTACCATTACTGAAGGCCTGTATGGTCGTTTTCCTCTCACCATTGCACAGTTGGGAAGTCAGTGGATCTGAGAGGAAACAATTTTAACCTGCTCACTGAATAGTTGAATTACAAAAAATGGTGTCAAGATAGCTAAAGGTCTTAACTGAAACCTGGAAAAAAAAGTAACTAAATTTGCTGTAGTGGTTTTTAGATATTAATCATTTTGTGGGATGGATAATTGTTGTTATTAAGTTGTTACACCTTTGTATATATATACCAGGTGTAATAACAAAATTGTGTAATATATATATATATATATATATATATATATATATATATATATATATATATATATATATATATATATATATATATATATATATATATATATATATATATATATATATATATATATATATATATATATATATATACACACACACACACACACACACATACACACACGTACGTACGTGTTGGGGTAATGGATAACGGCTTGGATTGATGAATCGAGAGCCGAGTTCGAATTCAGTCGAATCCATTACATTCACTTGCGGTGCTAATTCATACCTTGGGAAAGGTATGAATCCTCTTCTTCTCTCTCCAGCTATGGGTAAATAGCAGGACAGACTGGGTTCTATAGCTTTGAATGGCAACTGGTCAAGGAGAAGGACAACTCTGAATTAAAAACCTGCGGAGGGTCGATTGGGGACCTTGTGGCCCGTAGTGCACCAGGTCTTTGTATTCGTCCCTTCAAAAAGTGTGGCTGGTCCTGCACGAAACCTTCACCACTATAATCAAATCTCATGTGCCGTTGTCGGGCTGTCGGTTTCCTAGGAACTGATCTGCTTGATTCTCATAGGTTGAATTCGACGGGAGAGTCGACTATATATATATATATATATATATATATATATATATATATATATATATATATATATATATATAATACACACACACTCACATACACACACATATATATGTTTGTGTGTGTGTGAGTTCTGATGTTCCTTTGAGGCGTGAAATATACATATATTTTTTTTTTCTTGACAATTTGACAATTTGAAATATTTATTGGGAAAGAGGACTCAGTGTCGGAGATAGACAGTTTGTAGTTATAAAAGACATGAAAACAGGGATCAACATTATATGATGAATGGCAGTTTCATGACTCCAGCGATTTTCAACGTGTCAGAAAATCTTGTGCCTGTGCCTAATATAGCTTACAACAATGTAAAACATTATTCATCTATTTTTTGTGTAGCAAAACCATTCCTGACGTGGGCGATAATGGCTCTCTACAACCTCCTATTCCTTGAAGATCTTAGCAATCCCACGATAACGATGCATACACCTCAATATCAAAAAGAAAACGAGAAAGCAAAAGCGTAAGGAAAAATCGCGGGTGGATATGGAAAAAGAAAGACTTGTTTGAGATTTTGACGAGACAACAGGATGCAGAAGAAAGAGGAAAACAAAAGAGACAGAGAGAGGAAGTTAATGCATTTGCGTAATATTTACCAGCTTAAATGTGTAACTAAATCTGTCTATTTCTTGCTTGTTTGTAAATGTCTTGGTGAATACTGATACGTTTGTCTTCTTCCCCGTGCTCGACTAGGCGTGTTTGAGAAGTACTTTTGGCCTCTGGACAATCCAGACGCTGAAATTGTTACAGGCGTATTTTCGCTTTTGCTTTTAGCACAGATATCCGCCTTTTTGTTGTATTGTAGACTCGATAATGGTGTCTTCATGTTTAAGAACTACTTCTGTACAATGCTTTTTACTTTAATTTCTGTCATGCCTTCACATAAAACTACATTAACGATTTGTTAGTCCGGCCTACCTTGTAAATTCAAATTTAAGTCTACGTAGCTTTTTGATCGTTCTTTGTTAATAACTGTACCAAGGAGAAAATTCCGGTTAGGATAAAGCAGGAATAAATTCAAGACGCGTAGAAAGGACTGGCATAGTAATTAGCATTACAACAACTGTAGCAAAATCCGTGATTGTTAAAAATGTTCGAAGTTTTTAAACGAACTACAAGGTGTTGATATATTTTCTTGGTAACGCCATTAACTCTTTCGATTCAGATGGACGTATATATATATATATATATATATATATATATATATATATATATATATATATATATATACATATATATAAAAAGAAATATAGTTTTAAGGTGTGCTATATTTGTGTGTTATATTTATAGAGCATATGTAAATATAAATATAAAAGTGAACATTGAATTCAACACTCACAGGCTGTTTCATGCTAGGCCGCCTGACGATTGCGTCTAGCATGAAACAGCCTGTCCTCTTTGAGTGTTGACTTCAATGTTCACTTATATATACGTGTTTGTGTGTGTGTGTGTGTGTGAAAATATATAGAAAATAGGAAAGAACTCGTTAGGTAAATAATCCAAAGTTCTTTAGTATTTTGTTATTATTTTAAAAAACAGTGCTCGATAAAAAAGTAGAGCCTAAATATAATTATTTATAGCGATGGAATCATATTTTTAGATAAATAATATATATATATATATATATATATATATATATATATATATATATATATATATGAACAATAAAAAACTATTAAAAAAATTAAAATTTTTCAGATACACTGGGTTGTATAATATTTTCTTTTTGTTTTATTATTCGGTTTCTTGACTAGTTTCGGTCAATATGGCCATCATCAGGAGAAAAATATCCCTGCTTGTTAGTAGCAGTGAACTAAAGGAGTGAATGACTGTCTCTGAAGAAAGTGAAATTTATCTGTAGTTTTCATTTTTTTTTTTTATCGTTACTTTGGCCAGTCCTTGTATTGTTTATACGACCACTTAAAAATAGAGGCTGGGAGGTTTCTTAATTCGGAATTCCCTCTCTGGACATTTTGACAGTTTTATTGGTTGCTGGGAAGGGGATGTGTGTGCTAAGTGTATGTTATCTTTTAGCTTTTTGGGGAGTGTGTGTGATGTGTGTACGTGTATATATTTGTGTGAGTGTGTGAGATCTCAACACTTCTGCTAGCATGTCTGTTTTGTGTGGGCGAGAAACGTGGATAGGGTTTGATTTATGGGATTATATATTAATTCTATGTGTGTTGTTGAATTTGTCGTTAAGTCCGTCTGGACAAAGTATTCATATACCCCTTAAAGAACTGCGTTCCTGATCAAACAAAATTTCTGTATAATTATATCCCCCATACTACTACATGTCTATTGAGAAGACTCATGTTACATCTCTCTATCCATAGCTCAATTAGTTTCCATTTAAATCTACCAAACCCCATCCGCAACATGATTGTAAAAATGACAAGCCTCATCTACATGTAAAAAAAAATGACTAAAAATAATGGAATGACTGATAATAAAAAAGAAGAGCCAACATTTAATATCATCAACTATGAACATGGTCAGAATGTATTGACCATGTTTCGAAAATAAAACATGCGTATAACTCTAGATACATAAAAAAATCCATACATTCAATAAGAAAAAAAAGTTGGAAACATATTCCGGACTATTACGGAATTAAAACACCGTTTGATGGAAGAGAATATTTTATTTTGACTCACGTGATTAATCCACGGTAGTCTAACATATACAGGAAATTTAGGGCGACCATATACCTTAACTGAATTGAACTTAACAATTTTAAATCTACTGATAGCAGTGATAACACATTCAGAGTAACCATTTGCCAAAAACAGCTGTTTAATTTTTCTAAGCTCAGCGTCAAGCCTGCACTCAGAACAAAACAACCAGAAGAGCATTTCCCTCTGGCCGCAAGGATGTTTTGCCTGTCCATCAGCAGAGTTTAGTTGTGTATCTGAATAAATGTCGATGTGAGATCGACTATGTGGCCAAGACAATGCAGAGTTTAGAGGTTAGGATCGCCCAGTATGTCCCGGGAAAGGTGCGTAGATATGCGCCTGTAGTAGCCGGGTATTCACAGTCTCATGATTCCGATATCGGCGACATTTATTGAATTCTGTTGCTTGCAGGACGGACTATTATCCTGAGTTCTTCTCTGTCTTGCACAGGGCACAGTAACTTTTAAAATCAGTGTTTTTTTTTTTTATAAAATATAAATTTAAAAAAAAAAAAATCCAGACGACACGCTTTTAACGGAAGTTAGATTTCATTGAACAATACTCCTCTACCCACTACCAAAACTAACAATAACTGATACATTAAAATATAAACATATTGAGCACCTAGACACCCCTGTCTAGAAAAATAGGTTTATCTGTAACCTTGGAAACATGAATTTTGTTTTAGCTGTGTATTTAAAACCCAGTGATTTTAAAAGTTACTCCAAAATTCGCTTGAGGATGAAATGGAACTAATGTCTTAAATTTAATTTACAAAATTAAATTCGGGGCTTTTAGCTTCCATTTTTGAAACATGGTTAGAACTGTGTAGCGGAAAAAAACATTTTAAATCAATTAATTTATAATATTAATGCTCTGTAAATTTACATCGAGCACTATTTTGTAAAAATAAAAATATCTATAAGAACACCGGATTATATATCTTACTGTTCTTTCTTTTTATTTACACACACACACACACACACACACACACACACACACATATATATATATATATATATATATATATATATATAATGTCTATTGGCCTGCGTCTCCGAGAAACGTTAATAGAAACTACTCTACGACAGTGATCAAACATGGGCCAGACTTTGTAGGACAAACCACCATCCGATCCGTGTGAATTACCTCTTGGCTACTAAGAGCGTACACAGCAAACTCTATTCTCCCTTTTTAAGGAAATCACATTCCTTCATTCAGATATTTTTCTCAAAAAACCATATCTGCTCAGTTTCATATCCGAAATGTTAACGAAAGAATTTATATAGATAATGGATTTTATTTTTAATTCGATATTTTTATTATTTCAAACGCTATTATAGTGGATACTACCATTTGAAATAGACGTCCTGTTTTAAGTAAAATATCAGGAAGATAACCTCATCAGAACGAAACTTTCATATGGATGTCATGCATGGCAACAAACCGGTTCAGAAATATTTAAACTGTCAGCTGTATACACCCGATTTTTCTGATCAACGATTAAAAATGGCTTCCAGCAAATGAATCAGTTAGGATTATTTTTACTCTACAAATTGGATTATAATAAGCCCATGCCCCCTTAACAGATAAATACATATAACAAGAAAAATTTCGTGGATTTATAACTTTTCAAACTTTAAACAAAATTCTTACATCATCGATTTGAACTCTAACGTCACGACACCGCACGCTCCAAAACATATATTCAACTGGGAATAAGTAGCATAATTTAAAACAAAAAATCTGTCGGTCTACACATATTGCGTCTTAGTGTTTAACTATATATGGAAAAATTGCGCCCTGAAGATGAAAATTTGAAATTATCGAAAGTACTTGGCATGCGTCTTCCATCTGACAACAACTCGAGCATAAGGATCTTATTATTCAAGGATTTGATAGTAAGTTGATGTCTCATTAAGTCCTGTTAGCGAAGTGATTTCGCCATTAATCACATTAACATTTCTATTTAATTCTTTGTATAGATTGTTTCTTTATGATAATATATATATATATATATATATATATATATATATATATCAAAACTAATATATATATATATATATATATATATATACATATAGATATAAATATATAGATATTAGTTTTGATTTTCGCAGTTAAGACCCGCCATACCACCTACACTTGGATAAAGCATCCTCAGTTCATCCGTATTCCATTAGAAATAAAGAAGACAACTTCTTCCCAAGAACAGATTCCAGAGAGGGTGTTTTTCCAATCATCACAATATTCTCATCAAGCCGAGGGTTAAACATTGTCTCTACTATTCCTTCTAAACTGCAATTCATTCTTCTTCTTTTTCCGCTCATACAACATAAGTAACATATCTACCTTCAATAGTTCTCGACTTTTTATAGGGTGAAAATTACTAATATATATATATATATATATATATATATATATATATATATATATATATATATCCTGAGGTTTCTATTTTGCTGGGACATACAGGGTCAAAAGTGGGTATACAATTGATTAATTATTTATATACTTACATGACTTTTTTACTTTTTACGTGCTAGTACCACAATTCACAACCACATCTAACTTCACCGAATTGTTTTTTTCTCAACAAGATGGGTCATTATTATGCTTTGGTAATAAGGGACTACCTTAACCAAACCTTCCCACGACGTTGGATCGGACGACGTGGCAGCATTGAATGGCGACCACGTTCACTCAACTTAACACCAATTGACTTCTTTTGTGGTAGCGTAGTAACAAATAAAGTTTATGAGAAAAATTCTAACACAGTAGACAAATTAAAAGAGTTCATCTTAGAGGCCTTTACTGACATTGATGTGGATCGAAATTTGTGTCATACTATGTGTCATAGTACCCTGGACACATTCGAGGAATTTTACAAGGTTAAAGGGGAGCATTTCGAGCACTTACGAGATTAAACAATGTTAAACATATGTAATTGTAATAAGTAAATGTAAATGTAATATAAAGAGATAAAAACTGTAAAATGTATATCTACTTTTGGCCCACCCTGTATGAAAACGTAGACCTATTTTAGAAGCCTACTAGGACGTATGTGTCAAGAAAAATGAAATAATGACCTTTTCGCGCTCTTTACAAGTTTACTGATGTTATTATCGTGGTAAACCCACGGAGAAAATTGCTTCAGATTGAACAGGAATTACCTGTAAGCGAATTGATCTATTAATTCCGTGTTTTGCATTCTAAGGCTGAGTCAATTGTCACTGGCTTTGTTATATATTATCGATTTGTGATTAACTGTTACACGAAAGTCTATCAAGTAATAAAACATACATTTTGCTTGTATTTTTTGGTTTTTAATTGCATCATCGAGGAAACTTTTTACCAGGAGGTATTTTGAAGGGGATTGTATAATTTTTGTTGTATAGCTTGAGTCTTGAAAGGATTCTTTTAATCCTTTCAAAACTGACTTTTTCGGAATCAATATTTCTTTTGTTTAATGAACGTGTGAATTTTGAATTGTCAAAAGATTTTAACCGACATATATTAGGACAGATACTGAGTTATCAATATCTTATTTTAGTTGTTATTTTGGATTTTGATGATTTTATTACACTGCTTGTGGTTTTATGGAAGGTGTATGAAATGATCGTTTATAAAGAACTCTGTTGCGCTGCAGTTCGAAATTGAAAAGGTTTCTTGAATAACCCTTATTATAGAATGCGAATGACAGGACCAGTATGGTCACCGATTGGCCAGTTCGTCTCTTGAGCGGAGTATTCTGACAGTGATGGATTGCCTTTATTTGGGTTTTGAAGTCCAAAACAGCGTGAATTCAACAGAAGGTCTCAAGAATTCAGAAGCGTTGATATGCCTCCCACACCCAGGTTATCGACTGGTTAATACCACCTGCGGAGAGATGCCGAGTCAAAAATAAATGACCCTTTTCGTTGTTACCGTTTTATGTAGTGGCGTGGGGTTCCAGAGACGACGCAGAACGCAACGCCCTGCTGATAATTCTTTCGATCTTAAGGAAAATGGAAATGAAAAGGACACTTATACACAGAATCATAAAGAGTGCTGTAATATATTGGATACAGTAAGTAATGATTAGAGAATTTGCCACACACATGAGATATAGGGGGAAAACGGGGCATTATCGAACAAGCTTGTGGAATGTATTGCATAACGGGGTTGAGCAAATGGACAGAATTAGCTAAGGGATACAAAGAATAGAATTTTGTGGGGAGTCATGATCGTCCCCGTCCTGAAAGAACGCTGCATGTAGAAGAAGTCTTCAGCATATCATTTCTTAGGTGTTCAAGAGCAGCTGAAAGAAAAACGCAGACTGCAGTACAAACACGTTATATATATATATATATATATATATATATATATATTAGGACATTGAATAAATTCATGCTGTTTTCAAACAGATGACGTTCCCAGAACTGCGTGCGTGTAATTTCAGATGGTAACACATCTATAAGGAATACTATAAGCAAACTTGAAATTAATTTCTCCGAAGTGTAAAAAACTTGTTTTCATAGCGTTAAACATGTTGGATTTCGTGCCAATGAGAGGGAATTTTGCTGCACTACTTTATTCAAAAGAAATTTGCAGCTAAAGCGCAGAGAATTCTTGTTGAGATCTACGGCGACCATGCTCTGTCGGAAACAACATGCAGAGATTGGTTTAGACGCTTGAAAAATAATGATTTTGATGTTGAATGTAAAGAACGCTCTGGAGCACCGAAAGAGTTTGAAAACGAATAATTGGAGCATTACTTCATGAAGAGACATGGCAGGCGCAAGCTGAACTTGTAGAATCATTACGAGTTGATCACACAACAGATTTGAAATGTTTGAAAGCATTAGTAATAATTCAAAAGCAAGGACATTGGGTGCCGTACGAGTTAAAGCCGAGAGACGTTTTCTGCTCCGCATTTGGTGCTTAAAACGATCGATACCATCACGTGAGATCCTATCGACTACAGTTGATGAGTTTGATCCGAGAATTGAAGGAAAAACGGTCGCTATACGAGCAGAGACACGACAAAGTGATTTTGGAACATGACAACGCTAGGCCACATGTTGCAAAATGGGCGAAAACCTACTTGGAAACGCTTAAATGGGAAGTCCTACAACGCCCGCCGTATTCACCAGACATTGCCCCGTCCGATTATCACTTGTTCCGATCGATGGCACATGGCCTGGCTGAGCAGCACTTCCATTCCTATGAAGATGCAAAAAAAAAAAAAAAATGAGTAAACTCACGGTTAGCCTGAAAAGACGTGTCGTTTGTCCGACGTAGAATTCAAATACTGCCAGAAAGACGGGGTAAATTAGTGCCTGCGATGGACAATAATTTTAGTGACATGTTTCTTACTACTTTTTGTAAATAAAACATTACTTTTCATGAAAAATCAACGGGAATTTATTCAAGATCCCACACACACACACACACACACACACACACACACACACACACACACACACACACATATATATATATATATATATATATATATATATATATATACATACACAGCGTGGTTTTATATATATATATATAAAACTTTTAAGCAATGATATATATGCAAATAAAAATAAAAATCGAGAAGTATAAGTAGTCAATTGCTTATATCCCCTGACGAGTTGACGGACGAGTCGGGATGATCAAGGTGACATCATTAAGCTAACATTTTCTTGTTTAATTATCTCTCTGTCACTATCACTCTCCCAAAATCCATCTATCTATCTATCTATCTATCTATCTATCTATCTATCTATCTCTCTCTCTCTATATATATATATATATATATATAGTTTATGAAAAACAAGGTAATCCGTATGGGTAGACCCAAGGAAGATAAAATCCAGAGAGCTCAATGTAAACCCAGAGCAAATAATTTAAATAAATGTAATATATATTTAACATTATACTAAACAGACATATTTTGAACAAAGACAAAGTAAATATTACTACAAACAGATGCAACTGCCGAAAAAATGATCTGTCCTTTAAACGGTCAATATATTACTGATAATATTGTATACCAAGCGAGTATACATTCTAGTTACGATATTAAATTTTATTTTGGTTCCACTGAAAATCCTTGAAAATTTCGTTTTTACCATCATAGAATGAATGAGGTAATACAAAATACAAAAACAGTAATGCTCTCTCCAATTAATTAATCCGTACTGCTCTCTGGCAATTAATTAATCCGTCAATCAACTCGGATATTATAACAAGAGCCAATTCTTATAACGGGAAAGGAAATAAATGTAAGATATGTCTTGTTGAAAACATTTAAATGACCCTAGCTTATTAAACAAGAGTAATAAATTGATGATTACATGTTGGAATGATAATAAATATCTGCTTAAATACGTTGATCCAGTTTAATTTCTAATATAAATTACGGTTTACTTTTTATTTAAATTACGGTTATTGTTTTTTTTTTTATATATAAAAGAACAAATAAACTCCTTTAATAATAAAAAAATTAATATTCACAACTCTAAAATAAAAATTTCTTTAACTTTTTTTCACACACACACACACACACACACACACACACACACACATATATATATATATATATATATATATATATATATATATATATATATCATTCCCGTATATTTTAAATGTCAAATATATTTTTTGAAATTAAAAAAAAACTATAACACAGACATTACTGTAACCAGATATGTTTTTTTTTTTTTAAATTACGTAACGGTCGTCTATACTCAGCATCTGAAGATTGCGTTGTGCATATGTCGTTCTCTCGAGGAAGGATAATATATACATTTGTTAATATATACACTTATTAGCCCTGTTGTATTACGATTTTATTAACACCAGCACAATATGTGCAATATATATATATATATATATATATATATATATATATATATATGTGTGTGTGTGTGTGTGTGTGTGTGTGTGTGTGTGTCGCATTCGCAGACAGTACTGTTTTGCTGTATCACAGGTATTTAGTGCGAGTAGACATCCTAATGCTTCAAGCCAGGAGCGACCAATTTGGTATCAGCCAGAGCGTCTACCACTGAGCTATCTTCACACAGCTAAATCTAGCGTATTGTTTTTACGAATGTAAACAAATGCCAATCAGCATTCAAATATATTTTCAAGAGCTAAATATATAGTTGTGATACAGTGAAACAGTTTGTCCGTGGATGAATATATATATATATAATTATATATATATTTCTTCATATATATATATATATATATATATATATATATATATATATATATATATATATATATATATAAAGAAATGCAATTGCAGAAATAAAGATGGGGAGTGCTGTACAGAAGGCAACATTTACACTGCTGAGGTCAGTGATAATAATAGTCTTAAGAAAATATACATTGGATGTACTGAGGGCCCTTTCAAAAAGAGATTTTAGAATCAGGCTTCGTCTTTAAGGTTGAAGAGTCAGGGAAATGACACCAATATTACCGATTGTGTCTGAGAGAGAGGTATGGCAGGAGCTCTTGTGTAAAGTGGAACATAGTAAGTCAGGTAAAAACTGGCAGAATTCGTGGTAATTGTTGCCAGCCGTGCTAGAAAGAGAAATTAGTCACTGCCACATATCCGGAAAAATGTGTCTTACTAAATGAGAGAACTGAGATTATGTCAGGGTGCAGGCATTTAAGTAAATATTTTTAGGTCCCTATGAATCTGGATGTGACGTCGTCCCCCGGTCGCAGCGCCAACTGTGACCTTCTATCCTGATCTACCACGGCGCCAGTTGTGACGTCCTCAAACAGCACCACTTGTGACGTCTTCGCTGCGCCGTCCGGGTGTCGCTGCTCCAAACGTGAAGTCCGCCTGTCGCGTCAGTCGTGTTGTCTCGTCCTGTGACGACCAACTGGCTTGGTATCGGTCGCGGCACCCAAATGTGACGTTCTAACCTTTTGGTGATTCGGGTGGGAATCTGGTTAGATTTGATATCAGCCTCGTCGTTCCCAACTCGCTTCCAACCCCTGGTTACCAAGGTAACTGCATTGATCTCCAGTCTGCCTACCCACGTTGTGAATTGATCTTAGACAGACGAGATCAAACAGTGGTTGGGGCCGTAATGCAAATTGAGTTCAACGGGGGTGATAACACACAAACATGCATAAAAGAAAATAAAATGAAAACTCAAAAAGTTCAAAGTATCAAAGAAAAAAGTAACAAACTTTATGTCTAGTTGTTCGATACATAGGACTGCATCTATCTCCCGACCCGTTCTGTGGATTGTGACACGTCGTTTTCGCTAGGCAAGTTTTAACGCTTTAAGTTGTTTGCTCTCTAAGAAATTTGTGTTTCGGTGTGTCTTTGGACGAAAGTCGAAAAAACTTATTTCGGTGGTCTGGTCCTACGTCGCTCTTCAAAATAATTGTTCTTGGTTGAAGAGGAGTCCGGAATTTTGCGTGAATCTTGGTCAGCTATCTCGAGGCGGCTTCAACTCTGGAAACTGGAGCTCGAACTCTCTGGACACTCATCTCTGCCGCCAGGGCCCGAACTTTCTGGACAATCATCTCTGCCGCCAGGGCCCGAACTGATTTCTGCCTGTTGGGGCTTCGTTTTTATTGACGCCGACCAAAACCGGGGTGGGTCTGTTGGCGTCGGGGGTTCCTCGATAATTCTAAATACATATCCACCTCTTTTATTTCTGGTTAGGGATTTTCCACTCTTTTCCATTTTTGGTAACTTTTTTTCACTCCCACTTTCTCACCATACTTCTGAGGGGCGTGAACTGCCCTCCCCACTTCTTCGTAGCAGCTTCTCATACTTACACTCTGGATGGGGATGTCGACAGCCTTCTTCGTGCGTCACGTGATCACTCTCGGCCAATGAGGTCTTGGTCGGGTATCTTTTCTCCTCCTTCGTGCGTCACGTGATCACCACTTGACCAATGATGTCTTAGTCGGGCGTGAACAATCCGCGGCTTTGTTTCGGAAAAAAAATACCTTGCTTAACTAAAAAAAAATTAATTATCTCTTCTCTTTCCTTTTTCTTCCTTTCAAATCGCCGTTATCATTTCTCTAGTCACGAACGGATAATATGAAAACTCTTTGTTCAACACGTGGCGTTTGTCAGGTAGTTTATCGCTAATTCATCAAGATGGTTGGTTTTCCGACATGGCCTCAGAAAAGAATTATCCCCAAAAATTTCAGTCAGTCTGTCGTCTCCAAGGAAGAAAGAAAAACATTTCTCGTTCCCATTTATTTTCCTTCGGTACATGTGTCTGATAATATAATTTTATTATCGCAGAGCAAAGTCGTTTAGTTGAAAGGAATTCGGTCAGCGCTCTGCTTGTGTGGGATTTAATTTTTCATATCTGTCCAAAGTCCTTTTTAGTGGCCTGTTTCTCGTTACTTATCGAAATAGCATTTTCACTTGAATTTTTCCTGGGCCAGTGGTCTAGGCATTCGTGTACGTACCTAGATAACATAGCCGTTATCAAAACATATCTGGTTCCTTCTTTCTTTTCCTTTTCTTTTTTTCTCAGAAATCCCCTGTCATTGTAATGACACACTTTTTCACTTGTTACTTATCAATATTTTCATTGTCTCTTAGGCCATGTGTGTGGCTGTTTTATCACCTGTGATTCGTCTCGCCTTCTTTTCTTTCTCTTCCTTTCTCTGCCTCGTAAATGGTGCCACAGGATGGGTGAAGTAAAAATAATTAAATTTTTCTTCTTCCCTCTTTTCTTCATTTATTTTTATGTATTTTTTATTTTTTCCTCTCTCCCCTCCCTCGTCCTTATACTTTTACCCTCTCACTTACGGTGTTCTGGTATATGAGAGTAGTTTTCTTTAGGCTTGTACATCCTTCCACTTACTTGAGAAGACCTTACCAGCGAAACCTGGGTTGCGAGGTTAGTTGGCAATTTAGCCTTTTCTCATATATATATATATATATATATATATATATATAGTTTATGAAAAACTTGGTAATCCGTATGGGTAGTCCCAAGGAGGATGAAATCCTGAGAGCTCAATGTAAATCTAGAGCTAATAATTTAAAGAAAAACAGACCACTTTAAGGTTCCATTATAATAATTTATTTCACCAGAGCCCTTTGAAGGGACGCTGGATCATCAGATAACACTTCCAAAAAAATGAAACGAAAGATGAAATATATATATATATATATATATATATATATATATATATATATATATGGTTTATTTCGTTAAGAGTCGAACCTTTGTTCAAAACATGAGATAGCTGAATTACTTAGGTACCAAGTATTGTGTGTGTATAATTTCCATATTTTCCTTGCCGCTCCTACCGCTACTGCCGTTGTTGACAACTCCTACTGGATGAAGTGACAGCGGCTAGTTTTGATATTAAGTTTATTCAATTCCCTTGAAGTCTTTTCAATCTTTCAAGTGCCTTTCGAAAGAAGCCCGAATATGATATCATGACAGTAATGAGAACAACATACGCAGCTTCCTGGACGGATAAAAAGAGCTTCCAATTAAATATTCACTGATGGTTACCGATAGGCATGTCCACTAAAACATTGTGATAAAAATATGGATCTTGAAAGAATCATTTAATACCAAATGTCATCTCTATCTATAAAAGGCAGGATGTGTGTGTGTAACGAATGCACGGCCGCAATTTTCGACGGATTTGCACCAAAATTTACATGCGTATGCTCCAAGTTAGCGTGAAGGCCAAGACCGACTTTGCATTTCCAAACTCCCATCGATAGTGGAAATAATCAATTTTTTCATGCTTCTACATCACTTTTCATGTAGTTTGCGGCCATTTTCTACTGGCCAGAGTGAGAGCCTATAGCTGGCTGCCACGAATAGGCAGGAAGATTCTATTGGCCAGCGTGAGAGCCAACAGCTGACTGACACGAATGTTAAGTAGCATGCTAGCATGCAAAATATCGATAGCTGCATTCATCACAAGTGGGAAAAATTTAAATCTGTATGGTACTTTACTCCAATTGGCTCACTCGCTTGCTTAAACTCAACGTTGATTCTGATTCCGCAGAACTGGGTTGGGTGTGAAAAAGTATTTGTTGTTAACATTCTTTTTTCATTCGGTTTTTCCAGTTACGAGTCCTTTTTTAAAGCTGATCGTTTTGTGTTCATTTTGTTTAGTTCTTTTTTCGTAACAGATTTAATGTTTAGTATAGAGCTTAGAAAAAATTCGCAGTGTGAAGTTAGACATGTTGCAGTGATTAGCAAGCTCAGTTTCACTGTTGCAAGTTTTATTCTCGCTGATGCCCTACTATAGTGGTGTAATATGTACTTAGTAAATTTCTGTTATTGTGGGCTTATGCTAGACTAAGCTAAGATTGGTAAATATTCATATTACGTTGTTTTCAGGGGAGATAAGACCAGCAAAAAAAATGACGCAAATCATTCCAGAAT
The DNA here is from genome assembly GCA_903632075.3 of Acanthosepion pharaonis. NCBI lineage: Eukaryota > Metazoa > Mollusca > Cephalopoda > Sepiida > Sepiidae > Acanthosepion > Acanthosepion pharaonis. The sequence goes on along the minus strand of CAHIKZ030005407.1, from coordinate 342,462 downwards.
TTATTAAGAATTAGTAAATATCTACGCTGATGATGCAGCAGAATATGGATGCACTCCCCAAAATCTTGATGACCAGACACTTGCAGCTGACCTCTTTTCTGATCTAGCTTTAACAGTTCAAATAGGTTAAAACTGGCTGGTAACTTTTCTTCAAAAGCAAGCTAGTAGTGTTTCATATCCCTGAGAAGACCCTGTATTTTCTCCTATCACGATAAACGGCTGTACTCTCGAAGAAGTTACTCGCTTTGAACATCTTTTGGAAATTTACCCAGACCTCTAGTGGAACTCATACGGGGTGGTTGAAAAGCAACTCCTTATTTTATGTATGAGTAGCCAGCCAGGAGTTCTGTGACTTTTTTTCGTTAGGCTTGGTTAAAGGAACTAATCTATTATACCAAACAAAGATTTTGGAAGAGCTTGAAGCGCGTATACAAGAAGTTATGTCTTCCATACCACAAGAGTTCTTGGTAAAATCAATTGACATGATTCCTAGGTGGCTCGAGAAGCTGGTAGCGAAATCTGATGCCCATATCGAACTTTAAATAAAACCTCATGCGCCATGCATTTCTCTATATCTATTTCTTAAAAAAATTAGAGATGATAAATAAATTATAAGTATTTAATATGGAGAGTTACTTAAACTAAAAATGCTGGTAAAATACCGGTTTATTGTATCGCTCCAGGAAATTCCTGGATCCACCTGCTATGCTCTATCTTTATAAGAGCAAGATCATGCCATTACATTTAATAAGCCTCTACATTTAATAAGCCTCTACACTTATTAAGCCTCTACATTTAATAAGCCTCTACATTTAATAACCCTCTACATTTAATAACCTTCTACATTTAATAAGCCTCTACATTTAATAACCTTCTACATTTAATAAGCCTCTACACTTATTAAGCCTCTACATTTAATAAGCCTCTACATTTAATAACCCTCTACATTTAATAACCTTCTACATTTAATAAGCCTCTAGATTTAATAACCTTCTACATTTAATAAGCCTCTACATTTAATAACCTTCTGCATTTAATAAGCCTCTACATTTAATAACCCTCTTAGGCCTTGTATTGGACGAACTAATTCCATCACAAATGTTCTGACTCGTTACATTCATTAGTTCTACCACTTTAGACATTCGCAGCTAAGACCCACCACGCTACATACACTGGGCCGAATCATCATCATTCCTTTCATATTCCATTAGTAAGAAAGAAGTTCCATTCGGAAATCTACCTACCAAGAACTGCTACTTTGTGTAACAGACTCCCAAGCTAATGCTTCCCTGAGTTCTACAATTTTAAGTTCATCAAATTTAGGATCAAGTGTAATCTTTCCTACCTGTCCGCATAATATGTAAATATTAAACTCCTCCTCTCAGGTTCATGCAACAACCTTATTCAGCAATCCCCTGTCTTGAGTGGCTCTTGGGCCTTCTCTTGTTTAACAATTAAAAAAAAATACTAATTAATTCGAACTATTGAATTCTTCAGTATTTTCACATTGTGCCATAAGGAACATAAATTAAACCACACTAAAATAAATAGAACATGCAATATATCCGATATTAGTTGAATTTGATGTGTTCCGTGTCGCCACTGGTTTCAGCCCTTCAGTCTCCAACGCCAACTTAAAGGCTGTATCAAAGAAAGACGGTTTATTTTTCTTTTTTGTTCTGTTATACGACGGGAACAGACGTTCTAGCATCGATTCTACGGAGGAATAACTTCAAGGGAATGCAAGCCCAGTCATTGGCTAAGCGTCCCGCCACGTGCGGCCTTAGTCTGTCTATGGAATCTGGGTATGGAAAGCGTATCGAAATTCTTATGACCCAAACAAAATAACAGCAAAACGCAACAAGAAATCCGATAAATCCTTACCAATCATACAAACATACCACATAAACTGTAAAATACTAGAAGAACTGAACATAAAAACCAAACCAACATCAATAAAATTTTTATCGAATTTCAGATCAAATATCCTAAATATATTTCTTAACAAAAAATAACTGACACCACTTAGAATGACGCAAAATGTTACAAAAACGTGCAAAGAGGCGCTATTTGAAAAAAGATTAATATGATATAACACACAAAAAGCAATATATACGCTACAGTTCAAAATTTTGAAGCCCCAACCCCCGCCCGCCAGAATAAGCACGAGATGAACTCGACAGAAGTGTGAAAAGAATGAAAAAAAAAATGGAATCAAGTATGAAACTTATACTTTGAGAAACTTATGCAAGGAATGCCAAAAATGTTTGCTGCAGTAATGAAGACTAAAGGAGGACATTTTAACGAGAGATAATTTTAATCATAAAATGATTTTTTTCTTTATGTCATAAATTTTCTGAAAAAAATAACTCATTTTTTTTCTAACTATGTATAATAATTTTCTCTTATTTAATGTTCAAAGCAACTACTTTTGGGGCCAATTTAAAAAAAAATACTATGGGTGGCCTCAAACTTTCGAATTGTAGTCTATATATTATCACAACATTTTCAATATATAAACACTTTGATTGTGTCTTATGAAAGTCGAAATTATTGAGACATCGGTCAAAATTGTATAGCCGGATTTCATGAAATAATATCAATAACCGGCAGCATTACTTTACAACAGATTAGATATGAATAAGACTGTATGAGAGGGAAACAGACATATCTACAACAGAGAAGGGGAAAGAGGGAGTGTGTTAGAGAGGAGAGACTGAGAGTCAATGAGAGAAGTAGAGAAAAGAGAGAGAGAGAGAGAGAGAGAGAGAGAGAGAAAGAAAGAAGCAAGCAAATTCTATTACTTTGAGAATGGAAAAAAAAATCTTTTCCTTATAACTTCTCACCAACTCTATAGTTTGACATTTTTAAAGATTCTCTTAGAAAATTCCGTGAAAAGCTTTTAAAAGAGGGATGACACTGCGTAGACAGTTAATGAAGTAATTTTATAGACTTCCTGCAGTTGACTATAGGCAAGAAGTTTTTTTTAGATTTTATTATTAGGTCTATCGAGGAATTTAAAAAGTTATAAAAAAAATAATAAAAGGCAGAAGTTTATAGATAAAGTTGGGTTTTGTCCACAGAGCTTTTTTATCTAAGTGGACAGTTTTTAGGAAACTTTAGTCGGTTTCGTATTTAAACCGAAAAGAATACTGGTGCTATCGATATTTCATATATTGGGCGTTGTATGACACAAGGCCAACATATTAGGGAACTCAGAAGGATGACATTAACTATAATAGCAACAGTCTGTAAAAAACTACTGGGTATTGAATTGGTGAGGGAGAGGGATTGTGCTGTTAGTTAATTTATGTTTGTTTTTGTATAGTTATTGCCAGGGAAAGAAAAGGCATTTTAGTTAAAAGAATAGGGTTTCTTTTTAACTTAAATTTAATTTCCTCAGTACACCCCCTCCCACCTAAAATATGCCCTTTATGGTTTTACAATGAAACTAGATTCAGAAATGGACAGTTGAAATTTCTGTGACGCGTATTAAGGAAATAAGGTTCATAGAATTTAACACTCACAAGGCATAGTAAAGACAAAAGCAACACGGTATGGGAAGTGATTAACCTGTTTAATAAGTTTGTGTGAATGGTCAGCAAAATAAAGACACACGGGGAAGTTAAAGATAAATGAAAAGAAATGAAATTGCGGTTAGCCATGATCGCGCACGTCCTGGAAGATCATAGAAAAGAAAAAGAAAGAGAAAATAGTAAAAACAAGAGGTAATTGTGGAAGGTGTAAGGTACGTAGCTGTACTCATCAACAAGTCTGTATCCTGACATCGTCATAAGTTGAATTTTCGTCGGAACATTTCATGGGATAAAGTTCCATTTATATTAATAATGCAGAAGTATTGGGTGATGTTCAAATTAGATATAATAAATTTGCATAAAAATTATTATTATATAAATATAATAAAAATGTACAAAATTGTTATTATATAAATATAATAAATTATATAGAGAGATTAAAATGGATAATGATAATAATTATTATATAAATATAAATAAATACAATAAAAATTTATAGCAATTATTATTATATAAAAATGATTAAAACGTAACTAAACTGAAGTCAAATCTAAATATAATAAAATGTATAATATTAATTATTGTATAAACATAAAATATATAATAATAATAATAATTATGATATGAATAAAATGAAAATCTATATACAAAAAATGGTAATTATTGTCTGTTTTTCTGAATCATGTAGCCGCTTAAACCCATGAACAAATATTACTGAAACTTTGCATACATGTTAAACTAACACCTAATTTGTTAATAGGCTAATTGTATTTTTTTTTATAAAAATCTATAATATGACCCTAGATCGGGGCTCGGTGCCGGTCTACGCGAAATGCTATTTACACGTGTTTAAGCAAGGGAGATAATTGGTTTCGCAAACTTAGAAATTAAAATACACGTATTACAAAATAATAATGTTTTTATAAGCTTAAAATTCAAAGCAGCTATAGATCTTTGTTCGATTTTAGAAATTTAGCAAAAAACATCTGAGCGAATCGCAGGTTATTTTGTAAATAAAGTATTTATTTAACACATTAATTCAGCATAATCTTTCTTTCAATACGATGTTGTGTTCACATTGCAAAACAATTAATTCTTTTACATTGCCAAAAAATTAATTTGTTTCAAATTTTGCCATGTGCATCATTAAATTCGCCAGGTTCGAATTAAACACAAAGAAATTGGCTCGATCCATTCGGTCATTTAAACGTAAAATAACATTTAAATTGATCTTATTTGCGAATAAAAACTTTACCTATGCTCATATTTCAACCTACACTTAAAAAGGCATATCGTAGTTGTGGTTGTTTTTTTGTCTGTAGAATAAAGACGTGTCTGAAGTGCGAAATACCGTTTGTTTAAACAAATCTAGCTGTGGAAATAGACATCCTTCTTAAAAAAATCCAAACGTCCTTGATCGGCATGAGCCACGTACTCTGCCTCGTTAAGTTTTTCTTTTAATTACGGCGGTTAATTAGACCATATCACTTGGAATCGCGACGAAAAGCTAAACTGAAATCAAAAATTTAGTAAAGAATTGTTTTTAAACCTTTCACTTCATTCAATATTGAAATCTCGGTATGTAATCTATCAGTTGGGCAGATATATTTCATCGAAATCAACTAGCTGCATCTAAAAGTGGTGAATCTATCTGTTCATCTTAAATAAGACCAGCGTGTATATTTGACAGAAGATACTGCTCGAAACATAGTTAAGAACCCACCAGAAACCACTGTGACAGCTTTCTTCAAATTATGCCAAAGTCACCTGTTTACTCGAATACTGCTGTATGCTGAGGTTCTCGTTTACTACACCTGGGCACACAATACACGCGCAAGCAAGGACCACAAGTTGGGAGATGGAAGAAAATGCTGTCTTCAGTAGCGGGACCATCGGGCGAGTGTACACTGTTCACCCCGATCAGCAGGAATGCTTCTTTCTTTGTCTGCTGATGCACTCTACCAGAGGTCCTACATCATTGACAGACCCGTGAAGATATAATGGGGAAGTATGTACGACCTACAGAAGAGACTTGGCCAATCATGTACTGCTGGGAAACCCACTGGGACCAGACACTGGCAGCAGTCTGCATAACACAAAGTCAACTGCGCAAGATATTTTCTATCATGTTGATGACATGACAGGTGACGGGTGTGCCTCCCATTACTAATATGGAACATGACATCCTACGAAGGATTCAAGGGAAAATATTAGCGGAAATTGTCACGTTCGATGATTACTTGTCTTGGACCCCCGAGTGCAAGCTATGGGAAGCCAAGAAATTGTCACATTTGGCCTATCTCAACTTGAGCAGGCAGCAAAAAATCTTGCAATTAAATACATGTAGGAGATCAGTTATGACACGGAGGAAATGCCGGCGTATATAGCTGATGAAGACACAAACTGATGGAGGACCAACTGGGTGTTTATGACACAATTATTTCGAGCACTGAAGGTGAAAGAGGAGATCAGTTCTGCCTCGATGCCCCAGGTGAAACTGGCAAGACATTTATAATCAACCTACCCCTGTCTAAACTGCGTCAAATGCAGCATATTACACTAGCAGTGGCGTCAAATGGAATAGCTTCAACCCTGCTAAGTGGTAGCCGCACAGTTCATTCGTGCATCAAACACTCTTTGGGGCTGTCTAGGAAAGAGAAGGCAGACTGGAACATCAGTCGTAGCTCTATAAAAGGCAAATCTCCTCAGTGATTGCAAATTGATCATCTGGGATGAGGCGGCTATGAACCATAAAGGTTCCTGCAAGGTTCTTAACATGCCACTTCAGAATCTCAGACGCAACACACGTCTCATGGGAGGCGCAATAGTCTTGCTTGCGGGAGACTTTAGACAAACCTTTCCAGTAATTTCAAAAGGGACAAGAGCTGACGAGGTAAACCCCAGTATAAAGTATACCTACCTGTGGAGGAGTGTGAAAAATCTGAGACTCACAACCAACAAGTGAGTTCAGCCCGATGGTGATGAGGAAGCTGGTACTTTTTATATGCAAATTTTGGATGTTGGTAATGGCACTTAGGTTGTCTTTTGTACATATGGTATCTGATTTAAAGGCACTAATGACGAGGGTGTTTTCTAACCTGAGGAAATGTTTACAGACCATAACTCTCTGAAAACCCGTGTCATTTTAGCTCTAAAGAATATGGCAGTTGATGATTTGAACATCAGCCTTCTGGAATAGATGCCAGGTGAGCGTCGCAGCTACAATTCGATTGACGCTGTACTAAACGTCGATGAAGCTTTGAATTATCCAGTTGAATTTCTGAATAGCCTAACACCAATAAGCCTCCCACCTCACAATTTGCACCTCAAGATTGGAACACCAGTGACGCTGCTAAGAAACATGTATCTACCGAAACTTTGCAATGGCACACGACTTACAAGAGGATGTCAACAGATTTGGAGGTGACAATGCTGACTGGCAAAGAAAGCGATTAGGCTGTATTTATTCCGAAAATTCCACTTATTCTCTCGAATATGCCTTTCCAATTCAAGAGGCAGCAATTCCCGGTGAAACTAAGTTTTGATATCAGCATTAACAAAACTCAGGGACAGTCCTTCGATGTCGTAGGCCTTAACTTTGCAGAACCGGTTTTCTCACATAGCCAACTTTACGTGGGGTATTCAAGAGTCGGCAATCTCATTCATTTGTTTTTTTTTATACCCCACATGTCCAAAAATTTTAGTTATCATGAGACTCTCTTTACGATTTTGGTATTCATATCTTATTAGTATTTCCTCCAAAAATCCTAGGGTCGGCGGTTGGGTATGAATGCACAAAAGTCCTTTTCAGTGATACTTGCTTTGAGTTGTTACTTACGGATAATCGAAGAAAGGATATGACAACGGAACTATGGATAACATCGACTTTCCCGGGAATTACCGGGTACGTCAGCTTGTATATAATAATAATAATTATATAGATATATTAAAATGTATGATAGTTATTACTATATAGATATAATAAAAATGTATGAAAATAATAATTGTGAAAACATAATAAAAGTATATTAATATTTATAACATAAATAAAATATATAATAATTATGTTTTATAATAACAATTATAATATATATATATATATATATATATATATATATATATATATATATATATATATATATAATGGTATTTTATAATAATAATTATAATAATAATTATAATAAAATATATAATAACAATTATTTTAGGAATAAAATAAAAACTTTATAATGATATAAATATAGTAAAAACGTATAATATTATTATAGACACAACATAATGCATAATGATTATTATTACATAAATGTAATAAAAACTTCTGATAATGATTATTATATCGATATAATGAAACATATAATAATGAACATTATATAAATCCAACAAAATGTATCATTATTATTATACAATATAATAAAATATAAAATTATAATTATTATATAAATATGATAAAAATGTATAACGATTATTATATCTATAAAAGGAAAATAATTACATAGATATAACACTCATGTATTAAGTTGTTATTATATAAAATACAATAAAATGTATAAGAATTATTACTTAAATATAATAAAAATGAATAATGATTATTATATAAATGTAAAATGTATGATACTAATTATTATAAAGTGTGATTCCTTAAGACGGGTCAAAAACCAACACTAATTAAATCAGTGTTACTGGTGAAAAATTATTTATTTCTCTATTGCATCATATTATTTAAGTCATGGCAATTATGTGTGAAAAATATTATCGCCCAAATGTCCGCCGACGCTTCGGCGGACTTTTGACCACTCAATGGTCAAAATTTTCGTCTCTGTATAGTTGCTCCACGATCTCATCAATATGCCTTAGTATCTCATCCTTCAGCTGTTGAATTGTTGTTGGCTTGTTGGCATAGACCTTACTTTTCAGATGACCAAAAAGGAAGAAATCTAAAAGCGTCAAGTTGCACGATCGTGGTGGCCAATTGAATTCGCTGTTTCGAGAGATGATGCGACCTGAGAACTTCTCATTATAATTCTGTTTGAGCGTCCATTTTCAAAATAAGCTTCCATAACTTTAACATGTTGTTTGATTGTTAATCTTTCTATGGTTGTAATTGCCAAAGACTTAAGTTGTTAAATCTGAAAGAAAAAAAAGAAATAGACGCTTAAACTTAATTTACATCTAAAATTGGTCCAAGTTAGTGGAACACTCTTTATAAATATTAGTCAATTATGTGCCATACGTGATACACGTTTAGGCGATCATGTATCTTTCGATACATGACTGATAAGGCAGATTTTTTCCCTGCAGTAGGTTGCCGTTTCTTTTTGCGGTAGAGTAGTTGCCACCCAAGGCTGTAGAACCCGCTCTATCCTACTAACCATAGGTGAGGGAGAAGAAGAGTATTCATACCTTTTCCAAGTAGGTGAATGTAATGGATTCGACGGAAATTCGAACTCCGATTCCTCAATCGGAGCCGCTATCCATTACTCCACCGTGTCTCTCTTTATAAATATAATGAAAATATATGATAATTCTTATTATGTAAATATGATAAAAATGCATAATAATGATTTTGTTTTCATTCGGTAACAATCGTATTTTTGCAACTTTTTAACTGCTTCTATTTCATTGTTAACTGTAACATATTCAGCATTTTTTCATGAGATCTTTTGTTTATAAAATCTTTATTTAGATTTATTTATTTAGATTTCTATGGTCTTATGCTGCCTTTTAGATAAATTGTGTAGTCCATCATAAAGGAAGGATGGCTTGGTGAATAAAAAATATTTTGAACTTAGCGAAACTTCTGAAGGGATAAGAAAATTTGTAGGGCGAAAGACCAATGCTATGGTGGCATATCTGGAGAATATACTGCATATAGAAGAACCTCATAATCGTTTTCTGCGTCTCACTTGCAACATTTTATCATTTAGCAAATCCATTGTTCGTATTTCTTTCCTAGAGAAAGGTATTTTCTCTTCAAGTCAAAGTGACTCTGATCTGCTGCAGCGATGCGCAATAAAGGTTTCTCCATGTTATTGTGTATCGTACAAAATAAGGCCTGACTTGTGATTCCGTTAAACACAGAGCATTAAATTCAATGGATTCTATTTAGGTTAAAACATTCAACCACAATTTTCAATGGGATTTTTAATTAAAAACAATCTCTACTTCATCGCCATTCAGTATCTAGTTTAAATTTATCTTTTGTGTGTCACAAAAGGCGAGAAAGAATGACTGATGTTCGTATCTGTAAGTCCGTGTGGAAACACTTTTTCTAGTTTCTTCATTTTTCTAAACTATACAAAGTTGATTGGCTGCACAGGCAATAAAATGAGGTGTCAAAGACATCCTTACAATTTATTTAAAGTGGTTCAAAAAAGTGGAATATTCTGTGCAGGGTAAGACAGTATTATGTATTTCCAAGAGAACAATAAAAAATTTTACAAGAATATTTTTGTGATAACAGGTTACTGGAACTCATGTCAATTTTGCTATTGGACAGATCAAAGCACACGTAATGGGTCAACCATTAATATTCAAATGCAGTTTTTATTAAGCACAAAAATTTACAATTAACCGTTTTATGTTGGTAGAATTTAGTGGATATATAAGAGATACGCAATAAAAATAAATAAAAGTAATGGAAAATTAGATAAACTAAATGTTTGGAATGAAAAGTAAGTAAAATATAGAACAAGTCGATGATAAAACTGGGCAATAACGTAACAGATTCCTCGCTTCTCGAAAGTTAATTTGAAATTCTTCTATGTGTTGTGTACTTCAGGACATAGGTGATAATGGCTCCCACAATTTCCTGTTATTTGTAGCTCTCAATAATTTTTCCGTTTTGTTATTTCTCCTAAATCTTGTCCCGCCATCGATTTACTCATGGATATGCGTTGTTTTTCTCTACAACACTTGCCTTCAACCTGTCCCGTGAGTATCAGATTTTCCAAGCCCTCTTTCCTCCTTATGTGCCCTAGATATGTCAACTGTCTTTTCCTGGTGTTAAGTATAAAACTCTAAAACTCCGTCAGTGCTCACATGTTTGGTCAATGGTATTCTGAACATCCTTCTGTAGAACGACATTTGTGTTTCTTCAAGTATCTTCCTCATCTGTGACGAGATTGTCCAGCATTCACTGGAATATAGGAGGACTGATATAACATTTCAGTATTCTTTTCTTTGCTTCTAACGAATTTTTCTATTTTTCTTAATACTTTACTTAAATTTGGAAGGCATGTTTGTTAGCACATTGTGCCTTTGGATTTAATTATCGCAATTTTTGACCTCTGGTAAAACACAGTACATATATTTAAATTGTTGTACTTGCTTGATTTTGGTATCTCTAATTTATAATTTTCATGTTGGGGGTGTCTGTTTTGCTACCAACTCTGCGATATGCCATTTTGCATTTCATGATTATCCCTTTCTACTCGCTTCCATTCACCACTTTCTCTAAGAGTTCTTGTAGTTTCCTTTCCGCGTTTGCTAGAAATTAACGAATAATGGTAGGATTTCTAATTCTTTCAGAATCGCTTCACTGTGTAAGTTAAACAAGTCCGGTGAGAAGACATATCCTTGTCTTACACCCCTTTCTATTTTTGTATATTTACTGAATTTTTTAGTCTCTATGCAGGCAGTTTGCTGCCATTATAGGTCCTGGATTGACCCAAGTACTTCCATTTAAAAATATTCCATACACGTATAGACACATACATACACACACACACACACATATATATATATATATATATATATATGTATATATATATATATTAATAATCTATCTAATTATCCATCCATCTACATATACATATAGGTATACTCATATACATATATACACCCTTATATACATATACAACCATATATACACATACACACATATATACATAAATACCTACATACCTACACACGATTATATACAAAAGAAGCATATAAAAATAGGTCACGATTAGGTCACTCCTCCTACCCCAATATAAACATGCTTAAGAGAAATATGAAATTAACCCCTCCCTATACTCTATCTTGTCTCGTTAACTACAACTATCACCCTCCCTGTTAAATTACAAAAATTACACTACCCATCAATTTCTAATCCCATTTTTCCTTTCATTTCGTTGTTGGAAGTGTTACCTAATGATCCGGAGTCCTTCAAAAAGGATTTTGGTGAAATAAATTATTGTAATGGTACCTTAAAGTGGTCTGTTTTTTTCATTAAATCTCTCTCTCTCTCTCTCTCTATATATATATATATATATATATATATGTATAATTTTTTTTATTATTAGAAATATTTACTATAACTTGATTAATGGTGTTGAAATTTTATGTATCGTAAATGTTGTTTCTATTGTAATAAATACATATATATAGACTCACTCACTCACTCATACACACACACACACACACACATATATATATATATATATATACATATGTATATGGTTTGACAACACAGATTAAAAGAACAGTGAAATCGGCTAAGCTACCCCGTTCTTTACAGATCGACAATGAGGACATAAGCAAGAAGGACTTTTCACTATATGAAGAGATTGCCACACCATCCATTAATTTGAAGACGAATAATTTACAAATGGGGGACATGCAAGATCACCGTATCTCTGCCAAAAAGGCACTCATTTAAAGTATCACCGTGAAACACTAGTAAAATAATAAATCCGGCAATGAAAGAGAGATTAGTAAACCTCTCTGGCAGCATATGGAGTACATATGTCCTTAATTGGAGGGTTGTTAGAAGGACGCCCCTGTTATTAGCGAAGAACAAAGCTGTTCATTTAAACTTTACAAAAAACAAAACTCTTGGACAAACCAGAGGCCTTCGAGAATCCATACTATGAACAGATGAGTCAAATATAGAATTGTTCGGTCAATTCAAAATTGCCATGTTTGGCGAAAAGCCAACTTTGGCTACTAAGGAAAGAACTTCATTCCAACAATGAAGCCTGGCGGTGGAAATGTTAAGCTTTAGGGCTTAATTTTCTGCCTCTGAATCTGAACGACTCAATATTGTCCAAAGAAACCTGAATTCTCAGTCATTCAACAAATTTTGTAGCGGAATCCCAATCGGAGTTATGGGCCGGAAATTGGCTTTGCAACAGGACAATGATACTTAGCATACCCGTAAAATTATCAAGGAATGGCTTAAATGAAAGAGGATCAATACTTTGGATTGGTCTAATCAAAGTTCAGAACTCAATCCAATAGAAATGTAGTTTAAGTTGATGCCTCTCCATCCTTGCTCAATTAGCTGAGTCTTACAAGGGGTAGGGGGCAAAAATCACAACAGCAGATGCCATAGACTGGTTAGTGGTTACAGAAGTTTGGTTGACTTAATCGCTGTAAAAAGAGGGGGCCACCAAGCAATAGCTAAAAAGTGTTAACATTCTTTTGCACATATTAAATTTTCAGTTTTAGTGAAATAGATTTTTTTTTTAATAAATAAATTATTTGAATTTTTCATGTTCACTATTAGGAAATTCTACTTTAAAATTGGTGTTAAACTTCACATTTAATAGGTTTATTTTAATTTATCCTTTTTTCTTTTTTTTTTCTCCACAATTAAAATGCGCATGTCTAGAAAAGGTCGCAAATTTTCATGTGGCACTCTGTATATCCTTACTAATGTCTTTCCCAAAAGCAAAAATGTCCGAACTTTCGAGAAGCGAGGAATCTGTTACGTTATTGCCCAGGTTTATCATCGACTTGATCTATATTTTACTTACTTTTCATTCCAAACATTTAGTTTATCTAATTTTCCATTCCATTTATTTATTTTTATTGCGTATCTCTTTTATCACGCTTGGATTTGAATTTTATTTCTTGTCTGATACTCATTTTTCTTCGCGTGAATTCTTTCTTTCGCCTTGTTGTTTCGCGTTTGTCTTTGACATTAGTAAGCGCTAGAAAACATCGAAACGAAAAAGCCAAGAAGGACACTAGTAAAACTAACAATTAAAAGATAAATGGACATAGAGGACATTTCTTTTGTGAGATTTTTTGCTGCTTTGCTGAGAAAACAATTTTTAAAGGACATTTTTTTTCTTTTTATTTTCGTAAAAATCCGTTTTGCTTCTGCAAGAATTTTAATGTATTCTGGCGGTTTTTCCTTTTTTTTATTAACTTTGGTAATTTATCTTTTGTTTTCCCTAAAAAGAAAACGATAGACTGTTATTACTTCATGTAATGGCTGATCTAAGTCGAAATTTATTGGCCATTATCTTATGACTACCTGTTATAACGATGAGCAAGTAGGTCCAAACTTTCATTTAATCGTCTAATTGCTTTACCAGGTGTGTTCCAAAGGTTTTGAGTCGGAATATAACTCTCTTTGCTGTGATTTCAATTTATTGCCACATAATATATTGCTTAATAAATGTTCAAGACAAGTTTAAAAAGAACCGTTTACTTTTCAAGCTATTAAGAAACAGGAAAGGTTTGTTAGAAACAAAGAAAGCGTTGGTAAACTGCTGTGTAATACAGTAATACAATTCCTCTTATATGGCAGTGTACGTCGGACAATCTCCTGACAGTTGAATACGAAATTTACAGCAATAGAAATGTGGTTCTACAGAAGGAAACTGCGAATATCTTGTATAGAACATGTGAGCAACGAAGAAGATTTAAGGAAAATGGAAGCAAAAAATGGCATATATACTGAAAATCAGATAACAGACTGTTGAAATGACCAGGACAAAATGAAGTGGGTTTGAGATAAAGAAGCTAAATCTTAGTCTCTGTGTATTCGCTTCGAATTTTTCTATCTAATTTATCCCATACTAATTCAGTGGGGGAGAGGTTAGGAGATTGAGGCTGCTGTATAATATTTTTCAAAATGTTTCTTTTTTTTTTTTGACGAGGTAATTTTGACATAATTTGGGAGAAAGTTTTTTCTTAACCTCCTGCGACCTTTATACCATAGACGAACGGTCCTAGCATCTCGCTACTTGATCGCTATTACTAAGACAGTTGTTCGGACGAGTTACTTTCCTTAGCTCCATCAGTTCAGACATTCACAGCTTGGACTCCCCATGCTGTGTTCACGGTGGCAAGCCCTTCCAGTCCTCTTCATGTTCCTTTGATAAGGAGCAAGTTCCACTCAGAAAACTTTCTTCTTCAGAACTGTTACTTTGTGGAACAAACGCCCGAGAACATGTTTCCCTGACAATTACAATCTTGACCTCATTAAGTCCGGGGTCAATCGATATTTACCCTATTCGTCCCAACAATACTCTCACACTTGCCCTTTCTTTCCCCATTACAATTTCATTCAGTAACCCTCTATTCTGAGAGGCCGCTCGTCTTTGAAATATCAATAAAAAAAAACACTGTAGCAAACAGTTGACATTAACAATCTGCACAATCGTGCGAAATAAAATTTATATTTTTAAAGATTAAAGTTGGCTGGAAATAATGTAGCCGGAAGGGATTTCCACAAGTAATAAGTTCGAGAAAAGAAACTGTCAGCATAGAACTTACGGTTAAATTTAGGCAACACAAACGTAAATTGATGAGCTCTCGACGCCAGTCTAATACTGCGCTTAAGTTCAAAAGGTCAAGGCACAATAGCGAAGAGCTCATCCTAAGAATTACTATGAAAATATTTATAGAAATGTCACAAAGAAGATACTTTATGCTGGTGAGAAAATGACTTTACTACTCTATAATTATTACTAGGGCAGGTGTTCAAACGAGTTACTTTCCTTAGCTCCACCAGTTCAGACCTTCACACCCTTGTACTCCCTATGCTGTGTTCACGGTGGCAAACCATTCCAATTCCTTACATGTTCCTTTGATAAGGAGCAAGTTCCATTCAGAAAATGTTGCTTTGTGGAACAAATGTCCGAGAGGATGTTTCCCGACAACTACAATCTTGACCTTTTTAAGTCTGGGGTCAATTGATATCTGTCCTGTTCATTCTCATAATATGCATTTCCATGGAAAATCCTCAGACGAGCTACATTCTTTATATCCAGCAGTTCAGAGTTTTACAGTTAACACCAATCATCGCACGCGAAGAGATCGAATACACCTAAAACCTTTTGTACTCTCCATTGGGAAGAAAAAACTTTTACCAAGCTTTTTTTGAGCAAGCGGCCAACAAACACCTTGTAACCTCAAAGATGAACGGTAGGCAAGGATTATGACAGAATTCACCAACGTAAACAAGGAGACAGCCCAGAAGAGATGCAGGAGATTCCGAAGTCGTGTTTGAAACCAATGACGATTTTATTGAAATAATATTTAGTATTTCAAGATATTTTTGTGTAATTTTAGTAAATATATCTGTTAATCTGATAATGTCAGTGTTATTTTTATTTTTGCGTAATTTGGACGAGAATTTATCCATCGCTCTCTGTAGATGGGCTGGACACATCTCTCATCTCAGAGACAACAGATGGACTATTAGAGCGACAGAGCAGGTACCGAGGCAGTGGAAATGCAAGATGGCGCCTGTACTTTGGCACTACTTGGCCCAGTATGGTCAGAGCTATGAAATAATAGAGGTCAACTAGGAAGGGCTGCATCCAACAGAAGTGAGAAGGCCCAAGATTTGGATTTCGATTTCGATTCGGATTCGGATGTATAATGCAACTGCAGTACTGATTACTTAAACGTTAAGATGCATTATAAATAACTAGCGGGGATACCCGGCGTTGCTCGGAAAATCTCTGAATAATAGTTTTTATTGTAAATTTATTGATATTTTTCAGCCATCAATACATATACAAAGGGCAGTTGTCTATGTTTGTATTCGGCTAAAAGTAAAAAAGAAAACTACAGTAATTTTTTGACACAGTAAATATATATACAGACTCATTAAAATTCATCACCTCAGAATTAAAAAGTAAAAACGAACGGTAATAACTTTTATTCCCGATTAGGATTACCGTTGGTTTTTACTTTTTAATCTGTGGATAGTTTCGAAACGCTATACATATATGTATTTCTAAAATTTCTATTCTCATGAGTTTATTTTCACATATACAGTAAATAAAATCGTAACTTAAAAATGAATATTAAAACAACAAAGTAAATTTAAAAGAAGAAGAATATTAAATGCAATTATTTGACAAAAAGGTTGATATTTATTTATTCAATTATTGGAGTGGGCTAAAACTTAAGAGCTACAATAAATAGCGTTTGTGTATGTGTATGCATTATTACCTTATTAATATTTTTCGTCCATCTTATGGAAAAATATTCAAATTTTAAAAAAGTAAATTTCATTGTTTTTGGCTTGTAACTAACATAAAAAATAAATAATTTTCAATTAAGTTTTATTAAAGCAAAAAAACTATAGCGAGTCTTATTTTTTCGAAAATTAATTTAAATAAACTATAGTAATGTTCGTAAAACAAACATTCAATACGACTAACTATTGACCGTAAGTAATATCTGTCTCTGCTAATTTTTATTTAACTAAATTTTTTTTTCTTTTCAAATACAAATATGACTTGAAATTTAAAACATAAATCGGTTTCCAAAACTAAATTCTCAATGTATGTTGCTTCTACTCGCTTTCAAATTAGTTAGTAATTAAATTCATTTACAGAGAAATATTTGCTTCTTTAATCTGATGTTTGAAAGTAAAACTTTACTTAAAATCTAAATTTCCTGCCCAAATAAATAGTAAATAATTATCGGAAAAAAGGAATGCTTTTTCAATTTTTACCAACAGTAATACTAAATGTTACCTGCGTGGAAATTACTTAGCGAGAAAATAAGTGAATTACTATTTTAACTATGGAACATTTCAAATAATATTTTACTGCATTCCTTAGTTCCGACAGTTCCAGAAGGACGTTCCACTCAGACAGCTTATTCACGCGCCTTTTAAAACCACTATTTTGTAGAATTAACTCCCGAGATGATACTTCCTCACCAACAGAACCATAATTTCTTCAAATCTAACGTCAACCGTCATCTATCCCACATATGCTGAAAATATGCTCATCTTATCCCCTCCCACTCCGTCCATATAACAACCTTATTCACTAACCCTCTACCTTGAGCGGTTCTTGAGCCTTGTAATAAAAAGATAAATGCACTGAAAACTAGAAAAAGTAATCAGACATTAGCGAAAGGTTATTCACTGAATAGGATTATTCTGCGCAAAAAGTAGTAGTATTATTAATGATATTTTAATCATTTCACCCATGCAAGGCAATAAAGCCACTAAAACGCAAGGGAGTTTATTGAGTGTGAGAGAATACGAGATAAAGAAAACATTGTTAAGGAGGAGGAACAATAAAAGAACAGGAATTAAGAAGACATAAAATAGCCACTGGCATTGCATTCAAATTTTTCAAGTTCAAAGTTAAATGGAACGAAATAAGTCGGATTAGATTTCCACAAGCGGGAAGTGAGATAGAAGAAACTGTTAGCATAGATCTTACGGTTACGTCTGGCCATTTTAATTCTAAAATGCTGAGAGTTTGCCGCCAATCTTATGCTGTGCTTAAATTCATAATGTCTAGGTTCCAATATTAGGTTGGTGCAAAAATAATGACGTAATAATGTCGTTTTTTGACGTATTTTTTAACGTCAAAAAACGACATTCTTACGTCATTATTTTTGCACCAAGCTAATAGAAAAATCTTATCTGAACAGGTACCGTGAAAATACTTCTAGAAGCGGCACAGGGAAGCTACGTGACGGTGGTGGAAAAGTCACTGAAGCTGAGAGGAAATTTCAGGACCATTACTATAGCAGATTCTTTGTATGTTATTAAGGATCACTAAGTACATAGTAGAAGCATCAGATCAGGTGTGACATATTTTTTAAGAAAGCAAGCAAAAGTAAGTATAGCCCAAAATGAGGAATTAATGCAAGCATTAATATAAGAGAGAACAGAACTACTGGATCCTTCTCTCTGTCGACATTAAAGTACGTCATTTTAAATAAACTTTAAAATAAAGATGCAAAGCTTTTTAGATAACAAACGATTATACTGGCCTCACTAAATTATTTTTTTTTTACAAAGTCTTGTATTGACTACTATTACGTGATTTTTTTTGTTTTTCTTAGAATTCTGAAACTGTACAGCATGAGGAATGAGTGAGTCTGCCTCTTGTCAAGATACGAATGGACACAGACATTATATGATACGTAAGGAACAGGCAATAGTACCATAGTAATTGGAAAATTATGGCAATAATTATAACATCTCTGTTATATATAATTACAGTAATCAACAGTAATCATGAAAAAAGAAAGAAAGAATAATTAAAAAGAAAAACCACAAGGGAATAATTTGTGTTTTGACTTGTGTCGTACAACTAAAAAAATAATAAAAAAAAATGGCTGTCTTGGCAAAATTAAAACAAATTAATAACACCAAATATTCTCAAGTTGAAAGAAGTCGAAAAAAAAAGGAGGAGGGACTGAAAGAAGGTGAGAGATAAAAGGAAAAGACACAATTAATACAAAGAAAGAATAAAAAATAAAAATAAAAATAAATTAAATTTGTTTAAGACCAGACTTTAATAATCTAAGCAATCGGGTTTTATAGCAATAGCCAGATATTCTGAAAAAAAAAAAAAAAAAAAAAAAATCGATATTTCTTTAATTGTCTGCAATCTTTAAAACTTTTCGTATCTTTGGGATACAGTAATACTAATTACAACAGGGCAAACAACTATATTAACAGCAAAGGTGAATCTATATGTAGAGGGCGACTTCAGCTCTGTTGTCGTCTATACACACACACACACACACACACACACATATATGTATATATATAGAGAGAGAATTAATATATGTCAAAGATTGTCACTTAGCTGATTGATGTTACCTTCAGCATCCCGACTCCAGAGTTTCGCAGACGGACCCATCCATACACTCTTCAGGGGATATCAGTAATTTACTGCTTGTATTTTTCGTCTTTTTTTCTTTTTTATGCATTGATCATTGATGTAATTTTTTCCGTATTTTTTGTGATCGTGTGTGAGTTTGCGCGCGTGCGACCATGCGCCCGTCTGTACGGATGTGCTTTTGCGCGCGAGTGCCCGTCTGCGCGGATGTGCCTACTTGTAGGGTGTTGTGAAAAAAGTTATAAGTAATTTTCAATATAGAGTTTCTTTCCTCTCATCCTGTATATATCGACATAATAGGCCGATGAAAAAAATTCGCGAGATAAAAAATTTAATAAGTAATTTAATGGTGATAAGTATTTATTGTATATCATTAGGCCTGTAAACCAAATAGAAGCGTGATGAGAAAATGTTGTAGAGTAGCTAGCACTCCTTCGGTACTCTACCAGATGGCCCGTGTCATTTGTCAACGAGAAATAAAATGAAGTTGAACTTTTTGGAGTGATGAGTTTGCGCATGTGTTACATTACTGATAAAATCTAGTAGTTTTGGTAGAGTCGCCGTAGAATATGATATTGGCAGATATGATATAAGGCTGTAGAAGGTTTATAGATGGATTTTTTGTGTAAACTGCATTCATTGAATATGCCTAATTTCCAAATAAAAACTGTAATCTTTTACAGAATTCTTTACTAACACAGACACATGTAGGTTGTACAGAATCGTTTTCAGAAGCATTTTTAAGCATTTCCCAGTAATCAAAAAAAAAAAAAAAACACCAAAAATTTTCTATAATTTTTCTTTGTGGAAGGAATCACACGTTATATTTACAGAACCTTTGGGTAACCCCCTGCACACATACGCCTCCCCATCACGCACAGATTTAATAGATGAAGAAAAGTTCAAAATTTATTTATCTTTTAGACTTGAAGATTTGCACATCAATTAATTGGTCTAGGTGTTTTCTTACGTGCTAATGGTTTGTGTTTTATATATATATATATATATATATATATATATATATATATATATATATATATATATACCATCATCGAGCGCTTAGCCTTGGAGCGAGTAGAATGGAGATCAACGTGTTTTAGTAGACTCAGCAGTTTTCAATCAGCTTGTCAGAAGCGTCTTCAAGAAGCGAGAGCAAGAGCTAAAAGGTCAGCCAATCTAATGGTGATATCATTCCACAATCCTTACTCATGCTCCATATGCGGCCTCCTTTGTAAATCAATGGCGGGTCTTAAGTGCCACTGCCATTATCGCACAAAATTTCATAACTGAATTAATTAAGTTGTCAGATCTTCATACGCCGAAACCGACGGGAGAGTCAATTATATATATATATATATATATATATGTGTGTGTGTGTGTGTGTGTGTGTGTGTGTGTGTGTGTGTATGGCCTGAATATTGCGTTTAAGCATGAAACAGAAAAAGTGACAAACTAGAAATGCACACAAAAACACAAGTAAATGTAATAATAATCAACAATAAGTAATAATGTAATCAGTCATAAATAATGAGTAAAAAATAACAAACAACACTATAAAATAGCTACAAATAACTGCATTCAGATTCCAAATTATTTTTACTCCAGCTTCAAAAATAATCTGAAACATAACGTTACCGTCCAGGACTATTTAATAGATTTTATTAACGCACTATTGACCAGCATATATAAATAGTCGATCATAAACACACATGGCCTGAAGATGAAACAGACTGGCGTCACGGAATCAGTCATTTTCGTACCACCGTAAAGTTGTACCCCTTTGGCTTTTCTATAAATACTTTCATGGTAATTGTTTGGATAAACTCTTCACTCTGGTGCTGAGACTCATCGAATTTAAGCGTAGTACTAGAATGGTGCCTAGGTCTTAACAAATTTACAGTTGAGCTGGTTAGAAGTAAGCGTAAATTCTATGCTAATCGTTTCTTTCCTCGCGCTTCTCGCTTGTGAAACTCCGTTTTAATTAACTTTAATCTGCAAAAATTTAAATGCAATGTCACTCGCTATGTGCTGTTCTTCTGATTACGATTCCTCTTTTCTCGCTCCTTAGAAATGTTCTTGCTTCTAACTTTTCCACACCCAATAAACCCTTGCGCCTCTGTGGGTTTTCTGCCTTGCTTGGGGTGAATTGATTAATATATGTGTGTGTATGTGTGTGTATGTGTGTGTAAATAAATATATATATATATATATATATATATATATATATATATATATATACTAAAGTTAAATATTTGAGATAATCATTAGTAATTTTTATTAAATTGGCACGAAAACTAATTGTTTTGTACTTTAAATAAGAGAAAAATATTATACAT
The DNA here is from genome assembly GCA_903632075.3 of Acanthosepion pharaonis. Taxonomy (NCBI): domain Eukaryota; kingdom Metazoa; phylum Mollusca; class Cephalopoda; order Sepiida; family Sepiidae; genus Acanthosepion; species Acanthosepion pharaonis. The sequence goes on along the minus strand of CAHIKZ030005407.1, from coordinate 320,760 downwards.
GGTTAAAAAAGTGAGGCGTCCTTTTTTATTAGAAATTTTATTACTACTAAAAGGAAAAAAAAGACATTTTATGATTTAATTTTGCTCACGTCAAAATATCCTCCTTTAGTGTTGATAACTGTGACATAATTTTTTTGGCATTTGTTTCTCAAAGTATAATTGATTCCAGTGTTTTTTTTCAATGACTCTAAGAGCTCTTTTTCATTTTTTTTTTTTCATGGAAAGGTTTCACTCTTCTGTCAAGTTCATCCCATGCTAATTCTGGATTGCTTCAAACTTTTGAACTGTAACATATATATATATATATATATATATATATATATATATATATATATATATATATATATAGATACCTAGTGAGCCAGACAAACCTACCTAGGTTTCACCTAAACGGATCGTCAGGGAAAGTTTGGCTGACGATCCATTTAGGTGAAACCTAGGTAGGTTTGTCTGGCTCACTAGGTGTATCTAGGTCTGCTCTACAGTTGTATTGAGCTCTTTTGTTAGTTAGTTGTTACTCGTATCGGGGTTTTTTCTTTGGGCTTCAGACCTGCATCTGTGCGATTTTTTTGTCGGCAGAAGTTCATGTTTGTAGCTCTTTCTTTTTTTAAAACCTTTTTTTCCCTCGAGATTGATTTGATTAGCAAATCAAAAATTCGAGGGTTTTTCGAAACGAGTCTAGTTATCTATCTATCTATCTATCTATCTATCTATCTATCTATCTATATATATATATATATATGTGTGTGTGTGTGTGTGTGTGTGTGTGTGTGTGTGTGTGTGTGCGTGTATGTTTATGTATATGTGAATAAAGACAAAAGGAAAACTTATCTTAGCCAACGCGTTTCGTCTTCTCATGGACTTTATCAAGACAAATGACAATCAAAGGTCGACATGTTTTTTCCGTTTCTCCTTATTGATATTTCCCGCCATTGTTCAAATTAAAGGTAGGGAGCTAACCGTTGCTATTGGTATTAAATATTTTGCCATTTGTTTATGCATGTAAATCAATTGAGATTCAATTCCAAATATCTGTTAAAGTTGTTAATGCGTTGTGTTGCTCCCCAAATATGTAAGGCATAAAATTAATGCTTAAAATTTGTTATTTCATAATTTTCTTTCAAGTCTTTTGAATATGAACGAAATATTTGTTTGTTCTGTTTTGGTCACCTTCAAATTAATTCCCTGAATAAATAAAAAAATGATAAAAGTCATAACAAAGATCATGTAGAGGAAATATGGCTGCATACAAATTCTAAAACATTTCTGATGGAATAAATTAATACAAACAGTGCTTAAAGAAGTGTAATGCTATTTATTTAGATATTGTTTTTACAATGATGTTCACCCTGTACAAGACTCAAAAGCCATAAAAGATAAAGGGTTACTTTGTAAGAGGTCCATTTTGTGGGAATATATAGGGAAGATAACAGTTAAGCGTAGATTAAGATTGTAGGAATCGGGGAAGCCTCCTCTTGTTAGTTGGTTCCACGAAGTAGCAGTTCGTGGGGAGAAGTTGCTTGAGTAGAACTTACATCTCACCAGACGAATACGAAAGGAATGATGGCGGTTATTTATAATCTGTATGTAATGGTGGGTCATAGACGTGGATGTTAGAATTAGTGGAACTAAGGAAAACTTTCCATGGAAATAGCGATAGAGCATCGAGTGACTTGTCATGTCTCGTCTGTGAGAAAGTGATTTAAGGTTGGAAAATAGTTAGGACTGTTGGACTCTATCGAGGCTGGAAAATGAAGATTCGTACCTATATACGATAGCAGTACTCTATTATCGGCCTGATATGGCTCTTGTAACGGTAGATGATGGCAAGTACTTACAGAAGCGGTACAGGAGACCGACCATTTTCGGATCATATTTTGCGATGGATCGTGTGTACAACTTCCACATGAGGTCTGGTTTTAATTTATGTCCCAATAGGAGATATTTACTACATTACCGTTACCGGCAACAATAACGACATATTTCGGCGCCTTAGCCTGTTCATCAGTCAAACTCTCTGCCTCAAGCAGAGAGGAACCCAGACGAGGCTTTGCCGAAGGGCACAGTTTCGTCTGGGGAGGTAGACAGACCCCTAAACCCGTTTAGGCGGGTTCTAATGGAATATTTTTGGCCGAGCCTACGGACTCGGAGAACCCATGATAAACTCGGCCTTGTGCCACATATATCCCTAACATATTTCATACTTCCAAGAGTTGGTAAATATCATACTATAGTAGAAAATGAATAGTAGATATCATACTATAGTAGCACTGAAAAGAGCTGCTGAACTCTTATGTAATCTCAATCTTCCTATATAACAGTGAATGCTGGATAATTTCCTCACAGATGTCAGCCTCTCTGCAGTTCAGACTTAGTTTTCTATGACATCTGGCTTTTCTGAAAGTTAAAACTGCTATTGCAATGAGAACGCGGCAAAACAGCCAATGGTAATCTATTACACCACCTGCAGATCTACGTACGGAGACGGGGTAATGTTTCGACGAGTTTTGTCGGCTGTATCAATAGTATAAAAATAAAAGCAGTGCATTTTTATAAGTTCTTTTGAGTGGTACAGGTTATAAACGAGAAGCTTCAATCGAAAGGGTACATTCATGCAAAGCAACGTTCTTAACCATTTCCCACTTTGCCAAAAAAAAAAAAAAAAAAGATTTCAAAGACACAAAAGTAATGGAAGTGTCCCCGTACGCCTCCGGATATTAATCCAATAGAAAACTTGTTGTCCAAATATTAGAAAGAGAGAATATAAAAATGGAAAACAAAATTCAAGCAAAGACGATATCTGGAAAGCAACACAAACCACTGCAAGTAATATTAAATTCAAAACAGAAGAAGAAAAGGCAGCATAACCGGTGATTGAAAAACAGGAGAATGTTAAGGAGCCTATCGTGATTTCCCAGGGGTAGCTTAGATGTGGCACAAAGCCGAAAATATGGGGTACCCCGTGAGGATCGAACTCACTACTCAGTCGTAATTGTTCTAGCGAGGCAAGCTTGCAAACCATTAAACCGATTCGAGGTGCCCATTAATAATGATAATAAAAAAATAAAGATATTAACGGTAGTTCCATTTTATTTTCCCTCATATATATATATATATATATATATATATATATATATATATATATATATATATATATATATATATATATATATATATATATATATATATATAGTTAAACCTAGAGATAGACAAACCTACCAAGGTTTCACCTAAGCTAAAAGGTAAAAAAGAACGAAATAGTATTATTAGTATACCGTTCTTTTTTTTTTTTTTTACCTTTTTAGCCATCCTTCCCTGATGATCCACTTAGGTGAAACCTTGGTAGGTTTGTCTGGCGCTCTAAGTTTAACTAGGTCTGATCTACTTACTGTATTGAGCACTTTATTTAGTTATTTTGCTTACTCGTATCGGGTTTTTTTCTTTCGGCTTTGGACTTGCATGCTAGACGATTATTTTCGGCTAACGTACATGTTCTTAGCTCTTTCTTTTTTTTTTTTAATACTTTTTTTCCCCTTTGGTATTTGGTTTGATTATTTGCATATCAAAACACCGAAGGTTTTCCGTACGAGTATAATTTCTTATACTTATAAGAGTACTACTATTAACACACACACACACACACACACACACACACACACACACACACACACACACACACACACATATATATATATATTAAAGTGAAGAGAGAAGCTGGAAACGTTTTTTGTTATAATGCGGATTTTTAGAAGATATATTCTACTTTATTTTTGCTACCCGTGTTTTCGGTCTAGCAATCTTCATCAGGCAAAGAGTGTTTATTTCCACATATTATTAAAAAGAATTTTTTTTATGTTTTCCAATATTTAACGATTGTCTTTTCTGTGTAGTAGTAATCCAACATTTTCTTGGACTTGTGGAGAAAATATTCTTCTGCTTAAGAGGCAATAAAACAATTAGGATTGGTCAGGGAACGAGCGAAGGAAGGACGACTTTTTTGTTTTCTTTTTTATGACACCTGTGTCTTTTTATACCTATCTCCATTTTTGTGTATTGTGTATACATGTGTTTTTGCTAGTATGTGTTTACATATTCTTTTTCCATACATATATATTGTTTTATTTTAAGGGATTAGTATATATATATATATATATATATATATATATATATATATATATATATATATATGCATTTCCTATGTTGTATAGAGTTCGTGTGTTTGCTTGTAGTCTATTGCGATTGTTTTTCCCAGTATGTGTATATATATTCGTTCTCTAGATATTTGAGTGTATGTGTGTGTGTGTGTGTGTGTGAGTGGTCCGACTAGTATATTGGGACATTATGTGTGTATGCTGTGTTTATATGTGTGGGGTTATGATCTGTTTAGTACTGGTTTAAATTTGCCTTTGAAGAAAAAAACTTCATCGATGGATGTATTTTACTTTTGAAACCAAATTGAGCGTTCACTATCCAGTAATTTGCAATCGGCTGAGGAGACACATCGTTATGTGTTGAAACACGACGGCAATTGTGTAGCGATTCTTACATGTTTTTCTTGTAACATCCTAAAATAAATATTATTGCTCTACTAAGTATTGATCCCTCTTTTAAATTAAATGTTACGAGCGTTAGAACTGTACTCCATTGGTTCACAGCGAATATATATTTAATCAATTTTTTCCGTTTATTTTAATATTTTTTAAAATCATAAAACACTTTATTTTAAATATGAAATAAAACCATTAATCCCAATTTATTTTAAATATAAAATATCAATTCCGTTTATTTTAAATACAATTTGTTAAAGTATGAGGCACTTAGTGAGGATCGAACAAGCTTTCTAACCATTACACCACGTCGAGGTGCCCAATTGATTTCGAAAGCATAGCTTAGATGTGACACACGGCCGAAAGTAAAGTGCACCCAGTGAGGATCGAACTCTCTACTCAGTCGTAGCAGATCTAGCAAGACAAGCTTTCTAACCATTACACCACGTCGAGGTGCCCAATTGATTTCGAAAGCGTAGCTTAGATGTGGCACGAGGCCGAAAATATGAGGCACCCAGTGAGGATCGAACTCGCTACTCAGTTATAATTGTTCTAGCGAGACAAGCTTGCTAACGATTATACCACCAAGAGATGCCCAATCCCTGTATATTATATCTGGACTGCACCAGCATTGCGTTGACTTGATATTTTTATTAAAATTTAAATTATGTAATGGTCAGCCTCTCTTCACCACCAGAAGATTGCGTTCTGCATGAAAATACCGGTGAGGTATAATATGTATTGTGCAATATCTTACAAGATCTAAAAGGTCAGCCAATCTAACAGTGATCTCAACTCACAATCCTCACTCTTGCTCCACTTGTGTCCTCCTTTGTAAATCACTAGCGGGTCTTAAATGCCACTTAAGATTATCGCACAAAATTTCTAAATCAATAAGCTGTCAGATCCTCATACGTCGAACCGATGGAAGAGTCCATTATATATATATATATATATATATATATATATATGAAAATATACTTTATAGGTGTACTATATTTATGAGATAAAGTGGTCAGTATCAGAGATAGAGCGTATGTAAATATAAAAGTGAACACTGAAGTCAAAACTCAGAGGCGACAGGCTCTTTCATGCTAGACGCAATATATATATATATATATATATATATATATATATATTATATTAGTGGTTAATATACACATACATATGCAATCATATATCTAAACTATATAAATATACATACATACTTACATATATATATATATATATAAAAAATAATTCCAAGAGGGTAGAATCCAGGTAGAACTCAATGTCCAGGACAGAGTAAGGATATAATAAAAAGGCTTAAACACTAATATTCCATGGTCATAATTTATTCCATTGGAATCGTAAATACGATCCAGTTTTTTATTATATATATATATATATGTCTGAATTTCTGGGATGGGAAATTATCATTATTTACACTATTTGTTCTTGGACTATTCGCCTCATTTCTGTTGATGCTATCACAACTTTTCGGCCATTGTGTCCTTCAGGCTTTATCAGGTGTATATCGATCTGGGTAACCTAGCTTAAGGGAATTCTGAACTGAACACTTTACTTAATCTACAGCGGGTAGACTATACTCATTCCACTGTTCACGTCTATAGATATCTCGTCTAGTTCTTATTTTTAAAAAAAAATTTTTCTCTTTTTTCTCGCCCGTTTCCACTGAGTTCAAGAACACACTGCCCGGTCCGGGGATTGAACTGACAGTTACTTTGACACTAAATTCACGAACCAACCCTTTTGTCTCGTATTACAATCTAATATTAATACGATAAACTGCTCATTTAAATATACGTATATCCTGAAAACTTTAACAACATCGGTTGGTTAATTCCAATTATACAGGGTGTTTCAAAAAATTTGATATCATTTCGCAATCTAATAACTTTGTTAGATCTTCAAATGACTTCAAATTTTAATAGCATCTTTATGTTTAATGTTTGTTTTATGTTTTTATATCTTTATGTTTTTGTGTTTTTCTTATTTGTACTTTTATGTTCTTTAATCTTTAATCTTTTTCTTTACAGGTATAAAAATGCCGTGTCTCAGGCGGTGCGCATATTGAACATTTGTGAAATCGTTCACATAATCCACATGCTTTTGAATTTCTCATTCAGATTTGGAAGAATAAATCTTATGATCTTAATACTTTTTAATTTCATTTGCCTTAATCATGTACTTTCTGTGATATTTACATCTCAAAGGATATCAAATTTTTTGAAACACCCTGTATAATGATAATATAAACTTGTATAGGACACTGACATTTTTTTTTATGCCGACGCATTTGTAACATTATGACCAAATTATTCAAAAAGAGTTTTCTAGAAGAAATTCATCGTCGGGATAATAACGTCTGGGCAAATCCTCGTATAGAAATGACAATGAAGGAAGAGAACGGGAAGGAAAGGGTGGGCGAGAAAGATAAATTTAGTTTTAACTAAATATATCATGATCTCATAGAAACCAGAATTTTTGCTTATCGCGATAGATGCATGTTCTCTTGGTGTGGCCTCATGCCTTGAGCGCCTCTTGGGACTTAAGTTCAGTTCAGACCTCAAGAAAAACACGTACATACGACTCATCGCTAAACATCCTGGAAAAATGGTCGGTTTCCTGACTCCTCCCCCCTATCCACTATCTTTACCAGATCGTACCGAAAATGGATTACTACTGCCATATATATGCAGGAGCAGCCCAGTCTTCATTTTACAGCCTCGATAGAATCTAAGAGCGTCGGATCGTCCTTGTGGGTGATGAATTATTTTCCATCTTACAACCTCTTTCCCACAGACGAAACGTCGCAAGGCTCTCGTTGCTCTCTCGCCATTTCCATGGAATTTGTTCAGACGACGATGTTTTCACGATCCCTACAATCCTAAGCTGTTCAATTCTAGGGTTAAACGTTATGTTACCCACATATCGCCATAAATTGTGCCTCATAATCTTCAACTCTCTACCTCGAGTGGCTTTTGGGCCTTCTACAGGGTGATTATTATCTAAAATATAAATAAATCTAATATCTGTCTATATTTCTGAGATGAGGTATTGTAGTTATTTAAATTATTTACATTGTTCGGACTGTAGTTCTCAACTTCTCTGTCATATTCACGACGTTTCGGCTGTTGTACGCTCAGGCCTTCTTCAGGTTAAAGGGAGATATCTGATACTGATAATCCAGAAGACGCATGGCACGTGGAACTAGAAAAATCTACCCCGGTGGACGAAATAAAGGTTTCAGTTCGAAATTCCAATCACGTTGTACATGCTAGAAAATGGTTGATTTCCTGACCCCCCCCCATCCACTATCTTACCGGGCCGTACAACGGGAATATTACAACAAAGATGAGGAAAACAGTCCCAACAATGTAAATAGTGCAAATAGCTCTAATTAATTTTTTTTTCTAACAAAAAAGTAAATATAGCTGTAATGGACAAAAAGAAGGCATGAAACAAGTACATTTACCCGTAAATCAGGAACATTTTAAAAGTTCTTGGCGCCATTTCAAATTATGACAATTACTCTATTTTTGTTACGTCTCGCATCTGACATTGGCTCTGACGCATTTATTTTAAAAATAAATCATATTCATCATTTTTTTAACTCATAACTGGCAATTTTTTCTTTATGTCCCTATTTTAGCGAGCAGTCTTAGTTTAGACAATAATGGTGAAAATGCGTGTCTAATTTTCGCTGCTGTCAACTTTTATGGTGCGCTCTTTGCTCTGTCGATAATGGTTGATTGAGGGGTGGGCGATTTAATTAGTATAAAGATATTCAAATCGAACATGAAACATCACGAAAAAGGTGGGAAACTGAACTGCCATTTTTAGCTAAATTAACATTAGCCCGCGTTACAACGAAACACAATACATACATATATACTTAGATACGAGCATGAGGACTGCAACTCGATTTTTAGTAATGCCGTTTCTTAAATGATCTTCAAATATGGGTGCAAATATTTTTTTAGTCTCACTAGAGATTTTGTACTTAATTTTTCACTACAGCCAGTCACACTATGCAGCACATATTAAGAAGGTTAAAAATCAAGCAATATTTCTAAAAGAAGATAGTGATTAAAAGCTTTGTACGGAGACAATCCCGTTCACTGATTTTCGGAAACATTTGTCCAAAAAAACGACGTGGCCAAAGTTGGTTGGAAATGGTATTTTACTGCAACTACGCTGTGTCGAGCTTAGTTACAGTTTCTGGGATGATCACTACTTTGAACAACGCCAGTACATTTAAACCCTCGGTCACGATGACTTGTGACTTCGTGCTAGCACAAACGTCGACGGCTTGCAAAAGGTTCCACACACCCAATTTCGTTTTCGAGGAATAAGTCAACTTGTGATATAGCTTGCAGGCATATATCCATCTTAAATTTGTGAGTATATTTTTCTGCGTTTATATTGTAAGTTGTGTTGTGTAGTAGTAGTAGTAATTCTAAGTCGAGTTGTATAGAAGTGTCGCATACGTGGAACAAATCCCTGGCTAGATAACATCATGGTGAGATTCGAGCCTGTATTTCATGACCGGAAAGAGACTGTCTAAACATACGCACAGATGCATACACGCACTCACTCACTCACTCTCTCTCTCTCTCTCTCTCTCTCTATATATATATATATATATATATATATATATATATATATATATATATATATATAGATATATATAGATATGGGTATGAGAAACACATACATATACGCACATATACATGTACGTATATCTACATTTCTTCTTTAGGTGTTATAAAAACAGTTCTCAATGTTAAATAACAGAGCTATTAAGTATATATTATAATAATATCCAACGTTGATAGCACGACTCAGAGTCGTGATATCAAAGTTGGATATTATGTATAATCACTATTATTATATATATATATATATATATATATATATATATATATATATATGTGTGTGTGTGTGTGTGTGTGTGTGTGTGTGTGTGTGTGTGTGTGTGTGTCTGTGTAATTTTCTATAATTTTATATATCAAGTGTGTTTAGAAAAATATTATGACAAATTGTAAAAAACAATTTGTGATGCGTTTCATCCGTTAGTATTTCATCGGACTGGACTTTGTTGATTCTGCCACGTTTACACATGAGCATAAAACAAGAGACGCTGGTAGTTTCAAAATATTATAAGAGACTTGACGAAAAAATACCGTGGCTGAACTAGCAATCAAAGCATTTTCCAGACATTTTCCTTTTTTTTAATCAAAGTAGCATTCCCTATGTCAAAATTGTGGTTAGTTTCGTTAGTGAACAACCAATGCGTTTTGTGTGTTGTTGTTTTTTTTTAAATATCCCTTTCGAATTCATATAGTCTTCTGTTTAAACTTCTTGGGGTTTCTCCAGTGTATTCATTCTGGTAACTCCAGAACTTGATGGAATAAATTCCTCCTTCACATTTTGGCTTGTTGTTTTGTTTTTTTATTGAATAGTCTTTGATTATTTTAGATGTAGTTTGACAAATTTTATATTGAGTTTAGATAAATTATTTTCTGTTGTAGTTGCCATAGAGTTGGTAGAAAATTATATTTTTTTGATTCCTTGGGTTTGTCAGGAAGGACAGTTCTTTTATTTTGGAATATTTCATTAGACTTTTGTTTCGCATTGAATATGAAATAGTTAGGGAACTGAAGGGTCTTAAAAGTAAGTTCACTATATTTTTCCTCTTCGTGTAAATATTGAGGGTTGAAAATTCTGAATGCTATTAAATAGAATCCAATGCTATATGTATATACAATTGTGGTTCATAATTACCAGTCTCCTAAACAATTTTGGTTGTACGGTCAGTCGTAGCAGTAAGATAGCCCAACTTTCTCCATGGCTTGAATTCAGACCTTTTCCTTTTCCTAGATTAGTTGCCAACAAATACTATAGAACCTGGTCTGCCCTGCTATTTCACCCATAATTTTCCAATGATATTGCGTGTAAGTCAATATAACAAACTCGACAAGAATTCGAACTTGTCTCTCCAATTTTTCATTCCGAGCCGCTATGAATTACACAACAGTGTTTTGTATAGCTAGCTTGTGCTAGGACGATCTTAGACAACGGCTTCGATTCGATAATAGAGTTTCATTCTTCTCTCTTGGTCGATGATAGCTGATTGTTTTGATTCAAAAGATAAAATAATTTTAACACAAGGAATTTTAACTTATGTATTTTATTAATCAGGTCTACGTCTACATTCTCTAATTATCCATTGGCGTCCTTCCCTTATTGGGGAGCCGTTTCAGACACGAAAGTAAACACGTCTAGATTATTTGAAGATTAAGACTCGACTCACTGAAAAAACTTTTCTTTATTTCTATCATCTTTTTCACGCTAGCTCAGCCAATCAAAATCGACTTCCTTGTCTTGTAACTGATGCCGAAGGTCAACCACAGGAAGTCCGAGCAGAGATATAGTCAGTCAGTTATGTGCCATGCGTGATACAAACTAAGGCGATCACGTATATTTCGATACATGACTCACGAGGCAGATTTTACTTTAAGCTTTTTAAATATTGCTAAAATATACCATGAATAAAAAGTTTTGAAAGACGGGTGCTGGCGAATTAGATGGTGGTGTCTGGAAAATAAAATAAAACCAATAAGTAAAATAATGAATTTTTTACCCATACTTCCGTAAAGGTGTTGTATAGCCCCTCATACTGGGAGGTCTTGAGCGACGGCGTCAGTTCGATAATAAAATTGTATTCTTCTCTCTTGGTCGGTGATCGCTAGATGTTTTTAGTCCAGAGATAAAAGAACTTCAACACAGGGAATTTTACTTAACTATTTTATTAACGTTGACGTAAACATCTTCTAACTATCCAGTGTGGTGGTTCTCTCACTCCACTGGGGAGCAGTCCCAGACATGAAAGGAAACACCTCTACATTGTTCGATGGTTAGGAAACAACTCATCGAAAATCCTTTCTCTCTCTATAGTTCTCACGTTACATGTTTTGTCTTCCATCTGACCCAAAGGTCAACCTCAGGAAGTCCCAGCAGAGATACCATTCCCCCTTTAAAGTAATAGTTTGCTAAACTATAATTTGACATGTGCATCCATATAATTGTGGTTATCTATTTAATACGATGTATCTATTTATTATAATGTAGAATTATGGTTCTTTTGCATTAAATAAACAAACACTGAGCGTCTCAGTTACAAAGTGGTGTTAAAAGGATAAAATAACAGCAAAAGTAAGCTTTACATTTGCCAAGTATTGTAAGAAATTCTTGATTATGTATGAATCGCTTTTATGTGGGAAAATGCTTGCGAACGTAACCATGTGCAGAAGGGAAAGAAACACACCCGTAAAAAAATGTCTACATATATAAATGGAAAATCCCTTTTCCATTTATCGTTTTGATTCTCGAAGCAGAAACTATTTTTTTTCTGATTTCCCGCAGAGAATATTTATTATTTTCCTAAGAATTTAAATCATAAAATATTTAACACTCATAGATTTGTAAGTTGCGTCTCTTTGCAAATGAACAGAAAAATCAAGGAATTGGTAAGATGCCAATATCAGTCTTGTTGATCAGAGCAAAAGAAAATGATAGATCCAAATCTGGCGTGAGTATGAAATACTATATAAGTAAGCAGTTCCAGAAGAGAAGAACTCATCTTAGGTTTAAAATTAGTTTGGCTTCCACCCGGTGGCTCCGCGATATTTATATACTTTTAGAACTTGAGGAAATTTACTCTTTTCTTCACGCACATCATTTAACTGAAGCCTTTATTCGATTCACGGTTTAACTCTCAGGAGGTTAACAAGTACGATAGATAGCTGAAGATAAACGGAGGTTGCAGCGGCTGTGAACGTTGGGACGGTATCAACTTAGATGAAGGTATTTCTCCGAGCAAATCACTATATAATAATCATAATTCATCGTCTATGACTTCCATATGCTTGTAAAATCTGCAGTTTAAATATTTGGAAAATATTTTAACATAGGACGGAGACATGACATTGAAATCCGAAAACGCATTGGGATAGGGAAAGATGCCTTTCAAAAGCTAAGCAAAGTATTAAGAAACAAAAAAGATTTTATTAGAAACAATGAAAAAAGTGTTCAATTGCTATATAAATCAATCCTCCTGCATGGCATTTAATGCTAGACTGCCTCCACGAAGCTGAAATTTCTCGGATAAATAATTAAGAGAGAGGGCTTGGAAAATTTGACACTCACAGGACATATTGAAGGCAAGAAGGACAGCAGCGAGTAAACTACCTAACGAGCGTGTGTAAATGGATGAGAGATCATGGATTGGATGGAATCGTAAAAAGATAGGAGGGCAGCAGATAAGAAGTTGTGGAGAGCCATGATAATGTCACATAGGCGAAGAGAAGACACTATTTACAAATGAAGAGTAAACAACGAAAAACTACCTACCGTTCTTGCATAAATGCATGACTGAGAAACAGGAAGCATTTCTAAGAGCCAAAACAAATAGGAAATTGTAGAGAGCCATGATCGTCCAAAGTCCTAAAGGGAAACGACACATAGAAGGAGAGAAGATACTATTTGCGCATGAAAGATAAACAGCGAGAAAACTGTTGCAGTTTTTTGTGAATGTGTATACTAGTGAGCCAACCCAAATGACTGGACTCACTTTATAGTCCACCAGTAGAAGGTTAACCAATCAGAAGACGTAGAATATTCAATCCGTCGTGTATAAAGGCGGCCATTTTGTTTACTCTATCCGAATGTCTAGTGCCAGCTTGACAGGCGAAGAGGAACAGAAGGAAGAACTACGCTCTGCTACTTTACCGGGATATCCACTGCTAACCTGAACTACGCTTCCCTACTGTCTTCGAAATATTCACTGCTAAACTCTGGATTCTATACTCAAAGACGACCGTCATCATGAACAACAAAAACGACCTAACAAGCTTGTGTAAATGGCTGGCTGAAATAAATACTAAGAGCTACAAATGATTGGAAATTGTGAAGAGCCATGACCACTGCCCCCCATCCTTCGGCGTTAGATGGTACTTAGAAAAAAGAATCTATATCGAAAAAATGCTGGTATAGTTTTAGTTGTGAAATAGTTTCCTTTGTAAAAGAAAATTGCTTATTGGTTTCGAATGACTTGCTGCCTTACGCTTTATATCTGATGAATCATATTTTGTCTAATGACAAAATAGCATTTGCATTTGGCTAGATTATATGGAATACATACTTACACACACACACACACACACACACACACACACACACACATATATATATATATATATATATATATATATATATATATATAACTATTACGGTTTATTCGTTAAAATTGAGCATAGATTTATGAAAAAAAACCCCAAAAAACTCCCCCCCAAAAAACGACCAAAACTTAAAAGTTTTATCGTCAAAACCTTGGTGTTATTATTAAGAGGATTAATCAAAGAAGTTTTTGATCTAGAAATTATTTTTTAAAATATTTTTTAGAAAACCTCGAAAGTTTTGGTAAAAAATTTAAATCAACATGAGACCATGAATTTGTATAGGAAATTAGAGCGTTTTTGTGGCAAAAAACCAATAAAAAGCAAAAACAAAAAAAAAAACATTTGAAAATTCTTGTAATAATTATCGGATTTTAATGAAACTTTCAAGACTTATAAACAACTGAATGAACTTATTTTTGAAATGTTTCTTTTTTGAAAATCTTTGTAAAAATATTTTTGTCAAAAAGTGTCTTCGTAAGTAAAGACATAAAGCCAAAGTGCCTAGAATTCAATAAATTTTTAGAATACATAAATTATTTAAAATTTTTAAGATTACTGGGTAGTTAAAATATATATTTAAAAAAGGCGTTTACCTTGTAGTCCTCGTGTAATATTATGTCCATTATCACCTCGTTAGATGCATTTTTACAAACATCAGGCTGTCGATAAATATGTCAACACCAAATAGAAACACTCACTTCCATTTTAAAAATGCTTTTCTGCGATATTTTAAACTAAGCGTGACTAAAATATTTTAAAATTAAGATTAATTAAAGTTCAAAACAGTTAATTCTTCGCAAATATTGTTTTAGAAAAGTATATTTTATTTTTGAAAGATTTTTTAATAAAGAGAATTATGTTTTTATTGACAGAGAAACAGTCTCCGACTGGTCAAGTATATTGTTCTCATATAGAGGGTTGATGTTTGGGGTATATTATTTTTAATAACTAAGATACTAGTTTTTAATTTTTTGTAGTAAATAATGAATTTGATGTATTTATTGACTGGTTATATATATTTATACTTGATGTTTGTTTTCTCTTTTTTTGCAATTGAGGTTCCTTTAAAATGCATGCTAATAAAATTAATATATACAGTCTATCTGCAAATTTTACATGATTTCTAGTCACTTACTCGAGCATCTCTCATCGACTTTTGCACGAGCGCGAAAAGGCGGCTAAAAAAAGTTGTAATTAGAACAAGCAAATCAAAGAAAAAGCGAGGTGTGTTTACATGCAAAAGACTGACCGCTCCGAGCTTTTTGCATGTGAAACACTAGATGCCCGCTCCAAGGCATCTACAGTAATGTGATTAATCAGGCAACAACACTATAACCAGACAGTGAAAAAACATGATAGAACCCCACTTCTAGAAATGTTACATGAATTTGAGATGCCTCATAACGATTTGAAAATCAATAGCTTGTATGAATTATAAAGTTCAATGTAAGTGTATCGCCTAAGCCGTAATTTTAGCATAATAAGCCTCCGCAAGCCGATATTTGCTTTATAATCCATTTGCTCTAATGGGTTTGGGAAACTCATAATAATATCAAATATCTTAGAAGACTTATGGTGAATGCCACGTAGTTATTTAGATTTCATCTGATCTAGAGAGCAGAATTAAATGCGTAAGGTGATAACTGTCGTAGTTAATATGCTAGACACGTTATGTTAAAAAAGTATCTCCAACTGGCGTGGAACTTTAGGCTATAATAACAAAGAAAGTTTTATACACTTTTATAGATATACGAGAAATAATAAAAAAAGTATCGGGGCTTTTGCTATGGTAACGGAACTAAAGCGAAACCGCTTGGCTCAAATTGACTTTGAACACTGTAGCGCATACACGCTAAGATATAACGTTCACGGTCACTTCCATTGCTCCTGGCAATGCTTGGAAGGAAAGTGTCTAGACTGTGGCCGTCTCAGTACACGACAGGGGTTCCATCGGTCCCCATGGCAGCAGTATTTTTTCGCCAAGGACAATATTCACTAGGCCTGACAGCCACCATATTCCATAGATCTCGCCTGCTGAGACTGTTTCCTCTTCAAAAATTAAATGCCACTTGAAAGGAACTGGATTTCAAGACGTCGAAGGAACCCCCCAAAAAATGAGACCAGACAGCCGCTCGTTATACCCACGAAGGGAGTTTCAGGAATGCTCCCATCAAGGGAAACGATGCTTGATAAAGTGTCTGGCTTTAGAAGGAGAATACTTCGAAGGAGATTAAATGCCGAATTGATATGTATTGTCGTTTTCTTTTTATAAAGAGAGTCCAAATACGTTCTTCTTCTATGTGCTTTCCCTTCAGGAAATACGCATATATAGCTCTCCACGACTTCCTGTGTGATTCTTAGCATTTTTTTATACTTTTGCGGACCACGTTCTGCTATCCACTCACATAAGCCTGTCAGATAAGTAGATCGCTGCCTGCTCCTTATCTTTCTTTCCTTCAAAATGCCCCGTGAGGTTTAAGTTTTCCAAGCTTTCCGTCCTCGTTATGTGTGCAAGGAATTGTAGCTGTTTTTTCTTGATTCTGAGTAGTTTTCTAAATAGTAAACAAACAATAGTAAATTACAGTACGTAGTTAGCCTGAAAATATACTCCTCATCTTCATCAGCAAGCTACCTCCATATGCCTTAGATTCGTCCCATTGTCTAGATCTCGGTGATAGATGTAGTAACAAGCCCAGACGACAACCGATCCGGTATTTAAGTCAGAGAGGTAACCATTCACGCGTAGCGTGTCATATCTGACGGAGCTGATACCCTCCAACTTGAAAACTCACCTTGGTCAA
Organism: Acanthosepion pharaonis; assembly: GCA_903632075.3. Lineage (NCBI taxonomy): Eukaryota > Metazoa > Mollusca > Cephalopoda > Sepiida > Sepiidae > Acanthosepion > Acanthosepion pharaonis. The sequence goes on along the minus strand of CAHIKZ030005407.1, from coordinate 304,167 downwards.
AGAAAGCTTCTTCCGCTGGCCGTTGAGTTCAGTCTCGGAAGCCCTCCAGTCAGCGATAACGTGAAACACGGAATAGCTGTCCCAGAAAAAAAGAAACATTGATAACGAAAAGAGGTACTCCATTTATTAGCAGATGAATTCTGATAATCGATAAAATGTTTAGTGAGACGGGGGTCTCACTAAACAGACAATAGAACATGTCAGACGAATTTAAGCTTTTGATTAGTACCATGGTTAGAGGTAGTGTGAAGTTAATTCCATCCTTACGTGCCACGCGTGATGCACGCTTGGACGATCATGTCTCTTATCGATTCATGATTCACTTGGTAAAAGAATTCCCGCTGTAGGCTGTCGGTAAATTCTGCTGGATACAGTCTGTACAGCTATTTAACCCATGGCTGGGGGAGAGATGGATTTATACTTTACGTGTAAACGAATGTAACGAACTCAACTGGAATTCGAATTCGGCCCTTCGATTTCACATTCCAAGCCGCTATCCATTACACATCCCGCTCATCCAAGCTTACAGCTCCTGTTTTTTTTCAAGCGATCACCTATCTGTGCAATGACCAGGCTCAAGGTTTGGTGATAGGACAAGAACCAGTGTGATATAGCCATAAGCCTCTTACAGTAAATTCAAGCAGTCACCCATCTGAACTGAACGTTCTCAACGTTGTTTAACTTTGGTTAACGGATGATATAAGGTTAGCTTACGATAACATTGTATCCCACCATATATCAATATGGCCTTGTGTATGGAAAATCACCAAAGAATCAATACAAACACAATGATATTTTATAAGGTATACAATATTTATACATAAGCATAGAGTGAGAAGTTACAAGTTTAAGAGTCTTCAAAAATAAATGTCCTTGTGAATAGGAAGATTGGCGTTGCGTATGCATAAACATAAGTATGTGTGTAATTAGACGTTATACTCTTTTAACAGAGGACGGAAAGTACGACATTGATCCGAAGGTGTATTGGGATAGCGAAATATGCCTTCCAAAAGCTAAGCAAAGTATCAAGAAACAGGAGAATTTAGTTAGAAACAAAGAAAAAAGTACAGAACTGTTACGTAATATCAATCCTCCTATATGGCAGTGAATTCTGGACATTCTCCTCACAGATGAAGAAGACACTTGTAGCAACAGGAATGCTGTTCTACAGAAGGATGCTGAGAATACCCTGAACATATGAGTAACAATGAAGTTTTAGGTAAAATGGAGGCAAAAAGGACAATTATACTTAACATCAGGAAGGGAGAGTTGAAATTTCTTCATGAATGAGAAAAGAGGGCTTAGAAAATTTGATATCCATAGGACAGATTGACAGCAAGAAGAGAAGAGGATAATAATTCATAAACTATACAGGTGTCATTTATAACCTCTAGTAATTTTTTTGTGGGGGTATCTTTCGTAATTATTATGTAGTGGTTTCACAGTGGAGGCTTGTATTTCACTAAGTCGGCCCTAAAAAGGTTCGACGTACAAAACGTTAGGAACTTGAAATAATAGTTAATGACGCAGAGTAATCTAGTTGTGGTGGTTGATATTTTAATATCCGACTAACGGTCGTCCGACATCGACTGACTCACCAACTCCCTCAGCGACTTAGCGACTGCTACTACTCCTACTTATTATAGGTGGGAGAGTCTATTAACAATAGAATAGGTGTGTTCCAGTATAACAGTAATTCTTGTACGACATCCATTTACACAAGCTTGCTGGGTAGACTATTTACATTATTCGGACTATTGTCTTAATCTTTGTCCCCATATTTATTACAACGCTTCGGCCGTTGTACGCTCTGGGATTTCTTCAGGTGGTTGGAATGTCAAGCTGAACCCTTTATTTCGCTCACTGGGGTAGACTGTTCTAGTTCTACGTGCCATGTCTAATGAATGTCAGTTATCTCTTGTTAATTTCCCTCTCCAAGTTCTCCACCGACTTAACCAGGTATTGAACTCACACTCTTTGGGTCGTGTCACTGGATCTAACTAATGATTGTATAATGATTGCCGAGGGCGGTTAAATTTCTATTGACAGTATGTCTCCTGGCCAAATTCAATTGCTTTAGAAAATCACTAACGAAAAATAGGTTGCTCTCTTGAAAATAGTGAAAGAAAAGTTCAATCAGACAAAATAATTTAGAAAAAAAAAACGCCAAAAAACACATGCGGTAAACTTCCCTAATACCTGAGATTACCAAAGTCTCGCAACTAAAAAAGAGAAAAAAAATCATTTTCCCATGTAATCATACATACACACACAGACAGATATATGTAATAATGCAAATATGATTGAAAACATTATTTACATTATTCGGACTATTGTCCTCATATTTGTCGCCATATTTATCACAACGTTTCGGCCGTTGTACGCTCCGGCCTTCTTCAGGTGGTTGGAATGTCGAACTGAACCATTTAAGACATCCGTATACCGTAAACCGACATTCACCGGACAGTACCTCAATTTCAACTCCCACCATCCATACAGGGATCGTCCGTTGCTTACAACACCGAGCAAAAGACATAAGTGGCGACCAAGAAAAAAACCGAATAATGTAAATAATGTACGTAATAACTCATCTAAGAAATATAGACAGACTAATATACTTTACACACACACATACACCCCCATATATATATATATATATATATATATATATATATATATATATTACGATAAACGTGCAATCAATTTACAAATACATGAATTATTCACACAAAAACTAATGCAAAGGTTAATGATTTAAATGGCAGAGACATCCATCATCGCAAACAATTAAAATAATTTACAAAAACCTCCGTCCCGTTAAAAATGAAAACATCTATTTTATATAAATTTCCTACAGTAGGAACAGACTTAAGTTGTCCCTTTTTACTAAAAAAATAAGAAAAGCTAATCGGCAGAAATTTATGTAAACAAGGATCATTTCATTCATAACGGATACGGAGGTTTTGTATATTATTTGAATTGTTTGCGATGATGGATGTCTCGCCATTTAAATCATTAACCTTTGCATTAGTTTTTGTGTGAATAATTCATGTATATATATATATATATATATATATATATATATATATATATATATATATATATATATATATAAAAGAAATATGTTGTAGTGGTTCCAACGAGAGAAAAGTATGTATATTAAAAAGAAGAGGGTGCCGCAAACGTTTTTGGTTGTAATGTGGATTTATTGAGAAAAATATTATACTTTGTTTTACATAATTTCACGACACGTGTTTCTGGTCTGGTCTCGCAACCGTCTTCAGGTGAAAGTGGAGATTTTTACATATTATTAAAAAATAATTAATTTTTCTTCATGTTCAATGTGGAATATTCTCGATATGAGACATTCTGTTTGTGTGTTGGCAATCCGAATTTTCTTTCTAGAATTGTCAATGAAGAGTTCTGCGTGAAGGGTCATAAAACAATTAAGGTTTGTCCAGCGAGTAGTTATCGGCATTTAATCTTTTAATGTTTTAGTGACCTCTATGTGCTCTTGGATCTGTTTCTATTTTGGCGTGTTCCTGTCAGCATGCGTGTATATATGCGTGCGTATATTTCCTTACTACGAGGAATTCGTAAACTTATTTGTACTTATACACGCATACACACACATACGCACATACACACTATCCCACCACAAGTAGTCAGTACACACATATACACACATATTTCCCAAGCTACATGGAACCAGTACACACACATACACACACACACATACATACACACGCACACACACACACACACACGTACTTCTTAAGTTGTCAACATCCGCATATACATACATAAATGTATGTATGTGTACATACACATATATATATCTCCTCGTGTCTCCCGTATATGAGTGTGCGTCCATGTATGTGAGCGATCATTGTTTTTGGTCACCCTGTGTTCAATTTTTTTTTTTTTTTTTTTTTTGGGGGGGGTTACGATCTATTCAGTTCGGGTTTGAATTTGTCTATAAAGTTTTTTTCCTGTATTTGTAGATACGAGTAATTGTCTGTTTGATATATCGGCATGATATTAAACTTACCCTGGTTACATTTGAAAATGTGTTGTGATACAAAAAGTTTTCTGTTGTCTGTCAATTTTATATTGCTTTTGTGTAGGGAGACCCTGTTGTTCAGTTGTTGGCTGATGCCTATATATGACTTCTTACATTTTGTGCATTTAAGTGCATAAACTACATTTTTGGAGTTGCAGTTTAAGTTTTTTTGTTTATTGTGAATGTTTTTTTTTTTTTTGTTTTCAAAAGTGTAGGAGTTTCCTTCTATAATGATGTCACAAACTCCACATCTTTTTTGTTGCATTTTGTGACTCCTGTATTTTGTGTTGACTAAATTTAGATGAGGTTAATATGTGTTTTAGGTTTCTAGATTGGCGTTTGTTCTTAATTATTTTGGTTGTTTTTAGTATATTATTCAGTTTATTATTCTTGCTAAGTAAATCTAGATTTTTGTGATTTCTGGGAATATTTCTGGGTTGTTTTTTTGTTGTACGTTGAGACATATGCTAGAGTTTGTTCGACGTTACGTTTCTTTTTATTTCTAAGTTGGTCTAGAGGAATTTCTTTCGCGAGTTCAATACCTTTGTTTATTAGTGTTGTGGGGTAGCCTCGTTTCTTGAGAGTTTTATGTAGTTCTTCTAAGCGGATTTTTCGGAGATGTTTATCAGTCACTATTGTACAAATTCTACGTGCTAGGGAATAGGGGATGGATTTTAGGCAGCTTTTTGGGTGATGGCTCTTGAAATGAACGTATTGTTGGGTGTCTGTGGGTTTGTGGTAGATATCTGTGATTATGTGGTTGTTTTTATTTCTAATGAGTATATCTAAAAATGGTAATTCGTTAAAATTATATTCTTGCGTGAATTTGATTTTTGGGTGTAAGTTTTGAAGTAGTGTATGGAATTGGTTAATATCACCCCATGATGATTTCCAAAAGATGAAGCAATCATCTAGATATCTTTTCCAAGATTTAGTGAATTGGGTCTTTATATTTGTCCCATATATTTGTTCTATCTTTTCATAGAGGTTTTCTTCTAGGTAAGCTAATGTTAGGGTGGCATATGTTGGTGCCATTTTTGTTCCCATCGCAGTACCTAGGGTTTGGATATAGTTTTTTTGTCAAATTCAAAGGTGTTATTGTTTAGAATTAGGTCTATACTATCGATAATGAACTCTTTAGTGAATCTCGGATGTAGTATTTCTGGATGTTTTTCAATCCAGAATGAGATCGCTTTTTTCCTAGTTCATGGGGTATGTTACTGTATAGGCTACTGATGTCAAAAGTTGCCATAAGCGTTCCCGGATCTACCTTTTGTGGTATGCAGCTAAGGAAATGGATATCGTCTCTGATGTGGCTTTTAATTTGTTTAGTATATGGTTTGCAATATTATGTCTATTAGGTTACTGAGTTTGCTAGTGGGACAGACTGGTCCTGCTACTATGGGTCTGAATGTAAGGTCACTGGGGTTTGGGATGCTAATGTATTCAGATTTTTTGTGTATGTATAGCTGCTTTTATTTCACTCGATTTATGAACTTTAGGTAGTCCGTAGAAATTACTTGTTTTTGGTACAAAGTTTATTAGGAAATCCTTCTCTTTTTTTGTTAATATTTTATTATGTGTTGTGCAGAGTTTTGTAATTTTTGTTATAATGTTTTTGTCTATGTTAGTGTCAATTACTTTGTAGCTGTTCCTATCCTCTAGTGTTTCTAGAATTTTTTGTTTTATAGTATGTTCTGTCCATGATTACTATAGCGCTGCCTTTATCTGCTTCTTTTATAATTATGTTATTATTTTTTCGAATGTTCTCTAAAAGGCTAGTCTTTGTCTATATGTGAGATTGTCGAATGATTTGGATTTTTCCTGTAGGTCAAGGTTCCAGAGTTTTTCAAAAATATATTTATCTCATTGGTATTGTTATTTTTTGTTTGGGAATAAATTGGATTTGTTTTTTACTAGTGACTCATCTGTACTGCTTTCGCTATTGTTAAATATTTCTCTTAGTCTCAGTTTGCGTTCAAATTCCTTAATGTCTTTTTTTAAGTCTACTATATTGCTTTTAGGAGCAGGACAGAATTTTAGGCCCAATTTCAGTAGGTTGATTTCGTCATTTGTAAGTGTATATGTAGATAGGTTTATTATTTTGGGTTTTGTGTCATCTAAACGGGTTTTCTTGTTCGGACTGGGGCTTCTAAAAATAATGATTGTTTCTTTTAATATATCTTGGGTTTTCTAAGAGATACCTTCTTCCTGTACATTTTGAGTTTTCTAGCCAGTGAGAGTTTCCTTGGTAAAATTGGGGTTGTTGTTTCTCGATGGCTCTATATAGGTGTGTTGGCTTTTGTTAGGGGGCCTGTTCCAGATGTTCCTAGGTTTGTTGTTTTTGTATTGATTGTATGTGGATTGTGTGTAGAACTTTTTGTGAAATTATATATATATATATATATATATATATATATATATATATATATATATATATATAATATAAATGATAAAATCGATAGTTTTATGGTATTTACCGATATTACGTAACAGTTTTGTACTCTCTTAAAAAAAACTATTCGATAATAAATTGGTGTAGAAGCATTTTGGTTTTGAAATCTAAGTTTATTCTTCGTACGCTAATTTCCTCTGAAAGTGAATAAACTTTAACATTTTATTTTAAGAGCAAAACCCAGAGAACAGCATCAACACGGTGCATATTAAACTTTCACTTCTCAAGAGTATGATAAGTGAAACGCAGAAGTTGTACTTACATTTGGGTAAGTCAAAATCAATTAAATCTATATATTTGTCTGCGTGCATATTCTGGAAAATCGATCTCATCTTGACAATAACCATTGCAGGCATATTAAGATCCTTGTTAATTATATAAATCAAGATCTAAATACATTCAATGTTGTTCATTGAAACCTTAAGCATGTCTACAGTTGTACTGTGAAAGACCTTAAAGCCTACTTTTGTGTCAATGTTCAAGTTTAGCGAGGCCAGGACGACAGAGTTAATCGATAGGCCAATAAACCAGACCAGCAGAGAAAACAACTCTTTGGAAGATTTCGATGCAGTAGCGGTGGAGGAAAAGCAATATTTGATCAAGAAATTGACTCTATTCGACCAAAAGAATGTTGCATTTTCTTTTGTACATCAATTATCGTAAAAGTGCCAAACCGCCCATTCTTGTGTGGGAAATGGCCGAGCTGTTTGTTCTCCAAAATGTTTATCATGTTGTTCTTGTGTAATCATTCTATAGAATTTTATAGCCTCTCCCTCTCTCTTTTTTTATAGCCAATTCTTTCTGCTTATCATCTCTACATTGGATATAGCGAGAAGGTATATTTTACTTTGCAAATTAAAATGTGAGTTTTCATAAATATTACTTATATAAGAAATATTGAACATTTAAAATAATAATAATAATAATAATAATAATAATAATTGCCATCATGCGAGGGTTCACCGAAATGTTCTTGAGCTGTGAGGAATCTTTTTGATATTGCGCCTCAAGAACAGAAATTCCATTGACTATATGAAACATCAACATAATAATAATAATAATAATAATAATAATAATAATAATAATAATAATAAACATGTAACAAATTTATGGAACCTTATAATACACACAGACAAAACAATCAAAGCTAATCGGCCAGACATTGCGATGAAAAGCCACAAAGGAAAGAATGTGCTTTCTTGTTGACTTGGCAATCCCTACAGATACAGATTTTAATGTTTGAAGATCTTCAAAAACAAACAAAAAAAAAAAAAAGAAAAAACTATAAAAATACAACGATCTTGAAATGAAAATCTCAAAAATTTACCATATGAGGACATTAATAATGTCAGTCGTATCAGGTCATCCCATAAGTTCTGTCCGAATTTTAACTTTTTGTTAAAATGAACGAAATTTAAAGACTATTTTATAATGTCTAATGGAGCCGAACATTATTTTTATGTTTAGATGCATTTAAACTGATCAAATTTTATTTCAAAGAACAATAAAATTAAATTTTGTTTGATTAAAACCCTGCTAACATGGAAGTACCCAAGAATCATTTGAGGCACATAATGCTTTATGAGTTCAAGGAAGGAAACTCAGCAGCTGAAGCGGCGAGAAACATTCACTCAGTTTATGGAGAGGAATGTGTGAATGAAAGAACTTGCAGAAGATGGTTTGCAGAATTCAGAGGTGGAGATTTCAACCTTGAAGATGAAGATCTAACCGGACTTCCAGTTGAGTTTGATGAAAATCTTCTTGAAGCAGCCCTTGAAGAAAATCCTAATTTATCATTTGAGGAATTGGCAGTGGTTCTCAGTTCAAACCATACAACTGTTCATCGTCATCTTCAACAACTTGGAAAAGTTCATAAACTTGGAAAATGGATGCTTCACGAATTGTCTGAAAACAACCACAAATCCCGAGTTGACATCTGTTCTCTCCATTCTCGCCAACTTATTTCACCTATTTTGGATAGACTTGTGACTGGCGACGAAAAATGAATCTTTTATCGATATGTTAAGCGTCGTAGGCAGTGGCTTGGTAAAGGAGAGGGACTCCAGCCACAGCTCAGAAGGGAACTTCATGGGCAAAATGTTCTTCTTTCAATCTGGTGGGATCGCCAAGGATAATCCACTTTGAATTCTTACCACGTAATGCAACAATTAATGCTCAAATATACTGTCAGCAATTAGAGTGTTCGAACCAAGCTTTGAGGAAAAAAAGACCTGCTTTAGTGAATCGAAAAGAGGTGATGTTTCATCAGGACAATGTGCAACCCCACACAGCAAGAATCACGTCACAAAAGATCGAAGAACTTGGTTGGGAGAAAATTCCTCATCCACCTTATTCTCCATATCTTGCTCCTTCAGACTGCCATTTGTTTCGTAGCTTACAGAATCATTTGGAAGAAACAGCTTTTGTAACACAGGAAGAGGTTAAAACTGACATTTGTGAGTTCTTCGAATCAAAGCCAAAATAATTTTACAGTAATGGAATTAGTAAGCTTGTTAATAGATGGAAGGAAGTCATAGTTAATCAGGGAAAATACCTTGTTGATTGAATCTGTAATTAAATGTAACATTTGGTCACTTGTTTTCTTTATTCAAAATTCGGACAGAACTTATGGGATGACCTGATAGTTGGAGCTCTCAGATTGCTCGGAAAACGGTGCGATAATCTCACTGAAGGGATTCCTGTTAATCCATCTATAATGAAATGCAAAAAATTGTACTCACAAGTATTACTCAAACATTACGAAGAGCTTTATGTAAAATGTGTGTGATCTTTGATTTTTTTTAAATAAAAATAATCAGAGAAAAATGTCATGACGCCATTTCTAACCTTAGGTCTCTGGTTGGGGCCCGGAAGGAAATGTGTATACAATATAAAACAATGGAAATAATAATAATAATAATAATAATGAATCGCACAGACATTATTATCAAAGACTGAAAAGAAAACGTTTGCACACTGATTGACATGAGCACAGCAAGTGAAAAAAAACATCTTGAAAACAACTAAGCAAATACAAAGACCTGGAGATAGAAACAACAAATAAAAAACCTTAAAAAAAATAAAATAAAACTGTTCCTGTTGTTGTTGGATCTTTGGATCTGATAAGAACAAAATCCAAAATTTAAATCTTCCTACAGCTTTCCCCAAACTGATTTTATGGCTTCTAATTCTTATTTCTAATCCGTTCTTCCTTTAATCTCCTTGAGGCTTAATTAATTTCGGTGTTTTTTTTTTATCTTAGTTTAATGTTAATTATTTAAAAATGTCATTCGACATTAACATCTTCAACCAGCTTTACGATCCTGTTATATCCTTTATGTAGAAAAACGTTAGAACCGAGTTAAGACCCAGTTTTATATATATATATATATATATATATATATATATATATATATATATATATGTGTGTGTGTGTGTGTGTGTATGTATATATATATATATATATATATATATATATATATATATATATATATATATATATATATATATATATGATATATATATATATATATATGTCGTTGATCACTGTAACGAGACTGACTAAAATTTTGACATAAAAATTCTACTCAGATCAAAGGAAAAAACAATTCATTCCGACGAAAATGTCTAGACAGTGCCTTGATCGCAAGGTCATCGACAATAAATTTGAGTCCTGGCTCTTACAACATTTCACCATTCCTGGCAGAACTTCTATTGTCACAGAGTAGGATATCTACTAAAAAAAGTGATGGAAAGAAAAAGAAAAAGAAAACAGAAAACTAAATGAAATCGGTGAGATAAATAAAAATAAATTCCCAGCATCTCTCGTTCGTTCTCATGTGTAGTGGCACTAATCAATTTAGTCCGATGAAGTCTTAAAAGCCGAAACGCATCACAAAAGACTTTTTCTCCCTTTGTCATACATGTTCCACTAATATATACATATATTATATATTGTCATCCCCAGACAGACTGTTTTGCTGTACCACAGCTCTTCAGTGTGGCTATACGTCCGGTTGCCTCTAGCTAGGACCGAAATCCAGCTGAATCGGCGTCAGTCGGAGATTCTACCACTAGGCCGTCGGCTCACAGCACGAACGGAAGTGAATTTTAGCATATTTATTTTTAGATAAACACACAGTAACTGAGAGGACTCGATTCACTTTACCGAAGAGTCTTGCTATAATAGCCGTAATAGTCACTGTTTGCAAACCCACACTTCTTACCCCCAGAGAGCTAAACCGAAATAAATTTTTCAAGAGCCTATACTTGGTCTTTCACAGACAGACAGAAATATATATATATATATATATATATATATATATATATATATATATATATATATATATATATATATGCACATTTCATTGAATACGACAGACAAGGTGCTTTGATTTAGTTTTTTTTATACAATTTCTCATGTAATCTAATAATTTTTTCTTTTCTTTGAGAAATTATGAAAAGACTGTCCGAATTTTCTTTTTATCCGAGCGCTTTCGGCTATGCATTTAGCCAATCTCAAGGTTGAAATATATTCACTGTTAATAAGAAATAGTTTTTTACATGAAAATGGCTAAATGTATAGCCGAAAGCGCTTGGATAAAAAGAAAATTCGGACAGTTTTTATATAATTTATCATCTGAAAAGAAAAAAAAGTTATAAGATCATATGAGAAATTGTATAAAGAACTAAATCAAAGCACCTTGTCTGTCGTATTCAATGAAATGTGCATATATATATATATATATATATATATATATATATATATATATATATATATATATATTTCTGTCTGTCTGTGAAAGACCAAGTATAGGCTCTTGAAAAATTTATTTCGGTTTAGCTCTCTGGAGGTAAGAAGTATGAAATGTGCATGAAAGAAGAATTGCTGCTTAAATACACACACAAGCACACACATCTATATATATATTAAGAAATATAGTTTTAAGATGTGCTATATTTATGGGATAAAGTGGTCAATATCAGAGATAGAGCGTGTGTAAATATAAAAGTGAACACTGAAGTCAACACTCAAAGGGGACAGGCCTGACGATTGCGTCGAAGCATGAAACAGACTGTCGCCTCTGATTGTTGACTTCAATGTTCACTTATATATATATATATATATATATATGTGTGTGTGTACGTGTGTGTGTGTGTGTGTGTGTGTGTGTGTGTGAGAGAGAGAGTATGTTTACCTGTGTAAGCGTCTATGTGCGTGTAAAATAAAACATTTTCAAAAAGTATTAAAAGTCAGGCAACACTCAAAGGCAACAGGCTTGGCGATTGAGTCTAAGCATGAAATAGCCTGTCGCCTCTGATTGTTGACTTCAATGTTCATTGTATATATATATATATATATATATATATATATATATATATATATATATATATATATAATAATATATATATATGTGTGTGTGTGAGTATGTTTCCCCTGTGTAAGCGTCTATGTGCGTGTAAAATAAAACATTTTAAAAAAGTATTAAGAATCAGGCAAATTTAGTTAGAAACAACGAAAGCAGTACCGATCTGTAATATAATATCAGTTTATGGCAGTGGATGCTGGACTATGTACTCACGGATGAAGAAGGCGACAGAAATGTGCTTCGACAGAAACACTCTGAGAATATGATGGACGCAGTAACGAAGAAGTTTTAGGATAAATGTAAACAAAAAAGGACACTTACAATTGGGATTTCTAATGTATATAATGTGGTAAGATGGCGTGGAAAATTTGACGCTGACTGGATTTATTTGTTTGATTTGTTTGTTTAACGGTATATCAACTCTTTATGGGTCATTTAAAGCCAAAATTTAATTTTCTTTGGATTTTGGAGTAATAAAATATGATCGACGTTATTCTGCTTTCACAACTGAATACATGGTAGATGATACTCAGCTTTTGTTGGTATACGTTTTTGTGTAGACATAATTACTAGAGGCGGCGATATGTGTTTTATGTTGTAGTTTTGTTGAAGTTATATTTTGGAACACAGTTTTATTTAAGAAATTCTATGATATTATCTTGATCAATGTCATGAAAGATTTCTTTCATGTCGGTTGTTTATTTTGGTTGGTTGATTTTATTCACACACACACACACACACACATACATATATATATATATATATATATATATATATATATATATATATATATATATATATATATATATATGAATGAGGGGAGGCACCTAGGCATATATCTTCGAAAGTAAAACGATTTTTAATGTTGTAAGACGATACCCCTTTCTCTCCCCAGTTTCTCTCTCACATAGATACGTGTACGTGTGCACAGGAACTTGCCAGAATACGCATTTTCTCTTGCTGACATTCCCAGACACATCAATATAGCCATAAAAGCAGACACGTACACATTCGCATGCATATACACATGTATATGGTAGCATATGCAAAGAATTGCATATATTAATATAAAAATTTACAGACGTTCACTCTCAGTCAGTCTATCTATCTATCTATCTATCTATCTCTCTATCTATCTATCTATCTATCTATCTATCTATCTATCTATCTATCTATCTCAGCCTTATCTATCTATCATTTTTATATTTACATCTATCTATCTATCTATCTATCTATCTATCTATCTATCTATCTCAGCATTTTTACATTCACATCTATCTATCTTTCTATGTATCTATCTCAGCCTTTATACATTCACATCTATCTATCTATCTATCTATCTATCTCGGCCTTTTTGCATTCACATCTATCTATCTATCTATCTATCTATCTATCTATCTATCAGCTCAGCATTTTTATTTTACATCTATCTATCTATCTATCTATCTATCTATCTCATCTATCTATCTCATCTATCTATCTATCTATCTATCTATCATTTTTTATATTTACATCTATCTATCTATCTATCTATCTATCTATCTATCTATCTCAGCCTTTTTGCATTCACATCTATCTATCTATCTATCTATCTATCTATCTCAGCCTTTTTATATTTACATCTATCTATCTATCTATCTATCTATCTATCTATCTCATCCTTTCTATCTATCATTATCACATTCATCTATCTATCTATCTATCTATCTATCTATCTCAGCCTTTTTATATTTACATCTATCTATCTATCTATCTATCTATCTATCTATCTATCTATCTATCTCAGCCTTTATACATTCATCATCTATCTATCTATCTATCTATCTATCTATCTATCTATCTATCTCAGCCTTTTTGCATTCACATCTATCTATCTATCTATCTATCTATCTATCTATCTATCTCAGCCTTTTGCATTCATATCATTCATCTATCTATCTTCTTTATCTATCTATCTATCTATCTATCTATCTATCTATCTATCTATCTATCTATCTCAGCCTTTTTGCATTCACATCTATCTATCTATCTATCTATCTATCTATCTATCTGTGTGATTCTGTTTGTGTGCGAGGAAAGAGTGAACGCGTATACGTATACTATTTATATAATAAAAACTGAGTAAGTAATCAATTACGGTTGATTAAATTGAATTGTCTTTAATATAAATTGCTATTAAGAAATAACAACTGAATCTTCACAAATGAGCATTACATTGGAATGCAGTAGAAGGAAGAGAGTCAACACCAACATTTAATGGAAATGCCGTCGTTGTTGACGGCTGATGAAAAATGGCCTTCGCATGTCACAGAATAAGAAATGATTCCTACGAAGAAGATGATGACATCCCGTTCATCTAAATGTATAACTTATTACCAAAGACGTGATCTTAAACAATAAATCAGAATGGAATTGGAAGCCAATGCTAGAATTGTCTATTCTTTAGAGTCTGATGATACGAGTAAAAAGATCAATCATTTCCACCACTCGCTGAACAGGACAAGGGAAGTAATCATTTCCACTCTGGTATTTAGCGACATTCATGATTCCTCCATGAATAAAAATGCGTTATTTTTTAACACTTTCCTATTATGAAAGGTATATATTTTCTCTGAGAGAGAAAAAGGAAATGATTATCACAACTGATTGAATGTCGAAGAAAATTTTAACTTTTTTTGTGGTCGTGAGAAAAATGTATATGAACTTTCTCATTATTTTAAACGTTATATTTAGTTGCTACACATGTTTGAGACAGTATCACTGGTTTTTAAGCAGCGTAGATTTAAGTCTACCGGTCTGTGCATTTGAAAGTCATAATAAAGAAAATATATCTTTAGGCAAGTAGTGGAAATAAAAAAAAAATACTATTTCAGACCTGTAGGTGAAAATAAATAAAAATACTATTTCATAAAAGGAAATAAAAAAATATACTGTTTAATATATAAACGGGAAGTCTACTCAATTACGAGTATCTCTTAATAATAATTTTTAAGGTGATGAAAAATCTGTCAGATTAATAAAAATCCATTCTAAATTTCCCTTTGTTTACGTTTGGATACAAGACTGTGCCAATATGAAACCCTTTCAAAGCTCTATGGTAAGAGAAATTTTACTTGAAAAGCATGAAATTGGCATCGCCTGATGTTTTTTCTTCGTGGCAAAGAGGTAAGGCACTTTAAATATTTATATCAATTAAAGGGTGATGGCAACCCACCACATCCATCAACTGGGGTATTATAGGAAGAGTCAATTCTTATAACGGAAAAGAAATAAATGTAACTTAAGTCTTGTTGAAAAATTGGTTATCTTAAAACTTAGATAATCCGAGCTTATTGAAGAAGAGAAATGAAGTGATGGTTACATGTAGGACTAAAAATAGATATCTGCTTAAATACGTTGATCCAGATAAATTTTTTAATGTAAATTCATGTTTATTTTAAATGTAAATTCATGTGTATTTTTATTATAAATTACTGTTTGTTTTTTAAATGAGAACAAGTAATATCCTTTCAATTGAAAAAATGAATATTCACAACTCAAAAATATTTTTTTACATACATATATAAATTCCGTTTATTTTAATTGCGAAATATAATTTTTAAATTTAAAAAGTTGTAATCTCAGTATAATATATAACTGCACCAACATTGTAATGACCAGATTTTTAAAATTCAAATTACATAACGGTCAGTTCAAATATCATATGTATATATATATATATATATATATATATATATATATATATATATATATATTCTCGAACATTCAGGCCAGTAAATGTAATTAATGCTGTTTAATTAAAAAACAGAGCATTTACTCAAATGATTGTATCCATAAAAAAACGTATAAACAGAAAATATATAAAAAATGTATAAAAAATGTTTCATTAAAAACAACTGAAAGAACCAATATTATTTACGAATTCACATGTCTCTTAAGGAACTGTGTTCCTGATCAAACTAAATTCATAAATAATAAAAGTGAATATACTACAACGTGCTAACAAGAAGACTCGCGTTACATCTCACTGATCAGAGTTAAAGTAGGTCGCATTTAAATACACCTGGAAACCTACCAAACACCACCCGGGGCATACTCGTTGATAATACAAATATATTAGCCTTATTCACATGTAAATGAAAGGCTAAAAATAATAGAGACATTATTAATAAAAAAGAAAAAGCCAACACGTAATAACATCAAGTATGAACACGGTTACATTGTGCTGGCTGTGTTTGAAAAAAAAATTCCTATAATTCTAGTTACATGCAAAAAACAATCCATACATTCAATTAAAAGTAAAAATAAAATTATCCTTGTTAAAGGATAAAAGTATAGCTGAAAGCGCCCGGACATACAAAACATTCGGACAAATTCTACATAATTTATGTCCAGAAAAGATTATGAGAATACAAAAAAAAATAAATAAATAAATAAAATAAAATAAAAAAATAACTTAAACCCAGTATCTTGTCAGTTGTATTTAATGAAACTTGTATAAATAGCCCAAATACAAAATATATATATATATATATATATATATATATATATATATATATATATATATATATATAGGCTACTATAAAATTTATTTCGGTTAAGCTCTCTGTGGGAGGAAGTGTGGGTTTGTAAACAGCTATTATAGCAAGACTCTTCGGTAAGTGAATCGAGTCCTCTCAGATACTGTGTGTGTATCTAAAATTCACCTTCGACGGCTTAGTGGTAGAATCCCCGACTGACGCCAATTCAGCCGGTTTTCGATCCTAGCTAGAGGCAACCGGACGTCTAGCCACACAGAAGAGCTGTGATACAGCGAAACAGTCTGTCGGTGGATGACAATATATACCAGGTGTAAGAGCAAAATTGTCCAAATCGTGTAACAGCATGGGATAATTGCCCATTCCACAAAGTGTTTAATATCTAAAAAAACAAACAAACAACAAACGAATTGAGTTTCTTTTTCCCAGGTTTTCCGATAAGACGTTTAACCATCTTGACACTATTTATCGTAAGAATCACTGAAAAACCCTTTGAGTTATTAAGGTAGAAAGAGAACAGGTCTTCTCAACGACGCAATGGTGAGAAGAAAAAGATCAGCTAAAGAGATTAGAAAAGATCCAACTCAATTCATAAGACGTTTGGCACCAGAGGATTTTCAGCCAAGACAGTCCAAAGATATTGTTTGAAATGATCTATATAAGAAGAAGGGAGCTCAATAGAAGAGATGGAACATATATAGATGGACACTGAGAACATACAAATCAACACTGTTGGGTTACCCTTAGTTTCATGATTTAATGCGATCTCCAGGGCCTAGTGCTGATACTCCTTTAGTATATCGGGTGTTAGAGTGTAACTGTCCATCCCACAAAATGTTTAATATCTAAAATATCACTAAACTAATTGAATTTCTTTCTCCCGGGTTTTCAGATAAGACGTTAAGCCAACTTGACACCATTTGTCGTAAGAATCACCGAAAACCCTTTGAGTTATTCAGCTAGAAAGAGAATACTGATTAATACTGATTTGCACCCCACTGTCTTCGCAACTGAGCAATGGTGAGAGGAAAAATAATTCAGGCCTTCATTAATGGTACCAACATTCATAGTCTGGTTTCCCTTTTCAGTCAACCATCATGAGAACGGTCAATAAGTTTAAAAAAGAAGGGACAGTAGAGAGAAAATCTGGATGAGGAGGTCACAACCAAGAGGCATCCTCATTTCAGCTTAGTGTTAAATAAATTCTTATTGTTCAAAGTAGAGTCTAATAGTGTTATAAAAACCTCAGAATTACAGTAAGATATCATTAATCATTTGTAAGATACAACGGTTTGAAGCTTAATCCAACAATCAGACAATTTTGCTGTTGCACAATTTGGACAATTTTGCTGTTACACTCGGTATATATATATATATATATATATATATATATATATCGAAAATAAAAAAAAAACTTTGAAATTGAAAAAGGAAGAAAAATTTTTATGTTGTATGTCACTACAAATCTTAAGGTCTCCTGAGTCATCATCGCACTTTTGGTTTGCTCAGGCTAAAATTATCGGATGGCGAACTCAGACCTACAAACTCATGTAACTTTAACTAACCAACGTACAGAAACAAATGCGCACATTTTGCCACGCAAGAATAACTCACTAAATATGAAAAGCTTTATTGTCAGGAAAAAAAGAATAATTTGATTCTATTTCATGAGAAAAAACAGCTAAAAACTTGGCTATTCTTGGCTATTCTACTTTTGTTAATCACCCAAGTGTTTTCTGGGTTTTCTGCCGTATATATATATATATATATATATATATATATATATATATATATATATATAGAGAGAGAGAGAGAGAGAGAGTTTAATGCAAGTGTTTCATTTCTGTCTATATTTCTGAGATGAGGTATTGTAATTATTTTCATTATTTACGTTATTCGGAGTCTTGTCCTCATCTTTATTGCCATATTCACGGCGTTTCCGCCGTTGTACGATACAGACTTCTTCAGGTGATTGCAATTTCGAACTGTAGCCTTTATTTCGTTCACCGGGGTAGATTGTTTTAGTTCCACGTGCCATGCCTCAAGCATACATGGCCCAGTTGATAAAAGCGTCGGTTATATCCACTGATTTGACTGGTTGTGAGTTCAATACCTGGCTACTGCAGGGGTGAACAAAAAATTAGAGAGCTGAGTTAAAGAGAGATGACGAAACATCCGGAAGATGCACGTCACGTGGAACTAGAATAATCCACTCCCTCTGCAGCCACTCTCTCACAGACATGCCTTGGCTTCCTTCTTTCTTTTTTACAAATACTTTCACGGTAATTGCTCCGATGAGCTGCTTTCGCTGGTTCCCAGGCTTCATGAATTTAAGCGTTCAACTAAGCTGGCATCTGGCTCTCACCCTTCCACTGTCGAAACTGTTAAATATAGCCGTCTTTTCTACTCCAATAGCTTCATGTCTCGTACCTCTCGTCTGTGGAACTCCCTCCCCATTTCTAGTTTTCCTGATAGCTATACTCTCCAACTATTCAAATGTAATGTCAATCGACGTCTCCAGATGCCCTGATCTATCCCCTATCCATCTCTTCATCTTTTCCTCTATCACTCCTATTTGCTCTCGCTCCAACTCTCTGTAACCCCTTGCGTGCTAGTGGCTTCCCGCCTTGCTTGGGGTTGAATGCTTAAAGAAAAAAAAAGAAAATGAAAAAGAAATAACAATTTGGAATGAAGATTATGAATAAGCTTGCGCAAAGAATATGACGTGAAAATGTTTTAACTTCAAAATTGAATCATGTCAGCGCTTGAAAATCTGATTTCTCTTCGAGTTTTGGTACGAATTTTCGGCAATGGCAACGAGAAAGTCTGAAACTTTCACGTCTCTCAGGCACCAAAACATGATCAGAAGAATATAAGACGTCTTTTATGAATCGCTCAAGAATTCAAGTGTGACAAAGAATAAATGTTTTATTAAAGACTTGATTAAAAAAAATTTAATGTCTTTCTTTGACATGTTTGATGTCAGGATTAGCTCAAATGGGGATTTTCAAGTTCCGTAAGTATTTTGCAGGCAAATTTAAATGATTAGGTCGAAAAACCCTTATACTTAGGTTACCCCTTTCAGAATTGTCACGAATTTTAATGTCATTTTTTACAGCAAACATTCTTTCTGGACCATCTTCACTTGAGAGGAAAAGAAAGAGGTCTTCGGAATAAAAAAATATGCCAGACTCCATGTTTGATGTTTTTTCATGATATCACGAATCACTTTTGGCAGAAAATCGCGAACAATTGTTATTTCTTTATAAGAGTGGCGTCGGGGGGCATTACAAATTGATGTCTTGCATTTGATATCAAACCACATTCGAAAAGAAAGTAAGACAATCTGTTTCACAATCATTTCAAGGTCCTTTTTTATGGTGCCAGTCAGTCATTCCCTTTGGCTCACAACTGCAAACCAATTTGTGTGTCTGAATAAGCAAACATAATTTTATTGGCAAATAATGAATAAATTGACTAAAGTTCATGTTTTATTCCGTTATATACAAATTCATTCGATTATCACAGCCAGAAAAAATAACTTTCCTTACCATAATGACATCAGCCGGCATTTGACAATGACTGTGATAGTCGAAAGCATTTGAATATAACAGAAATAAAAATGCAGCTTGAGCAATTTATACAAAACTCTAATCAGGATAAAAAATACCTCATTCGGAAATTCGAAAGATATAATAAAACGTTGAGCAGACAGATTTTCGGTGGAATTCAATAAAACTTACATTCAACACCATCACTTGATAAGACACCAGAAGTGTTCAAAAAATATCTATTTTTGTAGTGATTTTATAACATGTTTATGTTATTGTTATGGTCCGGTTCCTTGTACCACGGTGATAGTCCAAGGTAGAACCAATAAAGAAGAACTCGAACATGGATATGGAATAACACAGATATATTACAAACAGGAATATATACAGAGAAGTAGAAAGTGTTAGTACGAACAATCAGGTTTAGTAGTAATTGTCTGAACGCGACACTGTTTCGGACTGCCTCTGACTCGACTGACAGACCTCTGACGGACTCCTGACGGACTTCTGACGGACCTCTGACTTTAGACGGAACTGAGATTTCAGACGGAACTCTCTCTGCTTCCTCTTAAGGCGCAGTATTTATTACGTATGGGATAGTCCATTATGTTATTATGGGTAAGGTCCCATAACAGTTATAATTTTCGAATAAATTATATATATATATATATATATATATATATATATATATATATATATATATATATATATAAATAAAAAAGGCTTAAACACTAACATTCCATGGTCATATATTTACCACTAATATTATCTATCTATCTATCTATCTATCTATCTATCTATCTATCTATCTATCTATCTATCTGTATATATATTGAAATAAACAAACACTAAAATACTTGGTAAAATCGTACACGTTAAAAGAACGTGCTCAATTTCAAGTAAGAAAAATCAAAGCTGTAGAACGATTTAATATGTTAGAAATATAAAATGCTGACGGGAAAGCCACTGCCTTTTCGACCGCCGAGGTCTCATCAGGTGGTTTGCTCAGCGAATTAATCAGACAAGACAAAAAATTAAATGCACTAATGCGGCACCGGAAGTAATGGGAGTGGAAGAAATGAAGTGGAAGAGAAAAAAATTCTTTCTCCAATTTCATCCAGGTTCAATAGTTGTTGTTAAATACGGTTTGAAGTGACTCGACTTGGGTATCCCACGTAAGTAGTTTGCAGGTATCCATTAAAAATTTTATGGCTTATAATATCTAGCTCCGTCTTTATTGGGTTAGGCTTAAAATGCAGATTGTCAAAAAATTCCTTAAATGAAGAAATATTCAATGAAAAAAAGAAGATATACGTGTTTGCAGTTTGCTTTAAGAGAAGAGGGGCATAACGCCATCATGTATTTCAAGGACCAAGCAAACCCAACAACAGATGACAATAGAAAAAGAAAAAGGGATATCATCTGGTTTAACCCACCCTTTAACATGCAAGTAAAAACAAATATAGGGAAAATGTTTTAGCTTTCTAAATAAGCACTTTCCGAAAGTGTCCGGGCTGTACAAGTTATTTAACCGTAATACATTCTAGTTGAATTACAGTTACACTAGCAACCGAGGTATTATTATCAAAAGATTGAACAATAGAAATTTAAAATAAAAGAAAGAAAAAAAGAAGATAATAACATTGTATAGTGAATGGCAAGTTCATCGTTTGAGCAAACATCGCATCTAAAAAGGCGCGAATAGATTACTATATGCACATTGTCTTCTCCTATCTATCTATCTATCTATATATCAGATATCTATATATGTGTTCATCTCTCTCTCCCTCTCCTTCTCTCTCTCTCTCTCTCTCTCTATCTATCTATCTATCTATCTGTCTATCGATCAAATTTGTATGTTGGCGGCATTTTTTTTTATTAATACGAGTCTGATTGTAGACTACAGACAGATATTTTTTTTACATTTTCTCGTTAACTTCTCTTATTTACGTGCAAGAAACCAGATGTCTGGATCTAATGAATGTAAATATTGTCGAAATGTTGGTCAGCGAGTGATTTCAACCATACATCTGTCATTTATAACTCAATATTTACGCAATACGAGATTCAAGTGCAACTCGAGGTAGAGCGCTATTGAATGAGATTGTTGTATGGATGTAAGAGTGTCAGATTATGAGGACTTGGAAGATAGATAACAACTGACCCTAAACTTGATGAATTATGATTGTTGTGATTGGGAAGTATCATCTCAGGAGACTGTTCCACAAAGCAGTGGTTTTTTGAGCAGAAGCTGTCTGAGCAACAGGTTACAAAGGAAACAAGAATGATTCAATCCTGTGTACGTGACATGATGGCTCTAGCTGCAAAGGTCTAAACTGGCTGAACTATGGAATGTCGTTCATTTGTACATTTGTCATGGAAACAACGAGTAGCGTGTGAACAGTGACGTGTCGTCTGTGGGACGTTAACTTTTGCAATTTCAAAATACATTTAAACTTTGCTTCCAGCATTTGGACGTTTGGATGACGTCGATCACTATTATTATTATTATTATTATTATTATTATTATTATATACTGATTTGCTCAAATTAGTTAAACGGACAGGTAATATAGCTGCATTACAGTAAATGATATAACATTTATAAAATCAATATATATATATATATATATATATATATATATATATATATATATATATATATATATATATATATATATATGTGTGTGTGTTGTGTTTATTATAATAAAGAGAAAGAACAGTAAGATATATAATCCGGTGTTCTTATTAATATTTTTATTTTTATAAAACAGTGCTCAAAGCAAATCTACAGAGTATAAATATTATAAATTTATTTATTTAAAAATATGATTCCATCGCTACACAGGAATTACCATCCATTTTGCTTCTGTTCACGGTAATTCCTATATAGCGATAAATTTATATATATATATATAAAATACAATAGAAATTAAAATTACTTCAAGGTAATGATCATTTTACCCACAAATTAAAAATAATTTGCAGGATTTCCAAACCCATTAGATGGATAAGAAAAAAAAAAGGTTTTTTTTTTGGTTTAATTTTAAAAAATTTTTCTCATCCGTCTGATGGGTTTGGAAATCCTGCAAATTATTTTTAATTTCTAGGTGAAATGGTCATTACCTTTAAGTATTCTTAATTCCAATTGTTTGCAATTTATATTGCACTGTTTGAATAAAACTTTGAGCTCTCTATGTGAATCAGTTTTGATATTTTTTTAATAGGATTCACTTGTATAATATACCAACGGATTATTACATTTACATATATATATATATATATATATATATATATATATATATATACCGTTGCCGGATGTGCAGGAGAGGCAAAACTAGAAAGCGCGCTTATGTCGCGCTTTTTTTTTTATACCTCTAGACAGCTGACAAGCAAATTCTGATTGGCTAATGCAAGTCTCGTTGCCATTATAAAAGAAAGATCTACCTTTTGATTTTTAAAACATTTTCTGTTTTTTAAAATCTCATTGTGGAGCGAATTATGCGGCGAAGTGGCCTGTTAACAGGTCAGGGTACCTGGCAGAACGGATCTGATGTTGCAATACCTGAGAATATATATAAGTTAGAGATCAAATGCAAATCATATATGGATAGGAATCCAACAGAATCATAAAATAAGGAACAAATAGTAAACGATTATCAATCTAATATATATCACTTTTATTAAAGCTTCGTCAGAGATTGAGAGCAAAACAGACAAAAAGTCAGAACTTTGGTATTTTCAATTTTGTTTGGATCAATTCTCATTGGTCAATACCGTGTCACGTGCAGTAAACCGTAGACAATTCTATATGCATATTTGTTTGTAAAAAATCCAATATGTCTAGGCGGATTTCGGATGGTAATGTGTATTCATAAGTGTGTATGTGTTTCTGTCTAGTAGGAGGAGTTCTGTTTTCATTTTTGTGTAATCAGTCGGCTTAGTTTATTAATCTGTCGTTGCTTTTATATACATGTTTTTGTATTACGTAGGTATAAATTAGATTCTTTAAGAATGTATTCAAAGAACGATAGCGATATAGTGTAATGTTTTAGTTGTGTTTATAGTTGATAATAATGTTATTATTAAGCTTTCAAAGAATTTTCTTGTTATTATGTTCTTTTTACATTAGGGTGTCATTAGTAAAATCAAAGTTATGGCCAGCATACATGTGGTGATTAGCATCGGTTAATCTATAGCTGTCGGTGTAAGTGTGATGTGTCACATGACATCATGTCAGATATAAGTTCAATAGAAAACAAGTCTAGCGATCATGCAGGACAGGGAACGTGACGAACATACCGCAGAAGTATGGATTAGTTTGGGCATCATGGGGGTAGACATTATTCCGCTGGAACAACAAATTGTCTTCTTGTTTTTTGTTTCACACGTATTCGTATAAAGATTAAAGCTAGATTATAATTACAATGAGTTCCAACTTATATAGATAAAAAAAAAAAAAAACACAGAAAATTTGCTTTTTTAGGTTGACCAAATCTTCTTTTTTAAATTAAGCACCATAGAGAGTTTTATACTTAAAGTTACTTGTTTGAAATCAAATGCTTTAAAAGCCATTCCGTGAGCGCT
The DNA here is from genome assembly GCA_903632075.3 of Acanthosepion pharaonis. Lineage (NCBI taxonomy): Eukaryota > Metazoa > Mollusca > Cephalopoda > Sepiida > Sepiidae > Acanthosepion > Acanthosepion pharaonis. The sequence goes on along the minus strand of CAHIKZ030005407.1, from coordinate 279,605 downwards.
GTGGATTGTTGAATTGATTATGCAATGCAAAATGGCCGCGAGTGTTGTTAACTGTATTTTTTCTATGTTGAGTCTTAGAGGTTCATAAACTTCGTTGTTATATCGATTTCAGTTAATTAGTTTAGGGGTTAAAGACAGTATTGATTTACAACTGGATCGATATCATACCTTCTTATTTTAATTCTGATTAGACCTTGAATGAAAAATAAAGAGAAAGTTAAGTTTAAAAAATTAATGAGTTTTGTAATGAAAAAGAATGCAAAATACCTTCGCCAAATAATTAGTTAAGTTATATTTCCAGATTAGTTTTTTTTTTACTGTTTCATCCAAAGCAAGCCGATAAAAACAACTGACATGAAAGGCGTTACTGAGAGTGAAGGAGACAGAGAATACAATAAAAGAACAGAACTCAAAAAGACAGATGACGGTTGATATTGCATTTAAATCGTTAGCTTATTAACAGCTTGTAAAAATATTTCCTAACGTGAAATGGTTTTATGTAAATGTGATGCCTTTGAAAGATTAAAGATGCGAGCCAACTGTTTTCAACCTTATTTTAGTATATCCTCCCTTTTAGTCTCTTATTTCAGTTTAGTTTCGTTCCCTTTCTGTTCCTATTTTAAATTCTTGACGAGTTACCTGTCTTCTCTAGCTTTGTTTCGTTGTAAGTAACCCTAAGATGAAAGCGGTTAATGAAAGTGAAAAAGACAAAGAGGAAATAGAAAAGAACATGATTAAAAAAAACAAAAACAGTTGACGACGATTGACATTGCATTTAAATGTTTGAAGATCAAAATTGACTGGAAAGCAAGAATTCGAAAGAGTGTTCCACAAGCGAGAAGTGCGAGAGAAGAAACTATTAACATACAGCAAGCAATTTCCACAGTGAAATTGTCAGATCTTTTTGCCAATCTAGTACAGTGCTTAAATTCGTGACGTCGAGATCCCGAAGAGGAAAGCTCATGAAAACAATTACCATCAAAATACTTATAGAAAAGATGAAGCTATGTTAAGTCAGTGGAACTGAACCCAAGATATCAGGACGGATAACATTGCAGATTCTTCTTTGGATTTGGTCAAGAATCTCTAAATACATAGCAGGAGCAGCAGACAAGGTGGGATAGCAATATTCAATGCACGGACTTATGGTTGACTTCCAGATGTGTAAGATAGACTCTGGTGAGAAAAATTGTCTATCACAACACAAAGAATCTACCTTCCTAGCAGCAATTGATTCAATACAATCATTCTACTTCATGTCAGTGGTTTAGGCTTTCATTAGTATTAGTCTAGTTAGAACTTAAATATTGCCCATAGAAATGCTAATTGTAGTAGTAATAAAAGCCGAGTTAATCTCCCTCTCCTCTGTTTGTCACTATATATATATATATATATATATATATATATATATATATATATATATATATATATATATCCGACTGATGTCAAACCAGTCGGGTTCCGATCCCGGCTTGAATCAATCGGATGTCTAGCCACATTGATGAGCTGTGATACAGCGAAACAGTCTGTCTGTGGATAGCTATTTATGCTCTCGGAATAGGATTGGGTGTTTTTATAAACAGTGGCTGCTGCTGCTAATGCAATACTCCTAAACTAGAATCAAGCTCTCCTAGCTATTGACGTCTTTCGTATAGATAGCTTGTGGGTAGAATCTTTGACTGATGCCAGATCAATCGTGTTTCGATCCCGGCTTGTAGCAATCGGATGTATAGTCACATTGATGAGCATTAATACAGAGAAATAGTCTGGATGATATATATATATATATATATATATATATATATATATATATATATATATATATATATATATATATATATATATATATGTGTGTGTGTGTGTGTGTGTGTGTTTGTGTGTGTGTATCAGTGGTGAATATAGGACATAAAATTTACTGGGGCTCAAACCTGTCATCTCATGGGAGTTTCCCCATCAGAAAGTCACGACCTGCTTGTGAAAACGACGTGAACAGATTTTAGTGTGCTAGTTCTTACTCGTAGCTTCCGTTACACCACCCAAACCAAAGGCCACCCTCCTAGTTAAACCACCCTGGCGACGGGAAGGTTCTTGATCATTGCAATTTATAATAACATTTACTATATGTATAATTTAGGCTATAAAAAATTTAGCATCTAAATTCTGTCTTAAATTAAGATATCTTCAATTTTCATCACGGAAATTTCACATCCGAGTAAAAAAGGAAGAAAAAGGAACAAGTAAAAAGTTAATTTTATGATCAATATTTTTCTGGTATTTTAAATAGAGGTTTTCAGATAATTTTCTTAAAAATAGGCTAATTAGGCATAATTAATTCTTCCACATAAACGCCTGGTAGTGTAATTCTAAGTTAAAATTTCTAGTCTTTTTAATGTGTTTGTTTATATGTTCGTACTTTATTATATGGGTCTCTCCCGCTCTCTTTGAGTCACTTCTCCGTTGTGCATTTTGTATAAATGGCTTCGAATGATGAATCCAAACAGTTTGTCGATGTTGATCATTCCTTATATCCCACATACATGGCAGTGGATCATTTTTGTCATTCAGGATGATTTTTTTGGTGCGATTTTTTTTAATCTCATTTAATATTAATTCAGTCATGATTTAAAGCTATGAAGTTGAAACAGTCATACTTTGAAAAATAGTATTAACATTGTTTGAGATTAAAAAAAAGATTTTCTTTTGATAGTTTAGCTAGAAATCTATTTGCCTGAATCACGCTATAAGAAATATTTTCTTTTGGCTTCATAGGGCGGAAATTTTGGGCCCCTGTAATCAAATAGCATCAATTGCCCCGATAATTTTTTTCTTCGTGTAACATTTTTATGAACATTTTCGGCGAAATTAAGTCAACATTTTAGAGGAGGTATTTACAACAAAACAATAAAAAGGAGTAAATAAAACCAATTTCATTTTTTTTTTATTCATGATGGATCGTGTCATGACTTTTGGTTTAACTAAAGTTAAAAAAGAACAAAGTCTTAAAAAAGTAGGCAATGATATCTATCTATCTATCTATCTATCTATCTATCTATCTATCTATATATATATATATATATATATATATATATATATATATATTTAAGTAATAAAGTTTTAAGTTGTGCTATATTTATGGGATAAAGTGCTCAATATCAGAGACAGAGCGTATGTAAATATAAATAACAGTCTGTCGTCTCTGGGCATTTATATATATATATATATATATATATATATATATATATATAGAGAGAGAGATAGATAGATAGATAGATAGATAGATAGATAGATAGATAGATAGATAGATAGATGTATGTATGTATATATAATTAGAAGAAAGGGTCTACGTGTGCTTCTTATAGCATGTAAAATAGATAGGTTAGTTAACAAAACGAGGCCAAACGAAAGCATGCCAATAGTTTCAGTGCAAAAAACATTTATCAAATATTAATTATTAAACATATGACAGAAATGAAGAACAAAAAGAAAGGTTGTAAGTCCGTGTCCTTCATCAACGGGACGAGAAATAAACAGAGAAGTGGGAATTACTCACCGACAAATGTTTTTGTGGACGGTCTATTTCCTGGTGGAGATCATATCATTAGCAAAAAACCGATCTCTGATTCCTCTCTGTGCGAGGCTTTTTATGAATTTATCAATTTAAGCATTATTTTTGTGGAGACCCATATTTGAGTAAACGCTCCGTTACTTTATTAAACAGTATATTTATTTATTTTCGTCTACCGGCCTCTTTTTTCAAATATGGCTATCCAATAAAATTTAAAGTAGTTCTCTCCAAAAATTTTCTAAAAAGAGCAGAGCATAGTAAAAAAAAATAACAAAAAAAAGAAACAAAAAAAAAACAGACTTGACAAAAACAAAGTTTTATCGTCAAAATATTTATGCTGTTATTAAAGGGATAAACCAAAGTATTTTTTGAATATTTTATTAAATTTTTTAAACCTTTCTAGTACGTTCGAAATAGGTAAGTGTTAACGATCTGTTCATGTGAACTACTTGCCCGATTAGTGAGAGTGTCACTTGTATATGGGCGGAGAGGAGAAAAGTGGGGTTGATTCTCATTGGTTGAGAATGAGTGAATTAATAATTATTATAATTGTTTTATTATAATTACTGGTTTCGAAATATTATTTAGTAAAATTTATTTATACCCAGAAACAATGTAGAGAAAACTAAAAAGTTAGATTTAGAAAAATGATTGTGTTCAAATTTGAATGAGAGAGCGCTCTAAAATATTCGAAATTCTCTCGACATTTAGGAAAGAAAGCTATGGAGGACGCTAAGTGACGATCGTATTAAAACCAATAGATTTATTGACCCGATCGCTCGCAGCCTAAAGAAACGGTAGACGAAAGTAGATTTGCTAAGAGTTACTGTGCTTTTTGTTTATAATTCGATCTTAGATTGCTTGACTTATTTAGGCATGGAATAATTTAATTTATATTTTTTACGCTTTTTATGTTTAGGGCGTGAAACACTTCCTTGCTTATATGCTAGAAGGCATATAAAATAGTATTAATATTAAATATTATATATATACACACACTGACACACGTACATATATATATATATATATATATATATATATATATATATATATATATATATGTATATGTGTGTGGGTTTGTGTGTGTGTGTGTGCGCGAGTATGTATAATTCATTTCGTGCACTGATTAAGGTGACATTTTTGTATCAAATTTTCTAGTCTGGATTATGAAGAACTTTGTCTCTTTTCAAGTTAATGTATTTTCTTTCTATTTTTTCTCTTGGGCGTGGTTGGTTCACCTTGTATTTATTTATGTTTTTAGTTTTCGCAGGATCATTAGTTACAGTATCTATCTATCTATCTATCTATCTATCTATCTATCTATCTATCTATCTATCTTAGTCTGTTCATTATCTATCTATCAATCTATCTATGCACGCAAGAATATATATATATATATATATATATATATATATATGTGTGTGTGTGTGTGTGTGTGTATATAGTATAGGGTACTGAAAAGCTTTCGGCTTGACGCTCTTCCCGTCTGTGAAACTCCCTTCCCCTTGCTTGCTTCCCCGATGACTATAATCTTCACATATTCAAGTGTAATGTCGGGAAGTCCAAGAGAAGAAGCTGTCAGAGTAGAAGCGACGGTTACATTTAACCGTTTTGACAGTGAAAAGGTGGGATCGTGATGCCAGCCTGGTAGCTCGCTTAAATACATGCAGTAGATGAAGCTATTGATTCAATGTATTTATTCCACTTCATGTCAATGGACAGCGTAAGACAAAGCAAGCGTAACGAGGCGCTCTCGTGGAGTTAGGAATCAGCCATTCTGATGGGAGGCAGGGAGGGTTCTCTGTGGTGTGTAAAGGAGAGCAGTTTCGTTTTGGAGGCATTAAAGTTTGCAAGCCATTTCCTGTCCCATTCAACCACAGATTGGATGTCCTTTTCGAGATCAGCAGCCAGGTTAGTTTTGTCAACGATACTAAATTTACTATTGATGCAGGAGTAAATAGTGTCGTCCGCGTAGATGCCAACTTGGGAACTGATGACATTGGGAAGGTCATTGATAAAGACCAGGAAAGTGTAGAGCCCGATATAGAGCCTTGGGGAACACTAGAGTTCGTGATAAAGGACCAGGAGGAGAACCGCTGTATATATATATATATATATATATATATATATATATATATGATATGACTTTAACCGATTGAGCCACAGAGGATCGTTCGGTTAGCAAGGTCGATTTTACTGCTTTTAAGCTACAATCTTCCATGAATCTCTCACGTATATTCATATCTGCTCATCATATCCAAATCTAAACAAATGACGTCACACATTATGAAATGGACAAACTCCGACAATTATTTTGAGACATTTTTTATGTTGGTACATTCTTTTTATTAAGGCACGTCAGGCTATATGACGGTTCCGTATAGGATACAGGTTCGATATATATATATATATATATATATATATATATATATATATATATATATATATGTATACTTTCGCCATAACTTATCTTTAGGTTAGTTACACTGCTTGTTCCACACTTCTAGAAGAGCGGCCATGTTTACACTGTAACAGCAACAAGAAAACAGGCGCGATCAGGCTCAACCTTCGATCATGTGACAACAATGGTACCAAATACAAGGTGACCCCCAAAAACGGGAATTTCTGAAGTGCGTATTGCCAGACATGAGCAAGTGGCAACACTGCGAGACAGTAACCTTAAGCAAGTAAATATTTCGCCATTTAGAATTCACAGTATCCCAGCTGAGATGTTGCAAGAATCAATGAGGAATCTCAACAGCAGATTTCAAGAATGCATTCGTACAGGAGGACGCCATCTACAGGACGTAATTTTAAAAAAATGAAAATTCCATCATTGTTTCTTAAATGGCATATTTTAAGGTTTCAATTACTATGAGTAAAATATTTTCTTCCATCACTCTTGGTTTTATTGGATTGTTCAAAAGTTCCCGGTTTTTTGGGGTCACCCTATATAAGCAAGTATGAGCAAACAGTGGGACAAAACATGTTATGTCGAAAGTGCAGATATTTTGTTACTTACACTCGTGTATATCTATCTATCTATCTATCTATCTATCTATCTATCTATCTATCTTGATGACGAAATAACAAATCGGATCGCCAAAGCTACAAGTGCATTTAGGAAGCTTCGACGCCGCCTGTAGAATGTGAGAGGTATCAAACTGGTCATCAAAATACGGGTTTATAAAACAGCCGTTTTGACCCCACTGTTGTACAGCTCAGAATCATTGACCCTATATATGTCCCAAATCAATCAGCTGGATGTCTTCCATAAAAGTTGTCTTCGTGTGATCTTTGCTATACGTTTGAAGATAGGGTGTCCAATACTGATCTTCTCGCAAAATGTAACATTGGTGGAATTGACACTTTCCTGATAGTCACAACTTCGCCGGGTTTGTCATGTGACAAGGATGAGTACCGACGGTATACCTAAGGTCCTCGTGTATAGACAGCTTAACAGTGGACAAAGAACTGTTGGACGGCCGTGGTTCAGGTATAAACACAAACTAAAGACTAACTTCTCAGCTGTCAATGTGCCTCAAACTAATTTCGAGCCATTTTCCCTGGATAAAAATAACTGGAAATATCTCTGCTAGAGTTGTATCAGAAATTTCGAATTCGGTCGTATTGATCGGCTAAGTGACAAAAAAGAACAGCGAAACGCGTCAGCAAATATTTCTGTTGCTATGTCCCGAGATCCTCGCTGTTGCACAATATGTGGGCTTGTATGCGGGTCACTAACGAGACTGGAGTGTCACATCCGATACAAACATAAAAACCGAAGGAGGTTATCGGATCCTCATACGTCGAAATCGGTGGGAGAGTTAATCACAGACACACACACACACACATATACATGTATATATATTAACTATTAACAGGCTCAAAAGTTAAAAAGAGCAACACATACATTGAAACGAACTTCTGTCATGAAAAAAATGAATATTGTAATATTTATTTCTTTATTTAAATTCGATTCATGTTAATTTGAACAACATAGTCGGTATCTAACTGGCCATATATATATATATATATATATATATATATATATATATACACTGCGTGCCAAATTATTATCGAGATAACTTTTTTCTAATATTTCAAAAAACATCCAATCAATTTACACATAAATTTCACACAATGTTGACAATGCTGACCTGCGCAATCACTGAAATTTTCGTACTGATCTGCGCAATGTAAACAAACTGACGCCATATTTGTTATCAGCACGGTAATTTGAGCGTGCCAAATTATTAGAAAAATGTAAGAATTTAGTGAAAAGATGGGCCGTAAAAGCAGTTTAAGTGATGCTGAAAAGAAAACTATCACCTCAGAACTCTCAAAAGGTAAATCTACCCTAGAAATTTCTAAAATGATAGGGAGGTGTCATCAAACAGTGAAAAAGTTCACCGCTGACCCTACACAAGTACGCAAAAGGGCAGATATAGGCAAGCCGAGGGTTATTTCACGTCGTCTGATGTCACGACTTAAACGAGAGGCCACGAATAAACCTGGACTTACCAGTCAAGAGATTTTCAGTTGCATTGGGGATCCTACTGTGTCTAAAAGTACTCGGTGTCGGTATCTGAGGGAAATAGCAGCAACAGTTAAACCTGTATCGAAGCCCCTGTTGACGAGAAATCACATTCAAAATCGCTTGAAATAGACCGAGGACAATATGAAGACTGACTTATCTAAAGTTTTGTTCACAGACGAAACTCGAGCAACACTTGATGGGCCAGATAGATGGTGCAACGATGAGTTGTGGGAAGCAATTCTTGACATATCTCGCGGCATTACAGCTGATGACATCCTACAATTAACAAATTCTATGGATCGTCGACTTTTTCACGTAATTTCAAAACAGGGAAAGTACATTCCCTATTAATTTGTTTAAAACTGTGCCTTTGCTTGTATCTGTTATTATTTGTTTGATTATCTTATTTATTAGCTTATTTTGATCATAAACATTCACGTGCAACATTAATAAACGTTTTGTTTGCTCAATTCTGGGAATTTTACTAAACCTTTCTAATAATTTGTCACGCTCAAATCACCGTGCTGATAACAAATATGGCGCCAGTTTGTTTACATTGCGCAGATCAGCACGAAAATTTCAGTGACTGCACAGATCATTGTTGCCAACATTATTTGAAAATTTTGTGTAAATTGATTGGATGGTTTTTGAAATATTAGAAAAAAGTTATATATATATATATATATATATATATATATATATATATATATATATATAATGCATATTTGGATAGTAAACTTTCTATTAAGCATCTTTCTTTAAATATGGCAAACAAGGAATATTTAATTAATTTTCTTATTAATTTTTATAGCGTTCTTACGTTTTTTTTTTTTTGTTTTCGTTTGTTGGGAGTAAAACGATTTTAAATAATGTCCACTTTCCCAATTGCTTTCGGACACTACTTTAGCCATTTTCAAGGGAGGGGGTTGTTTTAGGTGTTGTTAATTACTCTTCATGTCTTGACTGTTTAAGATATATTTATCCCGAGCCTTCGCGTGTTGATTAGGTTGGTGCAAAAATAATGTCGTTTTTTATGTGGATGGTCCTGCACGAAAACTTCACTATAATCAATTCTCATGTGCTGTTGTCGGACTGTCGTTTTTCTGGGAACAGATCTGCATGACTCTCATACGTCGAAAATGATTTACCAAAAAAATAATTATAGCCTTGCTATTAAAACGTTACAATTTGTCTTCATATTGATACTTTCTGGTGGTTTAGGTTCAATTGACATTTTCTTTTTTATATTATAGCTTAATTGGTCAAAGCATTAGTTCAAGAATTTGGTGACATAGTAGGTGCGATTTCTAACATTTTCCTGGGTATCGTAGACTTAGACACCATAAAATAGTGTGATCAGTAACTGAGCAATACTCAATAAGAACTTATTCCGAGACATCGACAACTGAACAAGAACAGAGATTAAATAAAGGGTTCAGTTTAGGGGATTACCTATTTTCCAGTCTACAATTCTTTTCTAATAGTCATAATGTTGTAAGTCTGTAGCTACTCTATCGCTATTTCCATGGTAAATGTTCAAATTACCTCCACTTTTAGTTCCACCAGTTCAGACCTTTAATGCAAGGATAGGGCGTACTACTTTCAAGTAGATGAATCACCTTCATTTCCTCCATTTATAAGGAGGAAGTTCCACTCAGCTTTTTCCTAAGCTCTTCTACTTTGTTGGACAGACCCCTTAGATGTTTTCCTGAAATGTAACCTCTTCAATCAAGAACTAATCCTTAGCTATCCTCCTTTATATATATATATATCTTTTTACATTCAATCTCTTTCTACCTTGAATGGCTCTCGTATTGCGCAAACATTAATAAACAAAAGTTTTACCATTCACAATATCTTCTGTATAAAGTAAGAAGCATAACGCTCCAAAAATCATCGTTATTTTCTTTCATTTTTCATGTAAGAATCAATAAACAAATGTAGCCTAATTTAAATGATATTTTACTAATACTACTTCAGACATGTCACAATGATCGTTTTCGATAAACTAGTAAAAAAATGAACGCACTTAATGCCACCTAACAACGAAAATAAGAACGAACATTTTGGCCAAACTAATATTCAAATGTAGTAATTAAAAATGTCTAGCCACGAAAACGATTTCCTCTGTTTATCTTTATTTTCCAAAGATATTCACTTATAAAAATTCGTGCCTTTTTTTAACATTAAATCGTTAAAACAACTAGCATTTCTTTGGAAAATACATCCTAGATTTCTGGAGACATTTATATTGAATAGAATTTTAGCTATATTTACTTTTTCACCTGTCAATCCAAAAGCATTAAAATGTTTCGGAAAATTATTGTAGTTATAAATGATATGAAAAGAGAACGAGAATAAAAAGCTTTAGTTTTAACATAAACTGTTTCTGTTTCAGCGTAAAATTCGTTATAATTTACTTAAAAGGAAAAAAAAATAATCTTAAAATGTATGTTTAGGATAAAAATGAGGTTTGCTGCTTATAAAAGTGCTGTTATTGGATATAGCCTCAGAAACAATTTTTCCCAAAAAATTCCTGCATTGAATTTCATTTACACCTCGCGGAAGATATTGCCATTGTGAGATAAAATGTATTTTTTCCGCGGCAAAGTAGGCCTAAAAGCTTTCAATCGCTTGAAGTGATATATTGTATTTCTTTTCGATCCTGCGTTGGGTGTGTTTTTTTTTTTATTTTAATTTTATTTATCGTTCACTTGTTTTTTTGTTTTTTTTTTTGTTTTTTTTACACTTCCATTGAGGTAAAAGCCATTCATCTCTATCCACGGAGAATATTAAAATATCGATGTAAAACAAACGAAAGTAGAACTAGATTGCAGAAAATTGATTACGTCTGTGTCGGCGAAAGAAAGAAAAACAGAAAAGAATGCAAAATAAATAAATAAATAAATAAATAAATGGAAGAGAGAAAAACAAAGAGATATTTCTTGTGTCAAACATTGAACAATACGCTCTTTTCGTAATTTTCTAATATCTTCTTCCATGTTCACACCGACGAAACATTGTTTTGATCATCTTTTGTCCTTGTGTCGCGGGCAAATTGATAAGTATCCGACGCATCTGCAAAAAGAGATAAAATTAAAGGAACATTAAAATCAGTTGTTACAAAAGTAAATATACGCATGCGCGCGTTCAAATAAATGTGGGTTACTCCACTTGGCTTTGTCAAAAATGCGTTAGAGAGTACTCTTGAAGTCTATAAAAAGGCAAACCTATTCTCTCTCTTTCTCTTTTTAACTCTTGCTTTCAGATATAGTCGCAAGTGAGTAAGATGTCTCTCTCTGGAGCACTTTCATTTTAATAGTCCTTTCTTAACTGAACTCTCGCACACACGCACATACATATACGTGTCTATCACACACAACCATATTCTCATAACTAATTTCAAAGTCTTTTTCTTTCATTTCAATTGTGTGCAGATGAAATTTCTTTTCTTAATAGCATGCATAGACGTTTATCGTTTATTTCATATTCATTGCTTTGTTCTTCTAATTTTTACCCGGACTCATATGAGTCCGCTAATATTGTTCCAGGAACCTATAAATACTTAACATAAAATATGAAAATATGTATTCAAAACACAACCAAACAGATGATAACCGCATACATACAGTAGAAACTCAATGGAAACATCCCAACTTCGATACACAACGGATGTGCGGGTGGTGTAATGCACAGCGCCTCGAGATGAAAAATCACAGAGTCGAGTTCGAATTCCTATCAGAATATATATATATATATATATGTGTGTGTGTGATTATATATACGGTATTCTGTATATATACACCACACTATAATTATTTACCCGCTGCCCCACGCAGCAAGATGTGGCACAAGGCCGAGTTTAAAGTGGGGTATCCGAGCCCGTAGGGTCGGGAAAAAATTCCCTTTCGACCACGTAAAAACGGAGTCAGTTTCCTGAGACGAGACTCCGCCCCTCGGCAGAGCCTCGTCTTGGGGATACCCTCTGACATAAGCCAGGTAAGTATAGGTATTTACTAGACTCCCACAAGGTGAAGATGTGACACAAGGTCGTTTAACGTGGGAAACTCGAGTGTTTCCACTCAAAGGCCACTGGTCAAAATTGGTCATAGCATGTCCAAGCTGGTCAGAGCTTAGTCAAAGCTGGTCATGACTTGTCCTAGCAAGTCCAGGCCGGAGCCAGTCCAAGCTAGTCGAAGCCTTAATCGAATCTCAGTCTAAGGCCAAGAAACGATCCAATATTTGTCAAAACCCCCAGCATAACGCCAGGTAAGTATCCACTACACTATATATTTATTTATGCCATATATAGATGTTTATAGTATTTACATTATGATCATAACTACTGGTAGATACTATAGTGGTTTTATAACTAAAAAATAATCTCTTCCTATTTACTGACAATCGTCTTTAACTTACCGCCCCTCTCCATATTAGTATGTTAATAAGAAGTTTGTCTGTATATATATATATATATATATATATATATATATATATATATATATATATATATATATATATGTCTTCAAATATCGCGAATGTTAATGATACTTTTGTGTCACTTAACTTATGGTGATCGTAACCGTTTGTGTAGCTTTTCATTAAAAAGGATTTGGTTAAATGGATAGAAAAAAGCCTTTCGACCCCAATTTTAACTCATAAAAATAATTGCTTTTATTTTGCCAACGTTTCTTATGAACAAGTTGCGAAATTATTTTCAGTTGATAGGACGTCGTCAGAAATATTTGTTCTTCACTAAAATTGACAGCACTATTATCACCACTTTTCGAAAACTAATTATTGTAATTTAAAGGAAAATATTCATGAAGTAACATTTACCATAACTAAATTACTGCCAATTATCTAGAAGCCAGGCGTTGTTTCTGGACATACAAAAAAAAAAAAAAAAAAAAGCAAGCAAAGAAGATGAAATTTAGAAAGAATTTAAATGAAAAAACAAAACCAAATAGTTAGCAAAGTGTGGAAATGTTCCAGCTTTCACTGCGATATACTAGAAGGATCGTCGTCCATCACGTTTTAATTCCTTTTATAAGTTATTGTTTTTATTCCTTAAACATTTTGTTCAGTTTCTGAAGGTGATTTTTCGTTACTTCAGATTAGAGTCTGATTAAATTTAAAAAAAAAAATGCAGTATTCCTCCCATATCCTGGTTTGGAGCTGCTCAAACTAATTTTCCAGCTTTGATCAAATTCAAAATATTTGTGCTCGAAGGCTTATTCTCCATTTTTCAGTGGACACAAAGTCGCTAGACTATCGCTATTTTATTACTATTTCCATGATAAATGTTCAGATGAGTTCCATTGTTTTTTAGTTCAACCAGTTCAGACGTTTACAGCGAGGATACGCTATGCCACTTTGAAGAACTCATCCCCCTTTCAAGAAATCCCTCTCATTTTCACCATGTTCTAAATATAAATGTGGAAGAAAATTGCATTTAGCTCTTACTACAGACAAGCCACTTTGTGGAACATACACCAGGGTGGTTGCTTTCAATCTTAACCACTTCATCAAAGGTCAATCATTATCTATCCTCCTTATCCTCATAATCCTTATTTCCTACCACCTTTTCTACCATTCATATCACACGCATCATTTAATATTACCATTTTGAATGTAACCCTCTACTTTGAATGAGTATCCAGCTTTGTATTGAAAGGCTGAAAATTTAAAAAAAAAAACATCGTTGGAAACAGAGAAAAGACTTGAAGCAATCGTGATGTGGTTCTACTGATGAATTATGAGATTGCCATGGGCAGAGGTTCATACAAACAAGGACGTTCTAAGGAGAACAGAAAGTGCGGAGAATGTGATGCGAGGAAAAGAGGCTTGGAGAACTGAACATTCACAAGAAGAATCGAAGGTAAAAGAAGCAGATGAAAGCAGTGAATAGCCTATTTGAAAAAAATAGATGCTGGAAGGAGTACGATAAAGACAATCACGAATCACGAATCACAAGGAAGGTGGTGTTCCTGTGAGCTACAGGAAGCTGTGGAGATGTGCGATTGACCATATGCTGAAGTGATATGTTATAAGAGAGAGAGAGAGAGAGAGAGAGAAGTGGATAGAAAGACGGGGTGAGCGTAATTAGATATTTCACGGTCTTGTCTAGATAGTGAAGAAGAAAACTTGTTTCTAAATAAAGACTCAACTTAAGGAATGGTTCACATAAAAGTTCTTACCTTACTTCTTTACATTGAGTGATGACTTCTGTGAATTAAAAAAAGCTTTGACAATTTCCTGTTGTGAAAATGTTCGATCGGCGGTCAAAGTTTTTCTTAAAATTCAACTTGAGGTGGGAGAACAAAGAGCAGTGACGTATAGAATGCATTTTGATCATGTCCTTAGCGCTCGTTTTTGAAAATAGAATGAAGGTGCATTCGCGCGAAAGTGAATAAGACGAACCAGATTGGAATTCAAATATTTCACGTTCTGAACAGTTGATCACTGCACCACCCTCACTCAGGGTAGGGGTTCTCAGGGTGAGAAATCGAAAAATCCAGTAGATTTTGTTACATTCGAAACAACAAGCTCTTACGACAAGCGTAAATTAGTTCTTTTTAATCAATTCACCGCAATCATAATGCCACAAGATGCAAGGTGCTACTGGGAGAGAAAGAGAATGAAAAAGAATTTAGAAGAAACCATAAACCCAATCATAAACAAGAAACAAGGAATAAACCAATACTCTTCAAAAAACCGGAGAGGAGTTGAACCGGGCGAACTTATCTACTCCTATTGAAGAAAAAATTTAAAATTTCAGAGTTTAGGCGGAGCTGTTAGGATTATAGAGTTGAAACTAGAAACCCAATTCTAAACACGGAATAAACCTATACGCCTGTTCAAAAGACATAGGAGGCTGCGAGACGGGCGAAAAGCGAACCTATCTACTAATCTTTGGGAAAAGTAAGAACCCATCACCTCCCCAAAATATGGGTTAAATAGTAGGACTTGTAGCTGAAAAAATAATTATTCTTTTCAAAATGATGTTAAAGCAATATTCACTCGTAAAAAAAATGAATCATTCTTACAAGCGGAAATATGTTTCGGATTGAAATAACCCACTAAGGGTTGATATACAGTAATGAACAAATCAATCAATAACGCAAAAAATATACTTTAGGTTTCAAAACTTTAGAGAATGGTGGATTTTAGTTTTTGGTGGGGACTAACGAAAAAGGCCGACCTGGGTTTAGGTTTGGTTTATTTTGTTTTACGGTATATCAACCTCAAAGGACTATTTAATGACGACAAAATTTTTCGGATAGGTTCGTATGAAATGAATATGTATTCTTTGTAATAAATCAGTTTGTAGATCAAGTTTCATTGATGTATTTTTGTAAAGAGGGTCTTTGTAAAATGTATTCCTGCTAATATTTTTTTCGAAAAATGTATTGCAGGTAATATAGCTTTTAGAAAAAATGTATCGGTGGTAATATTTAACTAAAAAAAAAAACAAAAAAAAAAAACGTATTGCTGGTAATATATTTTTAGAAAAAATGTATTGCTGGTATTTATACTATAAAATGTATTTTTATGATTTCATAGTGTTTTGACATCAGTTTGAGAGTTAACTATTTGCCACAGCCGGGTCCGAACAGGTGCTACCACCTTGTGTTAGAGTTAGACCTGGGGACAACAGCAATTAAGAGATGGTTCCATGCTCCTCAAAACATCGAGGCCAGAGGCCTTGCTGCCGGAAGTAGTTTATCGTCTTACCCAGAACGAACTCGGTTTTGAATGGAAACTTTTTACACACACCCAAATATCCCATTCTGTCTGTTTTCGGTGGGATTTTAGGGATTGAAATTGTTCTTTCATTGTTTATCACCTCTTACAACATTTACTGAAATAAGACGAAACGATAGATTCATTGAAACGGCTAGATTCAAAGAATATGAAACAAACTTTGGAGGGAATAACACAACTCTCGCACAGAACTTTGGACAGCGTTGTTTATTTTCTGTGATACAAAAAGCAAAAACAACAACAACAAAAACAAAACAAAGAAAACATAAACACACGCATCATTAGCCTAAACAAGACATACGACAATTTAAAATCAGTCGGAACTTTTGTCGCACCTACGCTCCGTTTTAACAAGCTAACAATATATATATATATATATATATATATATATATATATATATATATATATATATATATTTGGTTAGATAGATGTGAGTTTGTGACCTGTGCTTTAGCGATCGTCTGACGATCGCTAAAGCGTGAAACCCAGGGTCACAAACTCACATCTATCCAACCAAATATGTTAGCTCTATCTCTGATATTGAGCGCTTTCTAATAAGTACCGCGTATATAATATATAAATAATTATACACACACACACACACACACACATACATATATATATATATATATATATATATATATATATATATATATATATATATATATATATATATATATATACTGGATGAGGTCAGTAAAAAACGTGTGAATTTCTTTTTCATTTTTCATTTCAGCTTTTGGAAGTAAAGTCTGATGACATTAATTTAGACCTTGCTAACCAAACGCTCCTCTGTGTTCGAAACGGTTAAAGGCACGTCAGGCTATATGATGGTTCTGTATAGGATATAGGTTCGATACCTGTCGGAGGACTAAAATTTTCTATGAACATTCAGGCCGGTAAATGTTGTTTTATACTGTTTATTATAAAACAGTGCATTTACTTAAATATTTGTACCCATAAAAAGAATGCATAAACATAAAAATGTCTTTATATATGTTTATATTAGTGAATATACATAATATTAAACATCGATAACACTACTCGGAGATTTATGCTGTTTGCATTATTATGTATTTAGATGTGTGCGTGTATGTATGATTACATGGGGAAATTAATTTTTTTTCTCCTTTTTAGTTGCAAGTCTAGGGTAATCTCAGGTATTGGGCATGTTTAGCACATGTGTTTTTTTTTCTCTGAATTGTTATGTCTGATTGAACTTTTCTTTCACTATTTTTAAGAGAGCAACCTATTTTTTCATCAGCTATTTTCTTAAGCAATTGAATTTGTCCAAGAGACATACTATCAATAGAAATTGACCCGCCCTCGGCAATCATTATACAATGAGACAATTGTATTCGTTAGCGCTACAAGTGTGAGCGTATCAAATACATAAAAGTAAACACAATATAAATTGTTGTTATTCTATGCACGGAAATTACCATGTATTCCTTTCCGGCTTGAAGTGTACGAGAATTTACTTTGTATTTCTCTCAAGTCCGTCGACAGTTAACTTTTAAGTAAGACAAGGGACTTGAAGCAACAAGAATGTCGATGGATTCCGAGTATAAATAGATAAGAATAAACTTTCATTTCAAAACCAAAATACTTCCTCAGCAATTTCTTTTCGAATAGTGTCTTTTAAAATTAAAGAGTACAGAACTGTTACGTAATATCGGTCCTCTTATATGGCAATGAATGCTGGACAATCTGCTCATAGACGAAGAATAGATTTGAAGGAACAAAAATGTTGAGAGTACCATGGTCCGAAATGCTGAGAATACCATGTCCGAACATGTGTGCAACAACGAAGTTTTAGAGAAAACAGAAACAAAAAGGACACATATTTAACATCAGAAAGAGACAGTTGGCATTTCAAGGTCAAGGAAAGAGTGCTTGGAAAATTTGATACTCACAGGAAAATTTAAAGTCAAGAGCAGGGAAAAACAACGTATAACCTACTGAGCTACGTTTTTTATACTAATTTTCGCTCAATACAAATCCCAAGAGCCACTAGTAGAGGGTTACTGTATGTAGTTGTATTAGCGTAAGAAGGAACAAGAGTTAGAAGTATAAAATTGAAGTAGACTTTAAACGGAACTGGAAATCCAATTCAAAGCATGAAAAAAGGGATAAACTTTGTACAACTGGATGGCGAAACAAGATTTAGGAGAGATAACAAAAAGACACAATTTATTAAGAGCTACAAAAGGATAGGAAATTGTGGAGAACCATGATCGCAGACGTCCGAATAGACACAGCACATAGAAGAAGAAAACACGGGCGGGGTTCATACACGCAAAAGGCTCTTTTTGTAGCATGGAGCTTATCAAATCAGTTAGCGAATCCAAATATAGAATATCTCAAACCTGTAGCCTTGTGCCGGACTAATCTAAATATATACACGGAGGAATAATCTTGAAGAGCCTCTCCCTTCACTCGATCACCTTTTTATTCACACACGGTACTTCAATTGTGAGGGCTTAGGAGAGAGTTGTGGCACCATGCATCCAGGCGATTTGAAAGATATATTTATAGATATATGATTTGCTTTTTTACGGTTTATCAACCATTTGAGGATTATTTAAGGCCGAAATGTATTTTGGGTTTTGGGAATAATTCTTTCTTTTTTTTTTTTTTTTTTGAGGATTGAACCGCCATGCATTCAGGCGATTTGGAAGAAAGAAAGAGAAAACGAAGAAGAGGGAAAAGGAAAAGGTAATACGAGACGGGTCATAGGCGAACACACACACACGGCTTAAGAGACGGGAATAAGAAAGAAAAGGTTTATTTTTGATAGATATCAAATGTCGAAAATATATAGGTCACCTGCGAACAAGCGTTGACCGATTTCCGCTTATCCGCGAAAAATGGAATTGTGTTATCAAAAGATGTCACCAAAGAAGAAATCCATTTTTGAACGTTAGGTTTTGATAATTGACGAAACACAGGCAGTCTTGGCTGGGTATGGAAAATTAAAATCCCACCCAAGTAGTTTCACTGGCTAAGTTTTTCTTTTGACAGAATAGACTTTTGCCGTGCGATAATAAAAATTTTATTATCAACACATGAGCCGAAGGAAACTGACATATTTTTATTTCTGCTTTGGGAGACGCCAAATTGGCGAAAATTCCTTTCTTAGACCATGTCAGATAATCCAGCTGTCCAGTGAATTGGCGATAAACTGCTTGACAAACGCCACGTGTTGAACAAAGAGTTGTCATATTATCCGTTCATGATAACGGCGATTTAATTAATTTTTTTTTAGTTAAGCAAGGTATTTCTTTTCCAAAACAAAGCCACGGGTTGTTCACGCCCGACTAAGACGTCATTGGCCAAGTGGATCACATGACGCACGAAGGAGGAGGAAAGATACTCGACTAGGACCTCATTGGCCGAGAGTGGTCACGTGACGCACGAAGATAATCAGTCGACGCCCCTATCCAGAGTATAAGTATGAGAAGCCGCTACGAAGAAGTTCACGCCCCTCAGAAGCATGGTGAGAAAGTGGGAGTGAGGAAAGAGTTACCAAAAATGGAAAAGAGTGGAAAATCCCTAACCAGAAATAAGAAGGGTGGATATGTATTTAGAATTATCGAAGAACCCCTGGCGCCGACAGACCCACCCCGGTTTTGACGGCGTCAATAAAAACGAAGCCCCACCAGACAAAAATCAGTTCGTTCACCCCCAGCGGGCAGAAGAAGCCAGTTCGTTTGGCCCTGAGTGCCGAGTTCGTTCGACCCAGGCGGTCAGAGAAGACAGAAGTTCGTCGGACTCTGGCAGGCAGAGTTAGTTCAGCCCCGGACGGCAGAGATGACTGCCCAGTAGTTCGGACCCTGGCGAAAAGAAGTTCGATCGACCCAGGCGGGCAGAGAAGAGTTGTTTGGCCCTGAGTGCCGAGTTCAGCCCCGGACGGCAGAGATGAGTGCCCAGTAGTTCGTTCTCCCCCAGCGGGCAGAAGAGGCCAGTTCGTTTGGTCCTGAGTGCCGAGTTCGTTCGCCCCCAGCGGGCAGAAGAGGCCAGTTCGTTTGGCCCTGAGTGCCGAGTTCGTTCGCCCCAAGCGGGCAGAAGAGGCCAGTTCGTTTGGCCCTGAGTGCCGAGTTCGTTCGACCCAGGCTGGAGAGAAGAGTTCAGCCCCGGACGGCAGAGATGAATGCCAAGAGTTCGTGCACCGACGGCAGAGATGAGTGCCCAGTAGTTCAAGCCGCCTCAAGATAGCTGACCAAGATTCACGCACAATTTTGGACTCTTCTTCAACCAAGAACAATTAGTTTGAAAAGCGACTTAGAACCAGACCACAGAAATAAGTTTTTCGACTTTCGTCCAAAGACACACCGAAACACAAAATTCTTGGAGAGCAGACAACTTGAAGCGTTAAAATTTGCCTAGCGAAAGCGTCGTGCCACAATCCACAGAACGGGTCGGGAGGTAGACACAGTCCTATGTACCGAACAACTAGACATAAAAAGTTTGTTACCTTTTTCTTTGATACTTTGAACTTTGTGAGTTTTCATTTTATTTTCTTTTATGCATATTTGTGTAGTATCACCCTCGTTGAACTCAGCTTGCATTACGGCCCCAACCCCTGTTTGATCTCGTCTGTCTAAGATCAATTCACAACGTGGGTAGGCAGACTGGAGATCAGTGCAGTTACCCTGGTAACCAGGCGTTGGAAGCAGGTTGGGAACGGCGAGGCTGATATCAAATCTAACCAGATTCCTACCCGAATCACAAAAGGGTTAGAACGTCACGCTTGGAGCAGCGACACCCGGACGGAGCAGCGAGGAGCGAACAGCTGGCGCCGCGGCGAAGACGTCACAACTGGTGCCGTGACCATGGGATCAGAGCCTGGGGCAGCCACGTCACGTCACAATTGGTGCTGTTTGGGGACGTCACATCTGGTGTCGTGACCGGGATAGGACCCTGGAACGACCACGTCACAACTGGCGCCGTGGTAGATCAGGATAGAACGTCACAGTCGGCGCTGCGACCGGGGGACGACGTCACAATTGGTGCCGTGACCATAGGATCAGAGCCTGGGGCAGCCACGTCACGTCACAGAGTAACCATTGTAGATTTCGGCCTAGAGCATATGCTTTTGTTAACGACAGATGTTTTTTATTGCTTAACGGTTCGAGTTTTCCTTAGTATCGATTTTTATTGAATTTCTTATTTTCCTCATTGGAAAAAAGGATTCGTTGTTGAAAGGATTTTTTCAAAATATTTAAAATAAAACTTTAATATATGTTAAAAACCAGATCTATGTCTAAATACTAAAGTCCTGCTTTCCGAAGCTAATGTTTACGAGCTGTTTATTCAGTTTTTTCGTAAATAGACAATTATTTATATTTTAAAGACTCCCGCTTCCTGTTTCATTCAAA
Source organism: Acanthosepion pharaonis (assembly GCA_903632075.3). Taxonomy (NCBI): domain Eukaryota; kingdom Metazoa; phylum Mollusca; class Cephalopoda; order Sepiida; family Sepiidae; genus Acanthosepion; species Acanthosepion pharaonis. The sequence goes on along the minus strand of CAHIKZ030005407.1, from coordinate 258,351 downwards.
CAAACAATTTAAGCTTTTAAATATTTAAAAAATATTTTTAAAGTCAATCTGATTTTAAAAATATTTTAAGTGAATAAGATTTAAAAATACGAGTTGTTTAAACAATAAGCATTTTTATTTTAACTTTCTTAAAATAGACAATTTTTTTTAATTAAAATATTTTAAAGTTAAAGACAGACACAAAGAGATCCCGCTTCGCTGTTTCGTCAGTTGTTTGTAGAGTAATTATTTATATTTCAGCTTTCTTTCAACAAATATTTTAAATATTTAAAAGAAATATTTTGGGGATATTTAGAAAATATTTTCGAGTGAAACGATTTAAAGTTCAAGTTAATCCCGGAATTTCTATTAAAAGCTGCAAACAATCAGTAAAACGTTAAAAAATAAACTTGTAAACCATACCAATGATGACACGAACGAATTGAAATATTTAACTGAATCATAATAAAATTAATTTCTATTTCAATGGAATGTTGAAATCAACTTCAATGTTTTATAAAATGAACAGTCATTGACACAACGAGTCACGGGTAGTCTAGTTAGAAATAGATTTTAGCCAAGAACCAGACGAAACAATTCAGTGACTGATTTATACGTCATGTGCGCAAGAGAATTGACGATTCATAAACTTTACGTTGTATATGAATTTCCGGGATGAATAATTATTCTTTTATTATTTACATACAGACTAATATCCTCATCTGTATGGAGGAAGAGGTGTGGTTACGACCCCCTGTGAAATTAAGTGAAAATGCCAAAAAGGAAAAAAAATACACAAGTGTCTGAAATCTGCAAGTATCAGCGCATATACTAGACTATGATGGGGTACCTCGAGGTTGTGTAATGGTTAGCAAGCTTGTCTCGCTAGAACAATTACGAATGAGTAGTGACTTCGATCCTCACTGGGTGCCCCTTACTTTCGGCCTTGTGCCACATCCAAGCTACGCTTGGGAAATCACTAGGGCGCTTGCTAACCATTACACCTCGAGGTGGTGTAATGGTTAGTGTTGAAACTTGACTAATGCATGGAATAATAATGCAACACAAAATGTACTTAGAACAAAATGTATTGAAACAAGAAAGTGTACACAATATTTACATATAGTCTTTTGTATATTCCTGGTAAGACCGTTCCTGGAGAATGTGTTGACTGAGTCGCAGTTGGGCAGAGTCTCTGGTTGAATCTCTTGATTCCTCCCTCTCTTCCCGGTACCAACCATATTTATATGGTCGGTACTCCACTATGCAAATTAGGTGGATCCTACCACAACAGTTAGCAAGCTTGTTTCGCTAGGACAATTACGCCTGAGTAGTGAGTTCGATCCTTCAGGTGCTCCATGCTTTCGGCCTTGTGCCACATCTGAGCTACGCTTGGAAAATCACTATACTAGACTATGGTGACCTCCTCAGTAGGGCAAATGTAGAAACAAATACCACATAAAAGGCATTAAGAAATAAATAAAGAGAACTGAAAGTATCCACATCTACACTTGTGTTAGTAGCTTTGTATGAAGTAAATCAAAGCTAGGTTGAGGATTGTCCACCGCAACAATAGACGAGAGGGTTAATGATTTGCTTTATGAATTTGGTGATATACTCATTTTGAATTCAGTCTCTGGGCAGAGTAGTACAGACATAGACTATTTGTAAACGGCGAGCAATCACTGAGCAGTACTAAATAAGACACGGAGAGCGGAACAAGAACTTGAATATATCGCAGGGCCGAGGGCACCTCGCGTCGGTGTAATGGTTAGCAAGCTTGTGCCGCTAGAACAGTTAGTAGTGAGTTTAATCATTACTGGGTACCTCCCTTGTGCCACATATAAGCTACGCTTGGAAAATCTCTATTTCGGAGGGCCTTAGAACCAAAAGGTTCTTATAATTGACAACAATGACGAAGATATTCCAAATTTAAATGATAACGTTACTTAGTACTAAAGTGTTAATAACCAAAATTAGGACCCATTCTACTTGGTAGAGTTTTAGACATTCAAAAAAGTAAATGCAGGAAGGGAACAGCAAGCCCTCATTTTAAAATAAGTATCTAATTGCATATCTCCAACATACAGTCTGCGTCCATGTAACGAAAATAATCGATTGATTGGCTGATTTGTTTGTTTAACGCTATATCAACTCGTTCGGATTTATTTAACCTATACAGCGAGGCGGCTCGGAGAGAATTAGAAGTCCAACCCGGATTCATTATTGGCGGCCAAAATCTTAACAATGCAAGATATACAGATGGCACAGTGCTGATAGCAGATACGGAAAGGAAACTACAAAACCTCTGTTGCGTTTGTAAAATTCGTCTGCTCCTATATAGAGAGAAAGGTCCTATGATGTTAGGTGGTCTCTCATTGGTTAATAAAACCACGTGGATTTAGATTGACCACCACCAGAGAAGGGACCGGATCTGCTCCGAAGCAACACGCAAGAAATTTTCTCCTCCCCCAAAGTTACCAGATGCTAAGGGTTTAAAGGTACAAGTTATCTAGCCCTATTTCACTCCACCAAATGATTAAGTCCGCTTGACATATTCTCTATATATAGGAGTTGTGTTTATGTTAACCATTTTATACATGTTTAGGTGTAAATAAAATCTTTATTACATATTGATAAAGTATTCTTCTTAATCGTATCAGTGCCAAAGTAGCACAATATCTCTTACAGAAGGTGGCGAACGAAAGCGAGAAGAAAGGACTAAGTGTAAATTACAAGTAGACAGAATACATGACCATCAGCAAAAAGATGAACCTAAAATACAAGTTACAGGTCAGGGATACTAAAATCAAGCAGGGAGAGAAATTTCAAAATCTGGGAAGTGTTTTAACAGAGGACGGAAAGTGTGACACTGAGATCCCGAAGATGTATTCGGATGGCCAAAGATGCATTCTAAAAGCTAAGCAGAAACAGAAAAAAATTGTTGGAAACAAAGAAAAGATACTGAATGGATTACATGGTATCTGTCTTCCTGAATGGCAGCGAATGCTGGACAATATTCTCAAAGATGAGGAAGAGACTTGAAACAACAGAAATGCGGTTCTACAGAAAGGTGCTGAGGATACCATGAACCAAACATGCGAGCAATAAAGAAGTTCTGGAAAAAATCGGAATAAAATGGAAACTTATACTTAACATCAAGAAGAGGCTGTTAAAGTTTCTGGTGCACATAATGAGGAAGGAAGGCTTGGAAAATCTGATACTCATGTGAGAGATTAGGGGCAGAGGAAAGCAACACGTAGCAGCTGATGAGTTTGAGCAAATGCGTGGCAGAACAGGGTTTGGGAGAAATAACAAAAAGACAAAACTTATTAAGAGCTACAAGGGACAGAAAGATGTGGAGGGCCATAATCACCTTGTGAATGTACTCAAAACATGAAAGAAGATGGGTTATTTAATGTCAAAAAATAATTTTATTGGAGGCTTTGAAGTAATACACTGTAGATGATAGTTAGCTTTTGTGCATATACATGCTTGTGTCGACAGAATTACTAGAGGCAATGATATGTGTGTTTTGTTGAAGTTATATTTTGGAATACAATTTGATTTTAAAATCATTGTAAGATATTATATGGATTAATGCCATGAAAGAACTCTTTCATGTTAATAGCCATGTTTTATTTTCAGTCTTGGTAATCCTTCAAGATATGTGATATTTACAAAACCTGAATAAGTAATTACTTATATTAATAAATAATTCTTATGCCATTTAGGGAATACAGTGAACTTTTGTCAATATGAAGTCTGAAACCCAAATTGATTTTTAAAAAATAGTTTATTTCAAGCTTAATAACATGTTTTAATCTTTGTTTAATTCACTTTCCCTATTGCAGACTTACAGGCCGGTACGTGTGTTAATCGACTTTTGGTTCAGTAAGGAATCTATGAAGCATTTGTGAAACGTCGAGATGAATCAATGAATAATCAATTGTTGGTAATAGACTTTACAAAGAGGTTAATATTGGGCTCCTTATTAATTATCAGGCTGTAAATAAGGTAAATATTTTAGTGCTAGATAATTCAGGATTTAATTGCAATTCTTACATTGTTTAACCTCATATCAACTCCTCATGGGTCATTTAATACCGGAATTTAATGTACTTGTGAGGGTATTTTTTTCAAAAATGTATTCCTGGTAATTTTTCTGATACTATGAAAATGTATTTTTATACTTTCACAGTGTTTTGACCCCCAATTTTGAGGGTTGACAATTTACTCATGGTTGGGACAGTTACAGGTGCTACCAGCCCGGGTCAGGGTGGATATGGGGACAACAGCAATCAAGAGGTGATCCACGCTCTTACCTTCTGGACAGAGGCCTTACTGTCAGATGTAGTATATCTTCACACCCAGGACAGGACAATAAATATATCATTCAAATTGTTATATCCCTAACTGATGAAGGACAAAAATTTTTACCTGAAAACGAAAAATACGGAGATGTTGTGGCACGTGGGTATTACAGATTTTTCATATATTAAAGCAATCGTTTGTATTTTGTTTTCAGAAACGCCCCACCCTAAAAAGTATTTAAAAAAATATTACTATCGATTTAGCTCTCCGGATTACGAATATAAAGACAAAAAAAAAAAGATAAATTTTCAGATTTTCTAAATTTTAAGGGTAGGTTTCAGTCTGCAAAAACTAAAACAACAACAACAGCAAAAAATAGAATAAAATAAAAAATGAAAATAAAATAACAAATATAAAGAAAAAATAAGAATAATATCAAAGGGTTAACCAATATGGCGATTTTCTAGGTGTAGGTTAGATGTGGCACAAGGCCAAAAGAATCGGGCCCCGAGTGAAGATCGAACTCGCTACTCAGTTGTAATTGTCTATAGCGAGATAAGCTTGACTAACCATTACACTAGGTCGTGTATTACTTTGGAACTGTGTTGGTAAAACTCTCTGCCTCCGGGCAGAGAGGATCCCCAGACGAGGCTAGTTTCGAAGGGCAGGGTCTCGTCACGGGAGACAGTTTTCCGACCCCGCTTTTACGGGGTCTACGCAGAAATTTTGGCCGAGCTTACGGGCTCGGACACCCCACAGTAAACTTGGTCTTGTGCCGCATCCGATTGCGTTATTGAATATCACACTACGTCGTGTGTGAGTGTGTGGGAGGGGGGAGACACACAAAGTTGAAAGCGATATGTTTAAATAATACTTCTCGCCTCTTTTGTAATTATTTAAATGTTTTCTTTGTAAGCAATATTTTAACACGACGCAGGAAAAAAGCAAGTAAAATATGCTTTAAATAGTATAAGCATTTTTTTAACTTGAAATTTTGTAAATAAGAATATACTTGATTTCCTCGTATGAAAAATTTTATTTTTGGGGGTAGTTCCATAGGACGATTAATATACAATGAATTTGCATAGCAAATTGAAGCCCACCGATTTTAAATTTAGAAAATTTAAAAATAAATTGATGTTCCTGATCTTAATCGATAATTTTACAAAAGATTTTTTGAAGAAATTACTTTTTCCTGGAAAGGTGCATTTCTGTAGAAACATCATCTATCTAAGAAAGAAAAGTGCAAACTTATCATTTTTTGAAGATTATTTTTCCTACCTCCAATTCATGAGTTTTACATTCAAAGTTTCAAACTTAGCACCATTAATATCACTTTTTTTTTTCGCTCCTCCAGGTCTGGGTGTAGGCTCCACTGTTAAATTCTCATTCTATTCGCGATTAGTTAGTCGATGTATTTTTCCATTCTCGACCCCAGAGGCAAGATGAGTTGATGGAGATGACTTGTCAGGGAAACGCAATTGGCTCCACAGATATGTCCTCCTAAAACTTAGTATGTTTACTAAAGTACGCAATTTGTAGTTCCAAATGGATTATAGATATTTATTTTTTGTGCAGCTTATAGATTTTTTCGCGGAAAGAGAATGAAGAATGAAACAAAGTAATCAAAATAAAAAGAAACATACACATATCTACAGAAAGGTAGGGAACAAAGAGAGAGACAGTGGGAGGAGAGCGATAGAAAGAGAGGGAAGAGAGATAGAGAAAGTGCAAGACTAAAAAGCGAAAGGGTGAAAGAGTGAAAAAGACAGAGAAGACGTCTGTATTTCTATTATCTTGTATGCAAGCAGAAAGGTCGTATATTCTTGTTTCTAATTCTATAATCTCTGATTTGACTACCTTGTGTCTCTAATCAATGAGATAAAATAGACTTTGGCGCAGACGTTTATGAATAAGAACAAAAAAAAATAATGAAAAAAATGTTTGTTTTGTTGCACTGTTCTATAACCCGATACGAGCGGCCATGTTGTTTTTTTTTAGTCCAGACATCAGCAGCAGTAGACGCCGTACTATATCTTGTATGTCTTCATTCCGATGCTTATATATTTTTTTCTTTTAAAATGATTTATATTCTTCAAAATAAATGTAAATTTATGTAATTCCGTGATAAATTGTCCCAGACTGATAAATAGAGCGAGAGAAATGGTAAGGACGAAATGAAAAATAACGAGTAAAGAGAAGAAATACGAAAAAGTAAAATGTGATTGATTATTTTTTTTTACTCTTCTTTCTTTTCTTGCTCGACTAAATCCTATCGATTTGATCGATGTGTCCAGTTTTGTTTTATTTATGAACTATCCATCAGTTAATTGTCATGTTTCTTGAGTCAGAAGACATAATTACCTATCATAACTTTCATAATGCGATGATATATATGAATGCATGTAAATGTGTATATCTGTGCGTACAAGAAGACGTATATATACTTACACAGGCACACGGACTTGTAATTTTGAAGTTCCTCGTCGGAGAGTAATGGTGTTAGAGACTATGACAATTCATTAGTGTGCTCGATTCTCGCTCAGCGTTTTATATTTATGGCATCACGGGAAAATAGTTGGTTAGTTGTTTTTAGCCACATATGAACAAATATAGTTTATCTATATGCCGAAAACTAAATATTTTTACGCAATTTTATTTTATTTTTGGAGATGATAATATTTTAGTCCTACAAGTGTTATGAAGAGTGGTCTCCCCTTGTTTTGTTAATCTCCTCTTTGAGAGAGCTATTTAAGTTTACTGGGACTATAAAAAGACACTATATGCGAAGCTTGTATTCTCAGTTGAATAAAGCATACTTAAAGCCTTTCCCAGTCTGTTGTTGACATCATTGGAAGAAAATATAGTTACCGAGGTATTTGAAGTTGAGTACTTGCTTGATACAGGGTGAGAATAAATGTGCGTGAGCTTTGATGATTTTTAAATTGGCCAATCGGGTAATTAATTACACGTTATTTATTTTTTAGACATTAAATGCATATGAGCTGTGGTTTGTTTTGATAAATCTTTCCCCGTAAAATATGTCAAAGCTTAGATTAGACTGTCGACTGGAGCTTCTGAAGTTATACTATGCTAATTATGAGAGTGTAACAGCAACGATGAAAACTTACAAAAACAAGGAACAATTTAAGACAAAATCCTTTTGCTCTATCAACAATTGCTCGTCTGATAGAAAAGTCTGGATCCACAAAGACGCCGCACGATATTCTTTCAAGAGGGAGTCATTGCTTATAAGTCGAGCGCACATCTCAATTTATGGATAATCTGTCAATTATTTGATGAAATGTGCAACGTTGGTTATACAACAAAATGGAGGAATAATTGAAAATTTGTTGTAATTTAATAAACCCATTTTTGCTTCAAAGCATATATTGTTGTTTTCACAATTACTTACTTTACAATAATCGTTAAAAACTAGCGTACATTTATTTTTAACTTTTAATATATATATATATATATATATATATATATATATATATATATATATATATAATGGACTCTCCCGTCGGTTTCGACGTATAAGGATCTGGCAGCTTATTGATTTAGTTATAAAATTTTGTGCCGTAATCTTAAGTGGCATTTAAGACTCGCTAGTGATTTACAAAGGAGACCACATATGGAGCAAGTGTGAGGATTGTGAGATGAGATCACTGTTAGATTAGCTGACCTTTTAGATCTTGCTCTCGCTTCTTGAAGATGATTCAGACAAGCAGATTGAAAATTGCTGAGTCCACTAAAACACGTTGATCTCCATTCTATACGCTCCAAGGCTAAGGGCTTTAAAGGGGTTTTATATATATATATATATATATATATATAGATATACGGGATGGCTGAGACTCGATTTTGTGCAGTGTCATCGCTTGATGCATGTTTTAGTCCTGCAAGGGTCTTAGAATCTGTTATAGAGAATTAGCATTGTTTGCTGTCATTTGTATAGGATGGTTGACCACATGATACACGAGGGCACCTACCAAAAAGGCCGCGACAGATGCGGAAGTACGCTACAATCCACTTCCGGAAAGACAACGATACTCACGTGATTATTTGTAGTTATAAATAACTAGTTACATAACAATATATGAACTCTTGGCATGAGACAAACCTCGATGCAGTGACGAAAACCAGTCAAATAATTGGAGACTCTTTGTACTTCATACGATTCGTGTGGTCAGAGTGTAAAATATTGTTGGGGTCATTAATGCCCCGAATTTTATCACAATGATATGACCTCTGTTATATATATATATATATATATATATATATATATATATATATATTTGGTTGGATAGATGTGAGTTTGTCGTCAGAGGTTTCACGCTTTAGCGATCGTCAGGTTCTATCCAACCAAATATGTTAGATCTATCTCTGATATTGAGCGGTTATCATAACTCATATAATATATAAATAAATACATATATATATATATTTATTTCATATTCATATTTCACACACACAATACACACACACACACACACACACACACACACACACACACACACACACACACACACACACACACACACACACACACACACACACACACACACACACACACACACACACACACACACACACACACACACACACACACACACACACACACACACACACACACACACACACACACACACACACACACACACACACACACACATATTGATTCAGATAGGTTTCATTGAATAATTTAGACAAGTTTTGTGTACTTATTTTCAGTTGGATCCTTTCATATTCACGGACAAGCTTTTTGGTGTCATTATTAAAGGAAGAGAGAAAATTATTGTGTTGATACATATTCATTTATCCCGAGTGCTTCCGTCATTAGCACAATGTCATCATCAAGGTGTTTATTTCAAGTCAAATATTGTGTTCACCATTTTCAAACACACAATCGCTGTGTTCATCTGAAAGTGAAAAATGCTGAGGTTATGTTGTGTACGATTTAGACTGGTGTAAAGTGTAGGGGGGTAACTAAGTTATGGTGTGTCGATTTTTTAAGAAGTATTAAAACTATTAGTACAAACCTCGATGTTCTAAACTATCTACTGTAAACGTTTTTAAAACATTTGTGTAGTATTCACAATTAATTTTATTAAGGTTTGATTCCAATTTTTTAATATAGATAGTTTCAAGAACTTTTAGTTTACGTTTATTATTTTCATGAGTAAGAATAGATGTATTTTCAACAAGAATTTTTCTGAATTTTATATTTCTATTAAAACGTAACTTTTCTCTTTCATTCTGATCTGAAGAACCCGATAGCAACAGACGTTAAGCGAAACATGTTGTTTATAGCTTTTCCACTTTGTCTCCATACATCTTTTACGATTCAAAGAGAGTATACATTATTTTGGGAGACCCTATATATATATATATATATATATATATATATATATATATATATATATATTCCTTTATTATAGGTTATTACATTCGACATACATATTTCCGCTACAAAAATGCATTAATATTTCGATGAAATATAGCATCACATCAGGCAGTAGTAAAAAGATGGTTATGAACATTATTTTTTTTTTTTACATCTCTTCTCCGCGAGAAATTAGACAGCCGAAAAAAGAAAAGAAAGGAAGACAGTCGAAAAAAGAAAAGAAAGGGAGACAGCCGAAAAAGAAAAGAAAGGGAGACAGCCGAAAAAAGAAAAGAAAGGGAGACAGGCGAGAAAGAAAAGAAAGGAAGACAGCTGAAAAAAGAATAGAAAGGAATATTGCCGAAAAAGAAAAGAAAGGGAGACAACCGAAAAAAGAAAAGAAAGGGAGACAGCCGAAAAAAGAAAAGTAAGGGAGACATCCGAAAAAGAAAAGAAAGGGAGACAGCCGAGGAAAGAAAAGAAAGGAAGACAGCCGAAAAAAGAAAAGAAAGGGAGACAGCCGAGAAAAGAAAGGAAAGGGAGACAGCCGAAAAAAGAAAAGAAAGGGAGACAGCCGAAAAAGAAAAGAAAGGGAGACAACCGAGAAAAGAAAAGAAAAGAAAGGGAGACAGCCGAGAAAAGAAAAGAAAGGGAGACTGCTGAAAAAAGAATAGAAAGGAAGACAAGATATACTCAGTAAAAAGAAAAAGAACGAAAAATAAGAAGAGATATAAGAGAAGGAAAATATGTATGTATGTGTGTGTGTGTGTGCCTCTGTGTGTGTGTGTGTGTGTGTGTGCATGTGTGTTTGTTAAGAAGAAAATACAAAATTTATACGGTGTTAATTTAGATGTTACAGGAAATGGTTCTTAAAGAGTAAGTCATAAGTAAAAATATATCAATAACCACCGGAATATGAAAAAGAAAAGCGTAAAAAAAAAAAAAAAAATGGCTTCCACAAGTGACATTATTAGTTCCTCATCGACGCTTGCATTTCATTTATCACATTCTTTCAAGCTAACATGTGAACATAATTTTATATAATTACATTATCGATAATTCCACTAAAACTTCGACACTTCCAACAACGAGAAGACATTCAAATAGGAAGTAACTTTGAAAAACATGCTTTTAGGTCATCATGATTTGGTAAACGAACAAGAGTTGCCGTTAATATTGGTCACATTTTGATAACACAAACCCGAAGAAAATGTAAGAAAATATATAGATATATACAAACTAAATGAGAATGATCTTTTATGAAATGAACTACTCCTAACCAACAATCACATTGTTGAGGCATTTGGTAAGAGGAAAGGAATGCTTTGTTTTTTTTTTCATTCTCCAGGACCCACAGTAGACATTAGTATATACATGAGATACTAACACCATAAGACGACAAACGGGAGGATTAGAATAACGCAAAGTAATTGAATTCCAGTAGTGTGTTATACTTGAAAACATTTTATATACAACAATGAAATAGACAAATATGTTTAACTGAAATAGACACACATGCACGCGCTCACACATACATACAAACACAGACAAGCGCGCGCGCACACAAACACATATATGTATATACGTGCACGTACATATACATTTTTTCCTAGTTGTTATAAAAACAGTGCTCAATGTTATTGTGGCACCATTTACCGAGTCAGAAAAAGAAAAGAAAGAAAAGAAGGCAAAAGAGAGGCGAGACCTAAAACGTGGATGATAAGCAGAACACCACGTCTAAGAGACAATGGATAAAGGATATTTTGATAAGTAACAAATGGCGAAAGAGTGTCATTACAATGACAGGGAAATTCTGAGTGGGTAAAGGAATCGGGTGTGTTTTGGCGACGGCTGTGTTATCTGGGATGCGTAAACAAACTGCTGGTACGGGGAGGCATCTGATTATCAACCACAGACCGACTGGCCAAAGAAAAATCCAAATGAAAATGTTATTTCGATAAGTGACGGAAAACAAGTGGACTAAAGGGCTTTGGATAGATATGAAAAATTAATTGTGTCAAAAACCGCACACGATGTGTCCACTGACCGATTTCTTTCGACGGAACATCTTTAGCCTGCGATAATAAAATTATGTTATCAGAAATATGTACCGAAAGGAAATGCATTGGAACTTAGAAATGTTATTTTCGGGGTGACGTCTGGCCGTGTTAAAAAGACCACCCATTCTGATAATTAGCGATAAGATGACTGACGAAGCCCAGGTGTAGAACAAGAGTTATGACCACCGTCGTTCATATTATCCTGTTTGCGGTTAGAGAAAATGATAACTGCGATTAAGAGGAAGAAAAGGAAAAGAAAAGATAATTTTTTTTTTAGTTAAGCAAGATATTTTTTTTCCCTGAAACAAAGCCGCGGATTCGTCCACGCCCGACTAAGACACCATTGGTCGAGTTGTGATCACGTGACGCACGAAGGAGGCTGTCGCCGCCCATCCAGAGGATAGGTATGAGAAGCTGCTACGAAGAAGTGGGGAGGGCAGCTCACGCCCCTCTGAAGTATGGTGAGAAAGTGGGAGTAAGAAAAGGCTCCCAAAAATGGAAAAGAGTGGAAAATTCCTAACCAGAAATAAAAGAGGTGGATATGTATTTAGAATTATTATATAAGCGAAGCCGCAGCAAGCAGAAATCAGTTGAGTTCCAGTTCAGCAGAGTGGAGTTGCAGCAGACAGTTCGAAGCTCCCAGTGGAAGTTGGTTCCGCCTCGCAGATAGCTGACTTGAAAGATTCACGCACATTCCGGACTCCTCTTCAATCCCAAAACAATTATTTTGAAGAGCGACTTAGATCCAGACCACCAAAATAAGTTTTTTTCGACTTTCGTCCGAAGACACACCGAAAAACCAATTGCTTAAAGAGCAAACAACTTGAAGCGTTAAAACTCGCCTAACGGAAAACAACGTGTCACAATCCATAGAACGGGTCGGGAGATAGACGCAGTCCTATGTATCGAACAACTAGACATAAAGTTTGTTATCTTTTTCTTTAATACCTTGAATTTTTGAGTTTTCATTTTATTTTCTTTTATGCATATTTGTGTGGTGTCACCCCCGTTGAACCCGATTTGCATTACGGCCCCAACTACTGATTGATCTCGTCTGCCTAAGATCAATTCACAACGTGGGTAGGCAGACTGGAGATCAAGGCAGTTACTTTGGTAACCAGGCGTTGGAAGCGAGTTGGGACGACGAGGCTGATATCAAATCTAACCAGATTCCCACCCGAATCACCAAAAGGTTAGAACGTCACATCTGGGTGCCGCGAACGATACCAAGCCAGTTGGTCGTCACAGGACGAGACAACACGACTGACGCGACAGGCGGACGTCACGTTTGGAGCGGCGACACCCGAACGGAGCAGCGAGGAGCGAACAGCTGGCGCCGCGGCGAGGACGTCACAGTTGGTGTCGTGGTAGACCAGGATAGGACGTCACAGTTGGCGCTGCGACCAGGGGACGACGTCACATTATATAACAGAGCTATTAAGCATATATCAGTGAATACACAGAATATTCGTCGTCGAGGTTTGATGCAAATACATAAGGATACTCGCGTAATAAAATAATCAAGTACGATCTATAATATGGAATTATATATGGGTATAAATATATAAAATTATATATATATATATATATATATATATATATATATATATATATATATATATAAACATTTATGATTGCATATTATAAATCGTCCTTGATTATTTTATTACGTGTGTCTACGTAATTACACCTTTGTAAGTATACGGTTAGTTTCCAAATATATTATATATATCTTTTTAACCTATAGTTAATATCGTGAGAGCTAAATTTACTCCATAAGTCATTACTTTAATAGTATATTTTAATAAGCACCAATTATTTTTGACACAATTACGTTTCTTTTAATGCAAAGAGGGAGTTATCCCCCTTGTTACATAGCCTGTAACTTCAATTAAAAAAAAATATTTGGAATAATTTTTTTTAATTCTTTGTTTTTGGAACATATGAGTTTCCCAGATATACGCTATAAATAATTAATTCAAATATTATAGACAACAATAATAAAATGAACAAGTCTTAACACACAATTTTAAATTAAAACCACAAGAACGTGAATTTTATGACGCTTAACAGTCAGTGAGTACCCTGCGCCTGAAGATTGTGTATTTGCATGAAACTCCGAGTCGTGTTATGTTACTGTTTGCCTTACGCAGGGAAATTAAAAGCACGAAAAAAGCAAGTAGTTTGTGAAAGGCAGTTGCAAGAATGCGCGTTTTTTCCATTCTAAGGAGTATTAATTTATGCTAATGAGTATAGCCTTTTACACTCTAATATGTATTAATATGGTCTAAGGTGTAAAACTATTTACATTCTAAAGAGTATTAATTTATTCGAATGAGTACAGTCGAAGGAGTATTAATATAAGTTAAGGAGTACAGCCTTGTATATTGAAATGAGTATTAATTTATGCTAATTTACTCGTTTAATGAACTGGAACTGACTATTTCATCTGCGTCAGCCAGTGCTAAACCGAAGCTCCGTCACGCATCTTTCACCGACGATGTCTAATCAGCAACTGAACTATTCTAACAGCCTCATGTAATCCTACAGGGACCTTCTTCTTTTATGTGCCGTTTGTTTTCAGGACGTTGGTAATTATGTCCCTCATCAATTTGTAGCTCTTAATAACTTTTGTCGTCTCTCCAAAACCCTGCTCCATCATCCATTCGCTCAATCGCGCCAGGTATGTTATGAGTTGCCTTCCGCTATTTCTCTTATCTTTAATCTGTCCTGTGAGTATCACGTTTTCCTAGTTCTCTTACCTCATTATGTGCCCAAGAAATTTCAACTGTCTCTTCATGATGTTAAAAATCTATCCTTCCTGTTGCCATTATCCATTATTTCTAAAAAAACATGTTCAGACTCTGGTGTTCTCAACATACTTCTATAGAATCACATTTCTGTTGCTTCCAGTCTCTTCTTCATCAGCATTTATTATTATATAGGAGGGCTGTTATTTCCATACTCTTTTTTTTTAAATTTCTAACGATATTTTTCTGTTTCTTAATACCTTGCTCAGCTTTTGAAAGGCATCTTTCGCTTTCCCAATGCACTTTTGGATTTCTGTGTCGTCCTTTCCGCCCTCTGTTAATACGCTTCTCAGATATTGCAAATTTTAGTTTGCATGTTGGGCGGTTCCTTTTGCTAACGCCCGTGCATTCAGTTTTCTTGCAGTTGATGTCTAGTCCTTTTTTCTCGCTTCCTTTCACTACCTTCTGTAGGAATTCTTTTAGTTTCCTTTCTGTGTCTGCTCTAAGAACTTTACGATGTCAGTAAATTAATTCTGTAAAAAATAAGATAATCGTCTTCTTCAACCCTCAAATGTTTTTCGGAGTTACATTTATACTTTATGCATATTTGCAGAAATCACTGTGTCTTTCGGTGGTCATCTTACAGCTAGTTATAGTCGAGAAACGTGTTAAAATGTCCCCTTTACTATTGCTTGACGATTGCGAACAAAATTATGGTCACTCTTGTCAGTTTCTGGCTAAAGCTTGCATTTCGGACGTTAAACCCGCTTATGATGGCGATAAATAGCAGCAATGTAGCTAGGAGAACACACTAATGTTCTTAGAAATGGTATTGCCTTAAAGTGGGAATGATTTTATCTGCTAGAAGCCAGGAAGACGTTAAGAAAAGTTGCGGAAGGTGGGGAAAAATACCATCAAAAAGAGGCGTGCATTTGTCTTTCTCTATGTATATATTTGTCCGTGTATGCGCTCGGACAGACAGTAGCTGCTTTGAATATTACATTCACAACGGTATAATTACGAGCAAGTAATGACTATTTCACTTCGCTCATTATTTGTACTGATGTAAGTGGCCATATTTTACTGTTGCCCTAATGTTGTCATGATATGTTACGTTATTTCAGTATCGTTGCTTGCTCTCGAATGATATAAGTGAAAACATGAATTCCGAATTACGGTATGCTGGAGTTTAAACTAAAATTCTTCCCAACCGAGAAGCTTGGATTAGAAATAAAACTAATTATTAGGCAATTTAAATGATTAGATAAGGAGCAAGTAGGAAAACCGTTATAAATTTAATGTTTCACTATTAAATTTAGCGACTGGCGGGGATGAGTAGACGGACGTAATGTGGAGTTGTTTCGATTGTCAAAATCTATATTGACTTTATTGGTTGGATGGATTTCACCTGTTCATTTTATGCATATATTAGTTTTAGTGGGTGTCACGTGTCTACCTCATGGCGTTAGTGTGCGTGTTTAATTGTGAAATGTCGTCGTGTTTTAATTGTCAAATTTTATGGGAACCAAAGAAAAGAGTAGAGGGGGTGTTATGTAACATCGGTTCTCCAATATAGCAATGAAGACTGGACAATATCAGTACGGATGTAGAAGAGAACCGAGGCAACAGAAATGTTGTTCTGCAGAAGGATGATGAGAATACCATGAATTGAACGCGTGAACAACAACAAAGCTTTAGAGAAAAGGAAAACAAAAAAAGGAGACTTATTCGTAGCATCAGAAAGAGACAGTTGAAATATCTAGCGCAGATAATGAGGAAAGAGGGCTTGGAAAACCTGATACTCACAGAAGATATTGATGGCAAAAGGCACAATGGACAGCAACGCATAACCTACCTAACGAATTTGTGTAAATGGGTGGCAATGATACTAGAATTTGGTGAGATAGCAAAAAGAAAAACTCTAGGAAAACTTCCTTTTTGCCAACCATCTACAAAGACCGGAAGTTGTTGAGAGCCATGATGGACCAGCTCGTGAAAAGACACATCGCATAGAAGAAGCATTTACTTATATTAACCTCATTTTAATTGCTGGATAAATATGAACTTACATTGAAATATAATACTAGCTGACAACATCTGCAAATATTTGGATTAAGTCTGTGTTGTGTCGGAAACCTACCACCCCTCTTGAAGATGAACTTGTCTGAGTCTGTGAACAAAGACTTTAAATAGTGGCATGTCATTTGACATGGAAAGAAGACAGATAGACAGAGAAGTTCTTAGCTGAGCTAGTTATTGACTACTCAGGTGATTTCTGTACCTTTTTACCAACCTATGAAAACCCTTTTTATTGTTACGTGTTATTTGGCGTTTGTCTCTACTAACCCCAAATCAACATCATAACAGTCTGATAATCATAATATCCGTTTTCTTATAAGGAAACATTCGATATTCATTGACTGGACAGCTAGTGCTATTCGATTTAAGCTTTTTTCATTCACTAGCCATCAGACTGGGATCAAAGTGTAGTATCTGCGGATAAACTCGGGCGGATAAACTACATTTTATCTCTCTATTCTGTCTCTGTTTTCGGGCAGAGCACAAATGATAAAATTGATAGGGGTCCAGTACTTAATGTGGGGTGTCGGTAGTAATACAGATGCAAGCCAAACCGTCGGTTCCAGGTCTGGGATATGGTTTTGGACATGATTCGTGTACACACCTCAGGGTCCCCACATTAAACTGACCTTGTGTTACATCCTACCGTCGTGGGGAGGGGAAGTATTTCTAAGTACATTTTCTGTTTTCCTTATCTTTAGTGGTAAAAGTTATATTAGCCGTTTCCTTATAAGGAAATATTCGACATTCATTGACTGAACAGCAAAGTGCTACTGTTAGTTTAAATGTATAAAATCTTTTTTTTCAGGAAAATACGTTTCTCAGATCTAGTGACTGCTATCGCTCTTTCCTTCCTAAACTTTTGTTTGAAGTAGTGTGGAAAGTCAAGTATGACATTATTGTCTCTTCGAGATTTAAGGATATTATTAATGTTAAAATGTTGATTGAATATTTAATATAATAAGATTGAAAATTGCATAGAAATAACACGGATATAAAATCTATTAAGAAAATCTCTAATATACTGAGTGAATAAGAAATAGATAATGAAACTTAGACTATTATGTTTATAAACCTGTGAAATAATTTTAATCTAAAATTCAGCCATTTTTCGTTTCAGGGAGAACAAATGCTTAATTCGTTATTTGTCTTGGCGTTGGAAATAGAATAAATGCGACATTCTTTCAAGTAAGACTTACGTAAATAGAATGACGAATAAATAGTAACGTTGTTTTAAAAGATTTTTTCCTGTTAGGTTACCCCATTTTTTTTGGTAAAAAAAAAATAAAGTTTGCCAACGATCAGTATATGGCGTCACCGAAATATAATATAAAGAAATGGTCGGGAAAAGTCTCATCCTCTTTTTTTCTTTACCCACAAGATGCCTTAGAGATAAGACTTGTCTCGTTACTCTCTTTTTACTTCCTAGCGAACCTCATGTGGCAATGAAGGCAGCAAAGAATAATACATCGCATAAATTACCCTAATCTCAATTGACTACAAAATAATACAATGTATATTGAATTATTCTACATAAAAAGGGAAATATTTCATCCCAATTGTAAGTCTCTCATAATCTTTCAACGGAGGTTCGGAAAAATAGTCTTTTCCTTGTACCTCTCCAGAGAGTACCAGACACCTTCCACCATGCTCTAACTTGACACAATTCATACTACAATGGAGTATTGCTTTCAAGTCTTGGGTATGACGAAAAGCTACATTCGTTCAAAAGCAATATCCGGGCTTTGTTTAATTAGGAGGTTCTACGTGGCCGAGTTCGTCTAAGAATTGTTAGATCTAATGACTGTTTCCCCCAGGGGACGAAGGTTCGGCTCCTGTTGGAGGACGCCTATTTTTCTACCAAGATTTCTCAAGATATTCAGGCCGATCGATGTAAATAAATCAAAATAATGTTTAATATATAATTAAAAACAGAGCATTTACTCAAACATGAGTATCCATTTATAAAATAACGTTTAGAGAAATAAATGAAAAATCTGTCGAATTTAATCCATTTACTAATATATATATATATATATATATATATATATATATATATATATATATATATATATATACTATATATAATGGACTCTCTCGTCGGTTTCGACATATGAGGATCTGACAGCTTAATTGATTCAGTTATGACATTTTGTGCGGTAATTAAGTGGCACTTAAGACCCGCTAGTGATTTACAAAGGAGGCCACACATGGAGGAAGAGTGAGGATTGTGCGATGAGATCGCTGTTTGATAGGCTTACCTTTTAGATCTTGCTCTCGCTTCTGGAAGATGATTCAGACAAGCATATATATATATATATATATATATATATATATATATATATATATATATATTAGGACCTTGAATAAGTTCTCGCTGGTTTTTCATGAAAAGTAATGTTTTATCTATAAAAATTAATAAGAAACATGTCACTGAAAGTATTGTCTATCGCTAGCCACTACTTCTTTACATATTTCTGACAGTATTTGAGTTCCACGTCGGAAAAAAACGACAGGTCTTTTGCGGCTAACCACAAGTTGACCTATTTTTTGGCATCTTCATAAGAATGAAGTGCTGCTCAGCCAGGCTATGTGCCATTGATCGGAACTAGTGATAATCGGACGGGGCAATGTCTGGTGAATACGGTGTGTGAGGGTAGGACTTCCGATTTAAATGTTTTCAAGTAGGTTTTCACCCATTTTGCAACATGTGGCCTAGCGTTGTCATGTTGCTAAATCACTTTTTCTTCAATGCTCGGCTCAATCACATCAGTTGTAGTCAATAGCGATCTTCCGTGATGCTTTCGGTCGGTTTGAGCAGCACATTATAAACTACACCCAGCTGATCCCACTAAATGCAGAGCAGAAGCTTCGAACTATGGATATTCCGCTTTGCCGCTGATGTAGATGCATGACCGGACTTACTCCACGATCGACTTGGCTCCGGGCTAAGTAACAGTCTAACTCTCTGCTTTCGGGCGTAGAGGAACCCGGACGAGGCTCCGCCGAAAGGCAGTCTCTCGTTCGGGGTGGTTGACTGCCCCTGAACCCGTTTATGCGGGTTCAAAGAGGGAATATTTTTGGCCGAGTCTACGGGCTCGGAAATCCCACATTAAACCCGGCCTTGTGCCATATGTAACCCTCGTGGGGGGGGGGGCTAAATATTACTTACTCCACGATCTTCTACACTTAGGGTTATTTTTGGCCACGATACGATGCAAAAAACCTCTCTTTTTTCCCTTTGAAGCAGCTGTTTACACGTGACAAGACGCTGTTTGACGTCACTCGGCTTCAACTCGCACGGCACCCAATGTCCTTGGTTTTGAATCATTCCTAATGCTTTCAAACGTTTCGAAACTGTTGTGGGATCAACAGCCAATGATTCTACAATTTCATCTTGTGCCTGACATGAGTTTTCATGAAGTAATGCCTTCAATTCTTCGTCTTCAAACTTTTTCGGCGCGCCATAGCGTTCTTTATCTTCAACATCAAAATCATTGTTTTTGAAGCGTCTAAACCAATCTCTGCATGTTGTTTCCGACAGAGCATGGTCGCCGTAAGTCTCAACAAGAATTCTGTGCGCTTCAGATTTCTTTTGAATAAAGTAGTGCAGTAAATTTCCCCGCAAATACACTTTCTTTGGCACGAAATCCGACATGTTTAACGATATGAAAAACAAAGTTGTTTACACGTCGGCGAAATGACATACACTGAATTTCAAGCTTGCTTATAGTATTTCCTTATAGATGCATTACCATCTGAAAATACAAGCACGCAGTTCCGGGAAAGGCATCTGTTGGAAAACAGCAAGGTCGTAATATATTCATTCAAGCATGTTTCATTAAACAATATAGACGTATGTCTATTTTTATAATAATCCTTTCTAGTTCATTAGTCAGCTTCTTGATGTTAAATTGAAATTCATCAAGGAAGGCACCGTAGTAATTTCTTACCCAAACACTCCGAGATCATCATCAGTGGTATATTACAAAGACATATTTATTGTAACTGTGATCGATGTGATGCTGATTTTTGATAACATCCGCGAACGGGTTGTGTTATAATAATTTTAAATTTAAAATTCATCAGTTGTTTGTCTTTTCAATACACCTCTGAAGATGGGTAAGGAAAAAACTACAGTGCCTTCATTGATATATTTCAGATTTACATCAAGAAGCTGATTAGTGAACTAGAAAGGGTTATTATAAAAATAAATAGACATAATATATCTATATTATTTAATGAAACATATTTGAATGAATATATGCTGCCTAAACACACACACATATATATATAAATGTCATGGTAAGCTAAACAAATTTTGATTTTAAATTTATAATTTCAAAAGAATAACAAAAATTTAAGAAAACAACAAACTTGGATTTAAGAATTACATTTTCTAGTGGTGAATTAATACTTGCAATAAGTAACTTTACAGTCTTTGGGGCGAATTAACAAAAAATATATCTTCCTTAATAGAATGAAAATTTTGGAGGATGGATTAGCAAAAAAGTGTAGAAATCGATAAATAAAGGAGCTTAAGTGTGAACATAATTTGTAATGTTGCTAAAAATTATGAATAAAAACATACGTGCGGTATATAGGAATTCTATTCAAAATTTATTCAGTGATTTCATATCAACAAGCAAATAATTACCAATAAACCCTGTGTGAGTATTATTTCGTTCTATCGAAAACTCATTTTAATCTTTTTTCGATTTTCTTTAATTCTTTATTTTTCCATTTTTTTTTTTAATTTTATTTTATTGTATATTTTTTGTGTCCTTTCTCCCCCTACTCGTCAGTGTGTTTGTCCATAGTAACCCATTTTGGGACTTATACTAAGTTAAAACTTAACTTAATGTTGCGAAAGTGTAAATGATAGTCAGCCAGGACTATTTGCAAATGACCTCCCCCACTCATCGTTAGCTCTGTTTTTGTTGTTGTATGTTTTATATGTAATAGGAGTAGGTAGGCTTTCCTACCGCCCGGTCAACACTCCTCCCCCTTCTCTTGGACATGAGTAGAGGCTTACGCCTTGTTTCTTGTTTAGGAAGGGGTTTCCGGTACTCTCTCTCTCTCTCTCACTGGCCTCTGTATTTCTAGTTGCCTTGATCTATCCACTACTCTTCTCCTCATCCTTTCCTCTATCACTCCTATCTGATCTTGCTCCAAATTTTCTGTAACCCCTTGCGTCCTAGTGGCTTTCCGCCTTGCTTGGGGTGAAACGCTTAAAAAAAAAATAAAAAAATAAGTAAATACAAAAATAAATAAAATAAATTGAAATTAAAAAAAACATGTAGGAGTATGAATCTATTTGCTAGGTTAATATAAATTCTATGATGTGATATTATACAAGCAAAGTCAATTACGTCCCATTATCGATTGAATAACCCCTTTGGAGAGTGAATGTTTAAGCTTATACAGTTCTCTCTGACTGCTTGTCAAGTTACATCAGCGCCTCGTTCCCGGTTGTTCAGATATTCGAAATAGTTGGGTACGTTTCGCAAAAAATTACATGTATTTGACCAATTCCAAATCTACTGAACTGTTTTCTTTTTTTAAGATCGAAATAATTACAAATTGGGTTGTCTTGAAAATGAATCGTAAAATATCCAAAAACAAAGCCTTGATACAAACAACATTTCAATCTAAACAATATTTAGAATAACAATAAATGAAATAGTATAAAGCGGATTCACTAAAATCGTAAAGGTTTGTGATGTTATCTTTGTAACAGCTGCGTTACATCATAGTTTGGCAGAAGACCATAAATAGGGCGCCTAGAGATTAGAAATATAATTGATAAAATTTATTAATTCTAGCATGGAAAATGTAATCTTGTATATCCAACTTAATTATTCACAATGATTCTTTCTTTAGTGTAGTATATGATTAACCTAATATTTTTGCTAGGATCTGTTGTAGATACATTAGTATCTACTAATTATTTTTCATCTTGTTTATAATTAGTATGCATTTGACTACGATATAGGAGATTAATATGTTTGGGATAAAAAAAACATGTATCAATATGGTGATTTCCTTTCGTCTTTCAATGATAATGTTATTAAGCTTATCAGATAATATGAAAAGAACTTACTTAAAATAAATAGACAAACTTGTCTATATTATTTAATGAAACATGCATCAATATATATATATATATATATATATATATATATATATATATATATATATATATATATATATAAAGATATTATATCAATACAAAAAGATTTATATCAGAGATAAAAATAATCATGAAACGTCTCTCTCTGTCTCTATCTATCTGTCTGTCTGTCTCTCTCCTTTATATATATATATATATATATATATATATATATATATATATATATATATATATATATATATATATATATATATATATATATATATATATATATATATATATATATATATATATATATAGGTGCCCCACAAAAATCAGTAAATTTTAGATTTACTTTTAGGGAGAAAATAACTTTTAGTTTGAACACCATATCTAGCATTTATGTTTTTTGTTTAAAGCTCCTAGATTTCTATCCTTTGCTTTTGTTTCAAATAATTGTAACAAAAAATTATAATAAATAAATAAACTGTATCAACTTTCTGTTTTTTTTTTTTTTGGGGGAGGGCACCTATATATATATATATATATATATATATATATATATATATACCGCGAAATTGATATTAAGGACATCGGACTATTGAAAAAATCAGAAAATTATATTTAGTGAATTTAAAAACTAAACTTAAAGACAATTGTCTCTTCTAATTTGAAAAGAGTAAACTTCCTCGACGTAACTCTAGACTTACCAGGCAACACATACCAACCTTATAGTAAACCAAATGCTAACCCTTTTATATATACAATTGATGTCAAACCACCCTCCATCCATAATTAAACATATACCCTCATCAATAGAAAATAGAATTAGCATTAACTCCGCTAACAAGGAAATATTCCAACAATGCAATGGCTTCTATAACACTGCCCTAAAAAATAGTGGTTATAAAAATGCTAACATTAACTATAGAGACGATTGCACTGGCCATAAGGAAAAAAAAAACAGGAAAAGAAAAATCATTTGGTACACCCCTCCGTTCAACCAAAGGGTTAATATTAAACTAGGACAGAAATTCTTAGCTCTAATTGATAAACACTTCCCCACCAATAGTAAGCTTAGTAATATATTCGATAAGAACATCCTAAAATTGAGTTACAGCTGCTCTGAAAATCTTGAACGTATAATAAAAAAACACAATAATAAGATCTTGAACAAACCCCCATGCCTAAACAGTATTAATAAAAACCCTGCACTTAAATCAAACAATAAAAGGGAAAAATTATGTAACTGTAGAAACCTAGAAGACTGCCCATTAGAAAATAAATGCTGCATTTAATCTGTGGTATACCAATGTACTATATCATCCACTGAGAGTCCTAGCACTAATATGATATACATTGGGTCCACGAAGAATGATTTTAAAGAGAGATGTAGGCAGCATAAGTGCTCTTTCAATAATATAAATAAAAGAAATCAGACTTCCCTATCTAAATATTTTTGGCATCTGAAGGAAACAAATAGGACACCTAAAGTAAAATGGAAAATTATAAACAAGGCTAGAACATGTAAAACTTGGGATGACCCATGACCTTTGTGCCTCCATGAGAAATTGCACATTATTAAGCTTCTAAATAATAATAATCTATTAAACAATAGACACGAGTTTTTTGTCGACATCATCAGATTTATGGTTTGAATTATTAGCTAAAAACAAGCATACAATATAATAACTTGTTTAATCCATAGCCCAATCATCAGATTCATTGTTTGAATAATTAGCTAAAAAAATGCATACAATATAACACCTTTCATAATCCATAGCCCAAATAAATAGTTTAAATACCCTACAAAAAAGATAACCCTTTCGTCGTCAAAAAACAAGCGTTACGACAGTTGTTTATATGCACAAATACCTTTCATAAAAAAATAAAATAAAAAAATCTCCATTGACACGCAAACTAGACGAGGGTTAATACATCTTCCGTTTAAAATTTAGACATCCCCACCTTTCCCTGGCTTGACATCTATGAAAGTAACTCTATACTGATACTTATTATTAACACCCAACACTCGCCTACCCAATTTAAACAATTCGCCCTAGCTGTTACCATGGAAATTTTGATTTCAATTATTAAAACACGTAAATTTCAGAAATACGTTATTCCCCCAAAAAATTTCGCTTGAAGATGGCACAGAGCTTACTTTAACTCAATTTAATTCAAATAATTATATTGAAGTTTTCGGCTCTTGTTTTGAAACATGAGACTTCTTATGTCGCGATTTTTTAAATTAATCATATTTAAATAAATAATAATATATATATATATATATATATATATATATATATATAATAGGTTATGAGATGAATTCGTTTATTCTTTTGCCATTTATTTTAATTCTATAATTCATTAACAATGCAGCGAATTTTTGGACCTTACTCATCGAGTGACCGTATCCTGAGAGCATCTCATCTGCTGAAACAATTCCCTAATAGATTGACTCGTTCAATCGATCCTCATTGAATTGAACAGTTTGGCCGGAACGCACAGAGACTGTGAGGACGAAGTTCCCCCCCTCTTGAAGTGTGAAAACCATTTCCACGTAGTTTTTTTCTTTAATAGCACCTTCTCCGTACACAGCACAAATGTCTTGCAAAGCTACGGTAACTTTGGAAGGTTGATTGAAATCGCGGTGGAGCAGGTGTCGCGAAATCTCATTTTTGTCTCATTGGCATTCCTTCGTTATGCGGCTGAAAAGAGGAAAAATTCAATCAGGTTTCAATAACGATAAAGAAAAGGATGTAGAGGAAGAGCAGAGCTACGAAACCCATTGCGTGTTAATTGCGATAACATTGGAAAAAAATACGAGCGAATTTATCTGACAATCCGATACTTAAGAAAAAGGCGTTATATCCCATCAGGATAAGGCACGACCGCAACTTTTTCCTTGCAAGGCAAAAGGTGTTTGTCCTTCGATAGGAAGTTTCGACTCGTCTGTTCTTCAAATATAGTGCAATATTATGGTTTTAAGGGCTGCTAACAAGACGAGTCTAAATATTTAATACATAAAACTTCTTCATCATTCGGACTTCATCAGTTGATATAGCTGTAAGAGTATGTGTAGCAAAGGAGGCTTTGTCCAAACGTGGATATTCTCGCGGGAATGTGAGAGACTCTTTGTGCTTTCCCTCTAGGGTGGGGCGCTTATATGACTTTCTCTCATCCCCTTGTCCGCCGTTTGTACCTTTTGCGCGTAGCATAGTCGACCTCATGTTTACACGTCGTCGGCAGACACTAACACCCTGTGAGACGCGAATCTGTACCAGGTGGCTATAAGGTTACCTTCTAGGTCTACCCTCTGATGCACCTGTCTTCTCTGTTGCGCTGGTGTGACACTAAGTGCAAAATCTATTTTGATATCTGTTAGGTTGAACCAAGTACATATTAGGACCACCGCAGATCATTTTGTCTTAGAATGGATACTTTTTGATATTAAATTCAATTTAAGCCATATGGAATTTCCTGGTGTGAATCACTCACGACAAATGCATCATTTATTCCGGATCTATATATTTAAACAAAAATGATCATTTATTTTTATTTAATAAAATGGGTGAACTTATTCGTCCCCACAATAGATATTTAAATGCTTGGAATGGCATCACTTCCCTGTTTTGTGCCGCTTAGTCTGTTGGCATGTCCAAATCTCTACTATGCTCTTCACTTCAAGTCGACCCAGTTATCAAAAGCATACCTTAAGGTTATAGAGTGTAACTTGTTTTTATTGACGTACAGACAATTTGTTTTTTTTTTTCGGTCAGCCCCTTCAAGTTATGTCTAGACTAGACACGTTGCTGTGCCAACTAAATTGCGTGTAGACGGCAGGGGATAACGTGCGAGATACAGTCACTACTTCCTACGCACGCATATCATATTTTGATCTACAAAAGCACAGAATTTTTAGACTTTAAGTTTTAAGTTTCTTTCTCTATATAATATATACAATACCAGCTTTTTATATAGCTATTGATACCAGAAACAATTGCCAGTAGGCATTAGTAAAACAAAAATGTGTCAAATATTTATTCTTTTTTAAAATTATTACATACTATTTGTCCGGTATCCGTCGCTTCGATGACGGATAGATGATCAAATTTCAAATCTAAATTTTTTATCCAATTAAAATACAGCATTTATTTATTAGAATATGTTTTCGGTTTAAAAGCAGTAGTCATAAAAATGACTTGAAATTGTTGACATGCATTTTTCTGTTAATCAAGGTTTGTTGCCAGTCAGAGAGGAAAATTAGTCCTCGCGACACAGATGACATTTTAATTTTTCAAATTTTGTGTGTGTCCGCATATATTTTAATTCAATGACAGGTCTAAAATATTTCTAAAATAAATCTAAAATATCATCAAAAACAATTCTGATTATTATCGAATAATTTCTGAAAAGTTAAATAAAATATTATTATTATCTGATTTTGGGGGATGGGTTCAAAATTAACAGTTTTTTCTTCTCTACAGCGTTATGATCTTATTGATCTGATCAAGGTAGAGATTGTCCCGACTGGAATATCTTATTTCAAACTCGATCAACTTATGTGTGGATGTGTGTGTGTGTGTATTTGTGTGTGTGTGTGTGTGTGTGTGCGCGCGCGCGTGCTTTGTGTGTACATTCGGTGGCATCCAAACCTTTAACTTTTCAATCACTCAATCCCTCACACAAGTAGTTGACTTTCCCCTACGCGTTTCCTTAGTAACCTTGACGGTAACGTTCCCCTTATCGATCTCTGTTTTACTTTCATCCCTGACACCTGTCACCATACGCAGCTCTGCCCCCTTGGTAACTCTGACCACGTGGTAGTCTTTGTTAACATCTACATCCATTCCCCCTCCTGCTATGAATCTCCTACTAACAGAATATCTTTCTGTTATCAACGCGTAGACTGGGACTTATGATCTCCTTCGCGACGTCCCTTGGAAAGTGGTTTTTAATGTGCGTCTAGGTAAAAGCCCACATAGAGGCTTTTCATCCCAGCAAGAAAATACCACTCATCTCCTTGGTTCTCACCTTCTTGCTCAGCCGCTATAGCCCATAGGAAGCCATTCTTCCGTCTTTACCGGAGCGACATGTCTGATTGCAACAGACGTCTCTGCTCGTAACGAGTGCAAGCGTGTCCTCAATGAAGTAAAGTTACTGTTGGCTGATAGAATGAAACATCTCGCTAGTTTGGTTCTTCTGCAAGTCCGTTCGGAACAACAGCAAATCCTCAATCCCTCCTCTATTCAATCAATTCGAAGTCCTAACATCCACAGCTGATAAGGCCGAATGTTTTGCTTGGAAATCTTCATCCAACTCAACACTCATTCGGAGTAGCAACAACTGATTTCCCCGCTAGAACTGAGGCTCTACTGAGTGAGATATGCATGACCCCGTCGATGGTATTAGACATCATCTCTAAATCAGACTTTCATAAAGTAAGTGGTGGTGACGGTATACCAGTCGTAGCCCTAAAGAAATGTGCTCCTGAGCTGGCTCCAGTTCTCTCCAAAATATACAACTACTGCCTCGATGATTCTTGATTTCCAGCCTGTTGGAAGTCCTCCGCTGTAGTCCCTGTTTTTAAGAACTCTGGAGACCCTTCGGACCCATCTAACTACCGTCCTATCTGTCTTTTATAAACTTCGGTAAAGTCTTTGAGGCTTCAGTCAATGCCGAAGTGGTCAAGCATCTCACCTGCCACAACCTACTCTCTGACAAACAATACGGTTTCCGCTTCGCCCCGTCTACCGCTGATGTGCTTACGGCCATAACTTAATATGTATACCAAGCTCTTGATAATAACGGCGAAGCTCGAGCTGTGGCTTTAGATATCTCGAAGGCGGTTAACAGGGTTTGGTATGTCGGCCTTCTACGTAAGCTTCAGGGATACGGTATTACGGGACGATTATTAAACTTAATACAATCATTCCTACAGTGAAATGAAGGTCGTCCTAAACGGGTTTTCATCTAGTTATTTTCATACGAATGCTGGTATTCCCCAAGGATTTAAACCGAGTCCTACACTGTTTCTGATTTTCGTCAATGATCTTCTTGATTTTATCAGTTCTTAAGACACTGTCATTTACTCCTGTCTCAGTAGTAATCCGGCATTGCTGACAAAGTTAACTTGACTGTTAGTCTCGAACAGGAATTCCAGTCTGTGCTTGACTGCGGCAGGAAATGCCTTGTAATTTTCATGCCTCCAAAACGAAACTGCTCTCATTTACCCACCACGGAGAAACCTTCCTGCCTCCTATCAGCATGGCTGTTGCTTAACTTCACAAGAGCGTCTTACTGAGTCTTCTTGGTCTTACGTTTTCCATTCGCCTGCGGTGGAACAACGACATTGAATCAATAGCTTCATCTACTATAAAGAAAAGTTGGTTGTCGTACTAGAAGGTTTATCGCGTCTGAGTCAATCCTTCACATCTAGAAATCTACCATTCGCCCTTGCATTGAATACTGTTGTCATATATGGTCTGGTGGCCCCGCTGTTCATCTCAAGTTTCTCGACAAAATCCAAAGATGGATATGCAATGTGATAGGTCCTGACTTGATATTTCGCCCTCAGTCGCTCTCTCACAGACATGATGTAGCTTCCCTCTGTCTTTTCTACAAATATTTTCATGGCAAATGCTCTGATGAGCTGTTTTCACTGGTTCCCCGACTAGATGAATTTAACCGTGCTACTAGGTTGGCATCTCGATCCCACCCTTTTACTTTCGAAACAGTTAAATGTAACCGCCTCGTCTACTCTAACAGCCTCTTCTATCTTACTTTCCGACAGTGGAACTCCTTTCGTCTTAGTTGCTTCCCTGATAACTATTATCTTCAAAAATTTAAATGTAATGTCAATCGACATCTTCTGATGAAGTGATCCCCGTTCTTCTTTTTATCCTTTCTTCAATCCCTCCTATACCCAGTTTTTTCTCGCACTTTCACTCTCTGTAACCCCTTGCGAGCTAGTGGCACACCTGTCTTGTTTTGGGTGAAATGCTTAAAAAAGCATATGTAAGCTGCATTCATCTATAAATTTTACAGTTGCCTGGTAAACTATATTAGTAGTTAAGCATTGAAAACCTTTCTTCCGTGAGGGCAGCTATCTCTACTTTTGCAGAAGAGTGTTTGATTTTTATCATACGAAGGCACTTTGAAGTTATGATTCCTTTTTAGATTACGTTATTGTGTTTCTGCTAAGTATCTTATGCTAGCCAGGAATTCTTTCACAAATTCGTAATTTTTGTTTTTATAGCTTTGTTATACGCAGGAGTTAAACTAATCTGTCTCTTTCTGTATGTATTTTGAAAGGTTTTCCGTTCTTGAAATTCAAATTCGTTGCATGCCCTCTTTTCTTTAATCCTACATCGGTTTGGCATAGCTAAAAACACTCACGTTCGTGGACAGCCTCTCAAACATAAATTTCGGGTTAAAAATATCTGCAGGCTGGTTCGATAATATGGTAATACCCTTCCTGTCTGTGGAACTTCCTTCCGTTTACTCGCCTCCTTGATAACTAGTATCAAAAATTTAAATGCAACATTAAGCGACATTTTCTGTCTTTTTGAAGCCCGTTCATCTTTTGTCCTTTCCTCACCACACCTTATTCTCAGTCTTTTCTTTCACTTTCAGACTCTGTAACTCCCTGCGTAATAGTGGCATTCCCGCTTTGCTTCGAATGATATAAAAAATACACTGGAGGATTTGCGGCGATGTACTCTTTTAGTGGGATCCAATTTAACCGAGAAAATATCGACGTCTTTCATATTTATCTTAATATTTTTCAAAAGCTTCGTTCTGGCATCGAAATTAGGACAAATTTGAAAGAAGTGAAATACCTCAATGTCACATCGAATGTGAAGTGGAGATTTCAGTTTTATGTTATGGATCCATCTCCGCCTGAGTAGAGAACTTCAGGACATGATTCTATGAGAAAATAGATAGAAAACCAAGAGAGAGAACTCGTTCGAATTAATTCCAGTTCTAACAGAATATTTCTTTACTTTTTCTTTATCCCTCTTTGTATATATATTTTTTTTATCTCGTGACCCGTAGGGTCTTAGACACCATGTGTACTGCAACAGTAGTAGAAGTAGTGTTTTCTTGGGCAAGATAACCTAACGGAGCCCAACCCTCTTCAAAGATTAATTTCTCCTGCCACCCTAGTCTGTCCTGCTATTGAACTATATGTGGGTTAAGAAGTAGAGGATTCATAACTTTATTAAATGAATGTAATGGATCCGACTGGAATTCGAACTCGGCTCTCCGATTTCTCGATCCGAGCCGCTATCCATTAATCCAAGTGGCTCTTTACAAGTGGATAACCATCATTTCCCGTTAGGCTTACAATCCAACAGTCCGAGGGCATAAATCTTCTCTTCATAAGTTAGCAAATCAACAGAAATTTGATACTTTGGATCCTGTTCATTACCATTTTACCAATGTCTGTAGAATTATCATCCGAATTCAGCATCGTCCATTTCTAAATGCCGGACATTTAATGAAACGATAATTTCATTGTGAATTTATTTTTCTAATTAATATTTTGCTTCTTTCGTTTGAAACTAATTCAACTACAGAGCTAAATATTATAATCCTATCAGTAGATCGGTAAACGTCTTAATTGATTATAACATCCTTATATATATATATATATATATATATATATATATATATATATATTAACGATATTATTAACGATACAATTACGTGAAATTAAGCAAGTTAAGATAACTCATTAACTGAGACGATCTAATAATCAGCATCATAAAAAATGCAGACGACATTTTCAGAAAAGAATATTAAATGTTATTAGATCAGGTGATAGAAATTATTGATTTGAGAAGTGTCAGTAGGAGGTCGTAGTTTTAAATTGACAAATAAAGAGCTAAAGGATTTCGTTTGGAGAATTACTTGAATTGACGTATACGATATTATATAAATTATTTAAAATTATATCTTTTAAATTTATGCTTTGTGACAGTCATATTTGCGAACATAAAGATTAATTCAATTTAAAGCAATTATGGAATTAGTTGTTTTGAAATCTATACGCCCTCCCTTAAAAGTCTCTTTCTGGTACCAATTAAATCAGTGGTTCCCCAAATTTTTCTCTGGGCCGCATCTACAGACTAAAAATTTGCTCACGCCTCACCAAATTTTATGCGATAAAAACATTTAAAAATAAAAAAACAAAAAAACAGAGAGAAGGTTAAAGGGAGATAACCGCTGATTTGAAGTCGGAACATTATTATTGATAACTCTCTCCTCCAATTTGTGGCCCTATTTACTATATTCTTAATACTTGATATAATGCAAAAACATCACAATAATAACGTGAGTCAATAATTATTTATAACTATTTATACTTGGACTCATGCATGCAATTACAAGTAGTCCATAATAATATTTTAAATTCTAAAATCATGTTTATTTTTGGTATAAGAATTTTTTGGAACTGTTTCTAAATCTTTGATTTTCTTTAAATCATTCCGCCTCACCTCTTATCCTTTTTCGCCGCACCTTTTGGGAACCACTGCATGAAATGGCATATATATATATATATATATATATATATATATATATATATATATATATGAGTGTGTGTGTGTCTAGCCACACCGATGAGCTGTGAAAAAGCGAAACAGTCTGTCTGTAGACAACAATATACATGCGCCTGAAAAAAAATATTTCGGTTGAGCTCTTCAGGGAAAAATTTGTAAATAATGACTATTACTGGTGCTGATGCGAGACTCTTCGTTAAGACGAATCGAGTTCTCCGGTCACTGGCGTGTTTGTCTAAAAAAGAAATATGTTTAAATTCACCTTCACCCCTATCGTGCGCCAATAACTTAGGAGTAAAATCTTCACCTGATACCAAATCAGTCGGGTTTCTATCACGGCCTGACACAATCTCATGTCTAGCTACACTGATGAGCTGCGAAACATTCTGTCTGTGGATGCCAATATATATATATATATATATATATATATATGTGTGTGTGTGTGTGTGTGTGTGTGTGTGAGTGTAATGTATTCATTTTTGTCGTTTTCGTCTATATTGTGGAATCGGTAGAATAAAAGACAGACAGGCATATATGATACTTGGCATATTTAAGAACAAAAATTAATGTATTTAAGCATGTTGAGTTTAAAGCAAACAATCAGCTCATTACGAAACATTACACAAGAAGTTTGAAAACATTGCTGCATCTATAAATGGCTGTTAAATTTTAACTGTTACTTTAAACACTCTTTGACTTCCATTAGCCTGGCTGATGCTAACTTCCAGGAGAGCAGCACTTTGCACCTTTTTGGTCTCCCGTTTCCTACTGACATGAAGTCGACCGATTATACTGAATAAATTGTTAGGCCTGTAGCTAAGAATGTTGGCTTACCGCGTCGTGCCAGGCAGACTTTTTCGTAAAAAAAGATTTATAAATCTACCATTCGTTCGGGCATTGAATATTGCTGCCATAACTGACAAAGACAAGGGATAACGTAAGGTGGAGTGCCATGATCTTCCACATCCTCAGGAAAGAAACTTCTTGGTCCCCCCGATCTTCTTGGTCTTACGATTTTATGAAGTGGAGTGCTTATATGGAATCAATTTCTCTGGCTGCTTCTTGGAAAGTTGGTTCACGCAGTCGTACCAAAAAATTTGCACAGCCATAAATCTACCATTCATCTATGTATTAAATCTTTCTGATATATCTTTTATATATATATATATATATATATACCTCGAGTTTCTCAACAAAATTCAAAGAAGTGTCTGTAATATAATCGGTTCTGACCTGTCCATTCCACTTTAGTTGCTTTCACACCGCCGTGTTATTCCTTTCATCTGTCGTTCCTATAAATATGCCAGTTGTTCTAATGAGCTCTCCTCGTCGGGACCTTGACTGTATGAATTTACAAGATCGTAGTACATAACAGCACGATCAGAACATTTGCATAATGTGTATTACTTACACCGTAAAGAAACTATTACATCTAGTTAGCTCAAGAGTGAAACCTTGATGAGAAACTAGTGGTACGCTCATATAGACACGGTCAAGGTACAGAAGAGTTGAGCTCAGCAGATCAATTGGCATGAACATTTTTATAGAAAAGGTAAGTCAGGCCCGGTAATATTGCAGGTTTTTATTTGGATATTATTAGGAATCTCTAAATCCATAGAAGAAACACCAGATCAGATGTGACAACAATAATCAATGCCTGGACGAATGATAGATATATAAATGTGTAAAGATAGATACTGGCGAGATAAATTGTCTTGCACGAGACAGTGAACCAACTTTCCTAGCGCTAGATCTATCAATTGGTTCAATATAATATTTCCACTTCATGTCAGCGGAATACGTTAACCCGAGAAGGTGCAACGAATCACTCTCCTGGAGGTTAGCATTATTTTGGAAAGTTTTAAATCCTGCTTTCTGAAAGACGTGGTAAAGAATGTTCATTTGTTGTTTACGATTATTCTCATACCAACTATGAATATCTATGTCATCAACATAGCCCCCGCCATTCATCATAGACACACTTGGCCTCTGCAGGGAAAACATGGGCGCTTTTTTATATTACAAGATTTTCTTGGCATGTGGTACATAATGGATTGACGCAACTCTTGTGACATGTCATGTGTGCATTATAAATAATATGGGCAACTGAAACTATAGAATAAAAAAAAGGCAAACAAACTTCATATTAATTTTATATAGTACTGAATTATAATATACCATATATTTACATCCATATATTAAATTCCAGGCCAACCTTTTACGGTTAAGACCCTCCATACCATGCACATTTTAACGAACCACCCTCAGTCCATTCGTATTCCATCGATGAGATGTAAGTCCACTGGAGCAACCTCTTCCCACGGAACCGACTTGCAAGAGAATGTTTCATCGATAATAATCTTGACCTGCAATCTTGGGTGAACATCATAATAAAAAATATAACACACACACACACACACACACAAGTAGCACTGGCTGCTCTGTCAAAGAATGCTGAATTTTTCGTTAAAAAATGAACGGCTAATATTGCCATTGCCATCAACAATACAGGCAGTGGAACAAAATTAAAGGTTTTCTGGAAAAAACAAAACAAAACAAGAATAATGATATTCTCGTTATTAATAGTTATTTAGCTTGCGTTGTCGTTGATTAAATAAGGGTATTTATTGATAGAAATATACATCAAATATAGCACAGCACCGAAATTGGGGGAAGCGGGAGTCTGGCCCTTTACCGATTGTACGATTAACTTAGCCTAGAAAATGTTACTGAATGAGAAATAACCAAAACGGAGGTTGGAAATGAAATGGTAATCTTTATAACATCAACAAAATACAATACTCGCCAGCGGCGCTTTTTTAAGCGTTTCACTCCAAGCAAAGGCGGGAGTGTCACTAGCACACAAGGGGCGACAGAGAGTGGGAGCGCGAGTAAAGAGGCGTGAGAGAGGAAAGGATGAAGAGAAGGACGGGGAATAGATTAAAGCATCTGGATGTCGATTGACATTGCATTTGAATAAATGGAGATTATAGCTATCAGGGAAGCAAGTAAGAGGAAGGGAGTTCCACAGACGCGAAGTGCGAGACATGAAGCTATTAGAGTAGAAGAGACGGCTACATTTAACCGTTTCGACAGTGAAAGGATGGGACTGAGATGCCAATCTAGTAGCGTGTGAAGTAGATAAACCACGGCTAGTGGTGAACTACTTAACATATTACCCCGACTAATAGTGTCCAACGTACTTATGAGGATTGGAACATACCCATTAGTGTTCATAGGTACATAGGTATATAACGCTTAGCTAGACTCAATCACGGGCCCCATTCATCTGGTTATCTCTATTCACCATAACGTCACATTCTTGCATACCATTCTTACTACAGTCACCAAAGTAAACAATTTCTTTATGAAACCGTAACTAGTCCACATTTGCAAGGTTTGTTTCTGCTAGGTTTGGTTTGGTTTGGTTTGTTTTACGGCATATCAACCTCAGTGGGATATTTAATGCCGACAAAATTTTTATTGCTGGTAATGTTTTTCTTCAAAAATCTATTTCTGGGAATATTTTTTCTTGAAGAAGTCTATAGCTGGTCATATTTTTTCCAAAGAATGTATAGCTGTTTGTATTGCTGGTATTTCTTTTAAAGAATTGTTAATAATTTTTCCTTCAAAAATTATTGCTGGTAATAATTTTTTTTTATTACAAAGTATTTCTGATATTAAAACCTATTTTTACATTTGGGTGTTAATTGTTTGCCCATAGCTGGGACCCTAACAGGTGCTACCACCCCGGGTCAGGGTGGACTTGGGAACACCAGCAATTAAGAGGTGGTTCCACGCACCTCAAAACCTCCTGATGAAAGGCCTTGCTGCTGGATGTAGTTTATCGTCTTACCTATGACGCGGATGTAGTTTATCGTCATACCCAGGACGGTCTTTTCTGCTGGGATGGAGCATATAAATAACAATATATATCCCCAATGTGTATTTACAATGTGTAGAAAAGATTATTTATAAAAACTAAACTTAACTGTGTTCGTTCTTTTATGTGCCATGTCCTTTCAGGACGTGGGCGATCATGTCTCTCAGCCTCTCTTTATCCTTTGTAGCTCTCAGCAAGTTCCTTCCTTCTGCTCCCACCCCAGACCACGTTCTGTCATTTACATGCTCAACCTCGTCAGGTATGTCACGCGCTGCTTTCCCTTGTCTCTCAATTCCCTCAATTACACTCCGGAGTATTAGATTCTCCAGGCCTTCCTTCCTCATTATATGCCCCAGAAACTTCAGCTGCCTCTTTTTGATGTTAAGTAAAAGCCTCCTCTTTGTTTGCGTCCTCTCTAAGATCTTATCGTTGCTCACACGCTCGGGACATGTTATCCTTAGCATCCTTCTAGTAAGTAAAAATTCCTCCAAAATCCTAAATTCAGGCAGAAATATTAATTCAGCAGACGAAAATTATGCGGGACTGCATAAATATGAAACCATTCACTCTATCATCTACTCCTCGAACCACACGCACTCGGGCAAATTCAAAGACAACTACGAAACATACACATGAAATGTGAAAAACGTAACACTGTCAACTAAAGGGGGTGGAGGTATTAAACTAAAGACAGATTAAACAAAAATATTTGGGGATAATGAGAATACATACCCGAATTAAGACATGATTAGCTAAGTGGTGATTTAAAACTTCGCTGGGTAAGCTTTACGTTTGTAATCTTAGCTCAGTAAACATCAGAAAACTGAAAGAAGATAATTCTCACCGAGAATTTCAATTAGAGAATCTAAATTATCTCCCTTGATTTTGTCTGAATTTTCTCGGATGAGGTGTTATCAGTATCTCTATCTATAAAAGGCAGGATGTGTGTGTGTGTGTGTGTGTGTGTGTGTGTGTGTGTGTGTGTGTGTGTGTGTGTGTGTGTGTGTGTGTAACGAATGCACGGCCGCAATTTTCGACGGATTTGCACCAAAATTTACATGCACATGCTCCAAGTTAGCGGGGAGGCCAAAACCGACATTGCATTTCCCAACTCTCATCGATAGTGGAAATAACCGATTTTTTCATGCTTCTACGGCAGTTTTCATGTAGTTTGCGGCCATTTTCTACTGGCCAGAGTGAGAGCCTATAGCTGGCTGCCACAAATAGGCAGGAAGATTCTATTGGCCAGCGTGAGAGCCAACAGCTGACTGACACGAATGTTAACTAGCATTCTAGCAGGAAAAAAAATAGATAGCTGCATTCGTCACAAGTGGGAAAAATTTAAATCTGCATGGCACTTTACTCCAATTGGCTCATTCACTTGCTTAAACTCAACGTTGATTCTGACTCCGCAGAACTGGGTTGGGTGTGAAAAAGTATTTGTTGTTAACATTCTTTTTTCATTCGGTTTTTCCAGTTACGAGTCCTTTTTTTTAAAGCTGATCGTTTTGTGTTCATTTTGTTTAGTTCTTTTTTCGTAACAGATTTAATGTTTAGTATAGAGCTGTGTGAGATAGGCAAGAATTAAGGCATGTAGCAACATCAGCACGGCAAATGGCACTCCTTTAAAGGCAAGGAAGAGCAAAAATATTTTAAGTCAAGTGATAGCGATTGCTGTATGAGTCGTACAATTTTTAATCAAGCACGGGCAACGCCGGGCCATGCTGCTCGTCCTATTATAATTATGCTCTTCCCCCTCTTCGTGTTGCTACGTCCGTTACACCCTGCCAATGCCTCATAAATAATGGACTATTCCGTTTTCATCGCGTGAAAAGTGGGGAAAAGGCACTACTTGGTTTCAGTGAGAAAATGAAAGAAAGAGGAGACGATAGAAGGGTTTATCATCTGTTTCAATGTAATTGAAAAAAGTTGTCAATTTCAAATCTTTTCATTTGTTCCCACTTCTTAAAAATAATGACCAGCATTTCTATTTTCACGGGTTAACACTAGTTTACGTTATTTGCATTCCGACTGTTGACTTCACCTTTGTTATCACTACGTTTCGGCCGTTGTGTCATACGCCATTCTTCAGGTTTTCATCAATCCCGGTAACCTTCAGGGAATAAATTTTGAACTGGAAACTTTATATAATCTATAGGGGAAGATTTTTTCTCGTTCTACTTTCAATGGCTAGAGATATCTCCCCTCGCTCTTATTTAATACGGTTCACTAATAGTGATGCCCCTAGAGCATTAAAGCGTTTCTTCGTAAATTTGGTGATATTATAATTGCGGGTTCAATCCCTGGGTCGAGTAGAGCAGATGTAAGCAAAGTGGAAACAGAAAGAGCAATAACGGCGCATTACTAAATAACTGTAAAACAAATATATCCTTAGACGTAGACAGCGGAGCGTGAACAATCTCGTAGATTAAATAAAGGCTTCAAGTCTTAGAAGGTTACCCGGATCGACAAGCAGCTGAAGAAGGCAGGAGAGAACAACGGGCGAAACGTGATCTTGCTTGTATTTTTAACGAATACCCAACTGCTTAATCCATACCTTTGGGAAAAAGATGTGAAGTATTCAAATATAAATAAGCTTTAAATATTCGGCCTTCTCTCACAAGTAATATATATATATATATATATATATATTTGGAATGCTGGTCTTTTAAGATAACCAGACTTTTAAGCGTCTTAGCAGCATCCCTAAGTGTTTTAAAGCATCTGTATTTTTTTTAGAAAGAATGGAAAATGCGACACTGAGATCCGAACACGCAAGGAACTAGCGAAAGCACCATACTAAATGTTAAGATAGGTGCCGAGAAACGGAAAAAAAATCCGTTAGAAACAACAACAACAACAACAACAAAAAAGGAAAAAAAAAAGAGCACAGATTGATATGTGTTAACAATTCTCTTATATAGCAGCGAATTCTGGATAATCTCTCCACAGATAAGGAGATACCTAGAGGCAGCAGAAATTTAATTCCACAGAAGGATACTTAGAATTTTATGGACGGAGCGAGTTTGTTTTTTTAGAGGCTTATCAGTTCCTTATGCCGAAACTTAATTTTCTTGGGAGCTTTGCTTTCACAATTGAATATATGGTAGATGATACTCAGCCTTTGTACATATACATGTTTGTGTAGGCATAATTACTAGAGGCAGTGATATGTGTTTTATGTTGCAGTTTTGCTGAAGTTATATTTTGGAATACAGTTCAAGTTAAGAAATTGTAGAATATTATACGGATTAATATAATGAAATAATACTTTCATGTTGGTTGTTTGGTTGGTTTTGTTTAGCGGCATATCAACATCTATATGGGCTATTTAATGCCTCAGTCTAAATACTTTGAACGCATTTGTAACCTTCAGCTACAGATAAAATGTATTGTCGGTCATGATACTATAAACAGGTATTTTTTTATTTATAAAAATGTATTGCTGGCATTTTTATAATTTTTCCAATTGCACTCTTGAAACTTTAACACGTTGTTTGATTGTTAATCTTTCCATGGTTGAAATTGTCAAAGACTTAAGTTGTTAAATCTGAAAGAAAAAGAAAAAAAAATTAGACTCTTAAACTTAATTCAAATTTAAAATCGGTCCAAGTTATTGGAACAGCCTTTATATAGTCTTTACTTTTCAGTTATGTTCAGTTTTTAAATCCCGCCATACACGCCGGTCATTTATAAGTGAAAACGTGTGTCATAAAATAAGCGGACAATACCCTGTGGTCACTTGAATGATACATTCCGGATAATTTAATTGTAAAATGTAATACAATTATTAAGGTCTTGTCACTCTGTCTTGAACCTTGATTAATTGTTTTCGAGTTCTGACTTTAATTCAATAAATTCTCACATAATCAAGTTAATTAGTTCTAACACGATTATTCCTGATTAACTTGGGACGAGAAGAAATATTGATTCCAACTGTCATCTGGATTCAGTTATTCGATTCGGGATGAGTTTTACCGGTAATGATATGCATAACAAGACCTGGTTTATTGGCAACTTTTGTTGATTCAGTGGCTCAACAGCGACAAAACTACTACTACTAATGTAGGTCGTCTTGGGTATGACGATAAACTACCGCCGGCAGCAAGGCCTCTGATCGGGAGGTATCGAGGAGCATGAAAGCACTTCTTAATTGCTGTTCTCAGGTCTGTCCTGAATTGGAGTGGTAGCACCTGTTACGGTCCCCAGCTAGGGGTCAAAACTCCATGAAAGTATATTAATGGATTTTTATAGTAAAATTACCAACAACACATAAAGAAATTACCAGCAATACCTTTTTGGAAAAAAATAGATATTACCAGCAATACATTTGACTCTCGACAAAAATCCCGCCTTTGAAACCTGATTTCTTACATATACAAACAATATTAATACATATACAAACAATAGTATTACAATATATATTCCATTCATATGAAAACTCATAAAAACCTTGTCGGCATTAAATAAGCCACTGGGGTTGATCTGCCGTAAAACAAAAGAAACCGAACCAA
Source organism: Acanthosepion pharaonis (assembly GCA_903632075.3). Lineage (NCBI taxonomy): Eukaryota > Metazoa > Mollusca > Cephalopoda > Sepiida > Sepiidae > Acanthosepion > Acanthosepion pharaonis. Next base: position 217,702 of record CAHIKZ030005407.1, on the reverse strand, counting down.
AATGTTGAGGGCTCCTCCCCTTTCTACACAAATGGACTCACTCAGTATATACATATACTACTGCTACGTGACGACCCGAGGGACGAGGGCAACAGAGGGTGAAGGTAACAAACGGACAGAACGAACGTAGCGAGCAAGAGTCACCGTGAGCGAGCACGTAGACTCAATAAGATGTCATACAGCGATACTTCAATACCAAAGACTGTATAGATATTTTGCTACTAACCCGTCTTCCTGGAACTACTAACCTGCTTTACCAGTTTGTATTATTACGTTAATACATTATTTTCCTATATTTATTCTTGGCGTTTGTTATTTATTGGTACCGGATTTCATCTCGGAATCCACAACACAAACTAATATAGGAAATGAGATCAGAGAAGAAAAGGGTAGATATAGATGAATATAGATGGTAATCAACTGCGAAATAGGCAAGTGTCTGTATTTTGACTACACATTAATGGCATATTCACAAGCCAAAATATGTCATAAATCATATAAAATAATTTGCGTCATTGCGATTTAAACAGATCACCCAATCCAAGCCAGAAAATAAGATTGGGTGACTTAGTATTAAGGCAGAAGTAAATAGTTGTGTCTTCAGCATAAATACCTCGCTGTTAGACATTTTCATGACGGTCGTCCTCAAGTATTGAATCCAGAGGTTGGCAGTGAATATTTCGGAGACAGTAGGAAAGCGTAGTGCAGGTTCGCAGTGGATATCATAGCAGAGTGTAGTTCACCCTTCTCCTGGTCGCCTTTGGTCCTTCCGGTAGGAGGAAACAAGATGGCCGCCTTTATACACGATGAATACAGTGTTGGGCGGCTTCTGATTGGTCAACCTTCTATTGGTCGACTATAAAGGGAAACTAACGACATCGGGAAGGTCATTGATAGAACAACGTAGATCCAAGGATAGAGCCCCGAGGTAAACCTACATTAAGGCAAAAAGTTCTAGAAGAGTGGCTATTCAAAACAACTTTTTTTGTGATTTGATAAGAAAGACTGAATTAGTTAAAAAATTCGTCCAGAAATACAATAACATTTCTATGTATGAAGAAGACCAGTTTGCCAAAACCATTCAAATGCCGTCGATATAACCAAAGCAACAGCCCGTGCTTCGCCATTTTCACCTAAAACTAGATAGACTCTTTCGCAGTTGATCTACATCAACAGTTGATATAGAGAAGAGAAATGAAAACTATTCCTTATTACAATCACCAAGAATGATGTCTTCTTTTATAAGCCACTAGCAGCATGGCCCGGCGTTGCCCGTGCTTGATTAAAAAATCGTACGACTCATACAGCAATCGCTATCACTTGACTTAAAATATTTAATTGCCTTTAAAGGAGTGCCATTTGCCGTGCTGATGTTGCTACATGTCTTACTTCTTGCCTATCTCACACTGCGAATTTTTTTTCTAAGCTCTATACTAAACATTAAATCTGTTACGGAAAAAGAACTAAACAAAATGAACACAAAACGATCAGCTTTAAAAAAGGGCTCGCAACTCGAAAAACTGAATGAAAAAAGAATGTTAACAACAAATACTTTTTCCCACCAAACCCAGTTCTGCGGAATCAAAATCAACGTTAAGTTTAAGCAAGCGAATGAGCCAATTTGAATAAAGTGCCATGCAGATTTAAATTTTTCCCACTTGTGACGAATGCAGTTATCGATTTTTTTTGCATGTTAGCATGCTATTTAACATTCGTGTCAGTCAGCTGTTGGCGTTCACGCTGGCCAATAGAATCTACCTGCCTATTCGTGGAAGCCAGCTATAGGCTCTCAGTCTGGCCAGTACAAAACAGCCGCAAACTACATGAAAACTGCCGTAGAAGCATGAAAAAATCGATTATTTCCACTATCGATGAGAGTTGGGAAATGCAAGGTCGGTGTTGGCCTCCCCGCTAACTTGGAGCATGTGCATGTAAATTTTGGTGCAAATCCGTCGAAAATTGCGGCCGTGCATTCGTTACACACACACACACACACACACACATCCTGCCTTTTATAGATAGAGATATATTTCAGGAAGTGGGCGATCATGTCTTTCCACAACTTTCAGTATCTTGTTACTTTACGTAGTTTTTATTCTTTCAGCACCCTCTTTGTCGTTTTTCTGCCATTCATTTGCGCAAACTCGTCAAAATTTAAAAAAAAAAAAAACTAAGTCTGAGGTGAAGAAAACATTCAAATCAATAAAATGTCCAAATAAAAAAAGGAATAAAAATTTAGACGCCATTATACAGGCTTTCATCGACATTAAAATTCAGATTAATACACAGCCGTCAGTTTTCAGTTATTTTAAAGCTCTACTGTAGATGGCGGTTAGTTGTAAGTGAAAACGTGTGTCATGGAATAATCGGGCAATACCCTGTGGTCACTTGAATTATTCATCCCGGATAACTTAAATGTATAATGTAATAGAAATATTTAGGTCTCGTCTCTCCGTCTTGGGCATTGATTAAGTAATGTTACTCGCTGTTTTCACCTGTGTCCCTAGAGTACTAAGAATGCCAACTTCTCCAAGCCTGCTTTTACTTATCAGGTGTTTCAGAAATTTCATCTGTTTTTTTTTGTGTTTTTTATTGTTAGAATATTTGTTATTTGATTTGAGACGGTAGTTGCCACATACTGTTGGTATGACAGTGCATAAGAACAACAAAATCGTACGTATGAAAATAGCCCACATAAACATAGGCGCGCGCTCGCGTACACACACACACACTTACGCACGCACGCATACATGAATATATGTGTGAGGACCGAGCTTCTTGTAGAGTGGTTATCAGCGCAGTAAGTGGGATCAAGTGTTGAATTCAAATTTCAATCGTGGCTTCGTTTACTTTTTTGGCAAGTACTTGTAGTAAAAAAATTATGCATCTATTTATTTCTCCCCAAACTATGGGTTAAATGGTAGAGTGAGACCGGATTATCTTGGCAACCAGTCTAGTAGAACAATACTGAATTCAAAACCTGCGACGTCATTTGAACTAAAGTAACGGCCTACCTACCCAGCCAACTGTGTAGGGACTTTTAATGGCTATAACAGACCTGCGACCAGCAGAGCGGAATTGGTACACTACAGGCCGGTTATTCAAGGTTTTATGATGATGTTATAACAGTAAAAGATTATCATACAATCAGATTATTAGATAAAATATGATAACAGGGACAACCGAGAGTCGATGAATTAATTATAGAAGTGAATGAATCATATCAACATTTTCTTCTTTTATTTGTCGTGTCCATTCAGGTCGTGGGCGATGATGGCTCTCCACAAATTCTTCTCTGCTGTTACTCTTAGTAATGTTTGTCTTTTTATCATCTCCCCACCCTGCCATCTATTCACATAAGTTCTTCATATACATGGCTCGCTGACTTCATATGACCCTCTTGCCTTCGATATGTCTTGTGAACATTTCCAAACTTTCTTATCTCATTATTCGTTCCAGATATTTAAGCTATCTCTTTCTGATACTAAGTGCGTGTGTTTCCTCGTACGATTTCCTCGTTGCTTATACACTCCGTTCATTGTATCCCTATTATTCTTTTGGAGAACCAAATTGGTGTTATTTCCTGACCTTTCTTGATTTATGAGAGGACTCCTATGATAGAGCAGTTTAGCACTCTTTTCGTTGTCTTTAACGAATGTTTTCTGTTTCTTAGTACTTTGCTTAGTTTATGGAAAGTAGATTTTCCTATTCTAATACGCCTTCGGATTTCGGTGTGACATTTTCCCGTCATAAAAAAAAAACTTCCCAGAATGGCATTTAATAAGCGTTGCTTGGTTAGGCAGATCATGAGTTTGAAGAAGGGCATAGTCTTAATACCATAGGAAGCTACCTTATTAGCTGTTGCTCAACAAATTTCCCCCCTCCCGTAAACGCTTTCTGTTTGTTTTTCAATGATATATCCTTTTAGGAAGTAGGAGATCATGGCTCTCCATGGTTTTCTTTTCCTTGATATATGTAAACTATACATTGCCAGTATTGTCTTTGAGAAAATGTATAGTGCGGTTTTCTTCCTGTGAATTAAGATTGTCTTTGTCCTATAAGGGAAGGCGAGAGAGTGCAGTCATTTATAGTTGCAGGGGATCTAGGCTTTTAAAAATGCAATAGACGAAGTGAAAACATAGTCTCAGTCGAAATTTGAACTCGGCGCGATAATTTAATTTTCTGCTCTTTTAACCGTTACACGATTGTCAAATCCTATGTAAAGTACTACTACTACAACAACTACAACTATAATAATAATTATAATAATAATTATAATAACAATAATAATAATAATAAACTTCATTAGAAAAGAAGCTTTCCACAGCTTCCTACTATTTAATATGCGTGAATTGTCATGATATCTTGGGAAATATAGTGGAGTGGTTACCAGTTGATTTCAAAGTTGCTATTATTCTGTTGCCAACCAAGGATCGATAGCTGAGTTTACCATACCATAATTATCTAATCTAAAATTGGGAGGCCGAAAATAGACTTAACCTATTTCCGCCGATGTTTGAACTCGGCTTTTGACGATTTCACTTTCCGCTTTACCAACTGTCGTTCCTTGATATAACACCTCAGAGTAAAAGTGGATCAGCAACAAAATTCCAAAGCTTATTTCCACTTAGACACCAGGACACAAGTGTTCTGGTTAAGGAGCATCATATTAAAACTCGGTGGAGCAGTAATAGTCTAAGGTGACGCGCATTCCTCATGATGACTCTATTGCTGAACTTAATTTCGTTTGACGCAATGTCAGACTGATGTAGTGAGATATTCACTAACCACCCCGCGCGACCGGATGCGGCACAAGGCCAAGTTATAGTGGGATATCCAAGCTTGTAGGCTCGGACCCCGTAAAAACGGGGTCGGGTAGCTGTCTACCACCCCAGACGAGATCCTACTCTTCGGCACAGCCTCGTTTGGGGTCCTCTCGACACTGAGAAGAGAGTTTAGCAAGCACACTTCCGAAATAATTCGAAGAGTGATCTAGTGATTTTCTAAGCACGGCTTAGATGTGGGACAAGGCCGAAAGTTTGGGGCACCCAGTGAGGATCTAACTTACTACTCAGTCGTAATTGATATAATAAGTCAATCTTTCTAACCATTACACCACGTCGAGGTGCCCCAGACGGGTATAGTACCCTCTGAGAACAGATCACATTTCAACAGTAATGACCAGTGAGATTAGCTTAGATTCTCGGCAAGACGTTCTCTAGACGCTTCAATTGTGGTAAGCGGGCAGCTTATTGCGAAAATATTTACGAAAGAAACGTTTACATTTAAGTAACTTCTGGCAATTTTAAATGTGATATTTTGGTAAAGAGTAATTTCAGATGAGGCATTTTCAAAGAGGAATAAACACACGAATTATTGGAGTTGAGTAAGATGTTTTGGCATTTTCCGAACGGATATGTCATTTTTTTTTTATTAAACTACCGAGGCTCAACGTGAAAGGTTGAACTTAGGCTTGTCTGTTTTGCAACGGAGACACGTTGACACGGCTGAAAACAGCTCTCATAATAATTAGCTTTTATTCACTTTTCATGTATTTTTTCATATTTAAACTTAAGACACTCAGTAATACTCCGATGTTATAAAAAGCAATAAACATCTTAAAAATATCTTCAAAATGTATATCCTGGTTTACACTCTGATATAATAAATGACAGTAATATTTCTTTTTTTGTTAAACATATAAATTACTTTTACGGTTCTATTAGACGATCCCGATGTTTTTATTTATTTTAGAAAAAATTCCGACGCCCTTAAAATCATCTTTATTGTCATTTTCACACTTTTTGGCACTTTAAATTATTTTCCGCCCCCTTTTAGTAAAATCCCCGTTTACAGCATATTTTGAAAATTTACGACCTCTTGATAATTATCTTTTAGCGCTCTACTTTATTTTATAAGTATTATTTCTCCTTTCACTATATATGGTAGCACTTCAAATAAAACTGCAGTAGCCTTGATCTAGGTTTAAGTCAAGACTGTTTTTTGCTGTTGTGTAGATTGTTCTAATTCCACATGTCGTGCCTTTCTATGTCCCAGTTTCAGTTAATTCCCCCTTGATAATACGACTTTGCAAGTTTTTGTTCTCTCTGCTGTGGTTAGGCATTGAACTCACGAGTCTTTGGGTTAAATCACCTTTGGAACAAGGCCGGAGGGTTCAACTGCTGAAATGTCGTGAATATGCCAGTTAAGATGAGGTCAACAGTGTGAACAATATAAGTAGCGTAAATAGTTACAATAACCAGTTTCAGAAATGACATGTCCCGGAAAGGGATATATTTGAACAAAGTAGCTAAGTGTTTTTGGTTACTATAACCAAGTAGAATACGGTAGCAGTAATCGACTGGTACGCGTCGTAGTCGCAGGTAAGAAGTGTAGATCAATGGCGTAGTCCAGTGGGCGTCGTTATAGATTTAGCTCTCACACTAAGGCTCTTCTGACTCTCCTACACGTCCGTCAGTATTTATGACAGACACCAGCCAATCATATTTCAGTGAGGGGGAACACAGGTGTACGCATATTCCATTATATCAAGAAATATAGACATGATATCTATATTTCTATATATCAGATCAGCATTTGGTAAATAGATAGGGGGGAGAACATTGTATGTATATCGTCTTTTAGAAGGACTTCAACGTACTAAAGTAATGTTTTCATTGATAGGGTTATATATGTGCAGGTGGGAAAAGGTGATGTGAAAACGCGAGTGTTTGTTATAATTATGTAAGGAGACGAAATGCTCAAGATATGGGAATGCAGAAATGTAATTTTTTTGATTGTCTTCGCAGTGTCTGGACATATAGTCTACCCAGTGTTTCCCAACCATTCTTGGAGTCATCGTCCATTTTCACATTCCTTCGCCTACATGTATAGTAAATATTCAAATGCATAGCAATATTTCTTTTGTAAAAGTTTGTTACTGGCTCATAAACTGATGTAAAATAATACCAAAGGGAAGTAACAAATAATGTTTTCTTATACGTCGACTGCTGCTAATACCGTATTAAAGACAAACGAAAGCAAACTTGAACACGGAAAAACATATATATATATATAATTTAGTTTCTGTTCTTTTAATTTTCTGTTCATTTACTTATCGCTCATTCAACAGCTGAAATCGCTTACCGGTGGTTGATATCGCCCATTTTGAGAAGCCCTGGTCTAACCGACTTCATTCAATTTTCCTTCGTTTTTGTTTTTATCGCTTTTGCTTTTAATTATTCCACAATGAAAAGTGAATTATACTTATACTAAATTATACTAAATTATACAAATCTACAATTAAGTACGTCCTGGGTATGACGGTAAACTGCATCCAGCAGCAAGGCCTTCGATTAGAAGATTGGGGATTTTGAGGAGCGTTGAACGCCCTTTTAACTGCTGCTGTTCCCATGTCCACCCTGATCCGAGATGGTAGCACTCGTTAGGTTCCCAGCCATGAGAAAATAGTGAACGCCCAAACAAAAGTCAACAATACGTTTTTATAATAAAATTACAAACAATACATATTTATAGCGACATTACCAGCATTACATAAAAAAATACCGACAATAAATTTTATCATCTGCTAACTAAAGGGTGTTTCATTCAGACGGATTATAGATAAGGGTGTTTCATTAAGACGGATCAAAGAAAGCAGTACATAAATCTGTGTTACTGGTGAAAATTTATTTATTTTCCTATTGGATTATGTTATTTAAATCATGGCAATTATGTCTGAAAAATAATATCGCCCACATGTCTTTTTCTTTTTCTTTCAAATTTGGCAGGCATTAAATGCTTATCTAATACATATATATATATATATATATATATATATATATATATATATATATATATATAAGAAGAAAAGAAAGGGATGGATATTTTATCCAGATCTTAGCAGTGAAAGATATGCCAGAGAGCGCATATTTTTCCTCTAATAAGATTAGTCGAATATTAAAAGCCGGTAGACGAAAATACATAAATATACTGTTCAATAAATAAATGGAGCGTCTGCTCAAATATGAATATCCACTAAAATAATGTTTAAGTAATATATATAAATTACAATAAATCATTCATACAAAAAGTAAATTAGTAAAGTTAATGATATAAAATGGCGAAATCCTTTCGCAAACAAAATTTAAAAGGTGCATTAACCTACCAATCACTCGATGAATATTATGATCCTTGTTTTTTAAATTTATAAGCTGTATATGGGCGTTCTTAAATAGGCAAGTACTTTCGACTGTACATTCAGTCATCTTCAGGCATGGAAATTATTTTGTTTTTGGTAAAATTCAGGTAGTATCCGAGACGAAAAATATAATGCGAATCGAAATATGTTTTTTGAAATGTGTTATTGATAACGGATACAGATATATATGTTATTTGTGGTAAAACGAAATCAAGATAGAATTGTAATTATTTTGTGCATTTTAAACCATTTCATATCGGAAACCCAGCAGTGAATTTATTTCTCTATCGAAAGGCAGAAATGAAAAAAAGTTCTGTAGAAAGAGAAACCATAAAATCTAGTCCATAAGAATGTTGAATATATAGACGTTGAACAAAACTTCTGTAATTAGCTGAACGAATTTCATCAAATTTCAATAAATCAAATTAAAAAAAAATAGAAATTGAATACACAACTAATTGATTTGTTTGTTAATTAACTTGTACTTAAATTATTTATTACAAATTGGATGAGTTAGTGCGGTTTCTTCTAATTAGGATGCTTATGATATCGACACTAAGGATATGCCTAAGGACGTTATATCTGTATGATTATACATTTTTATATATCTTGAGATAGACATGTATATGTAACTAAATATACAATATAATAAACAGTATTAAGCAACATTTACCGGCCTGAATGTCCGAGAAATTTTCACAGAAAATATTGGCCCTCCGACAGGATTCGAACCTCTATCTTATACGGAACTGTCATCTTGACGATTCAGTATAGTATTTACTTAAATATTTGTATCTATAAAAAGAATGTATAAACATAAAAATGTCTTAAAATAATTGTCAGACTTTGTCCATTTCATAATGTGTGGCGTCATTTGTTTACATTTGATACGCCATGAACAGATATGAATGTACGTGAGAGATTCATAGAAGTTTGAAGTTCAAATACAGTAAATTCGAGCTCGCTAACCGAGCGCTCCTCCGTGGCCAAATCAATTAAAGGCATGTCAAGCTAAATTACGGTTCCGTATAGGATACAGGTTTGAATCCTGTCGAAGGACGAATATTTTCTATGAAAATTTTTCGGGCATTCAGGCCGGTAAATGTTTTTTAATACTGTTTATTATAAACAGAGCTTTTACTTAAATATCTGTATCTATAAAAAGAATCTATAAACATAAAAATGTCTTAATATATATATATATATATATATATATATATATATATATACCAGTCTAGAGAAGAAAAACTGAATAACAATTCAAACCAGCCCGGGGAGTGTTGCCAAAGGGCAGATGAGCTTCTTTCAGGTGCCAACGGACAGTATTTAGCTGGGAGATAAATGACGCCTGCCATTGTAGCATCATAATACATTTAGAACACAGTGCATCTCTATAGGACTTGATGCTTAGATTAAAAGAATGTGCATTGCAGGACACAGGTAATTGACCACTTTAAACAATTCACATGTGTCGGTTATCCAGTGAATGTTAACTGAAACCCCATCGATTATCCTCAGTGGGGAAATCCATCCAAACATACGCACACACACACACACCCGTTTTCCTACATGGGAATATTTGGCATTCAATGATCCAGGATTTAGTACTGTTTTAGGATGAAATTTATAAAGTAATTTTTTCAGGAAAAAAGATTTTCTCATTTCCAATAGTGGTTATCGCTGTTTCCAATATTGATAGAACTTTCCTTCGTATACTTTTATTTCAAGTAGTGTGAAATGTTAACAGTTCCAGTTAGATGTACTATCCATTTTAGTTGTTGCCGCTGTCGGTAGTCTTCAAGTGTTGTGCTTTGTGATTTAGGCTCAGTTGTTTGGGAATTTGTAGCGCCAGTCCCCAATGCTCAAAGAAGAATGATCTTTGCCAAAATTCTCAGGCTTCACCTGCTGAAAGCATTTTTAACCATTGATCTCAGGAAGCGGTTGTATACAGTTGACAGTTGAGAAAGTTTTGAATGGGTGTGGCGACATACATGACATCCATATAAAAAGTCTCGATTTGATAAAATGTCGCGATATTTAAGAACATAACTCGAGCTTCATGGTTGATGTTTTGGTTTTCTATGAATTTAGGGTCTCATGGCGAAACTAACTCTGGTACAGCCTATAAATATAAAGTGGTCACTGAATCCAACAATATATATATATATATATATATATGGTCACTGAATCCAACATATATATATATATATATATATATATATATATATATATATATATATATGTGAAAAAGGCTATATTTTCTATTTGGTATATTGACATTATTTTAAATTTACCTTGATTACATTTGTAGATATGTTGTGATACAAAGTGTTTTCTGTTTTCGGATAATTTGATGTAATCAAGGTTAATTTAAAATAATGCCAATATACCAAACAGACAATTATTGTTACCTACAAATACAAGAAAAAACCTTCATAAATAAATTTAAACCAGCACTAAATAGATCATAACCCCCCCCAAAAAAAAAAACACACAGAACATACACACATAATGACCAAATACTGTAGTCGATATTGTTATGTGATGATAACGGTCGTGAAATAACAGACGCAAATTGTAAATTCATAATACAGTTCTATGACGTCGTACCACGCGAAAGAACGAAATATTTACAGGAGAACTATATATATATATATATATAAACCTGTATCACCAGACCAAGAAAGATATTTGAATCACTACTACCTACAAAATTCATTTTATAATAAATGGAAATATCTACTCTTTGGTTGAAGAAGATCGCAAAACCAGAAACACGTGTAGCAGAATTATGGAAAATATAATAGTATAATATATATTTTAAAATAAAAAAAATTCCACATTTCAAACCAAAAACGTTTACGGTTTATCTTCTTTTTAATATATATATATATATATATATATATATATATATATATATATATATGTGTGTGTGTGTGTGTGTGTGTGTGTGTGTTTGCGTGTATTACGATAGCGACTAGGATTGAAGAATTGGTGAGGTGAGTTTGAATAATGTTACGCTCACTTAACTGCAAATGCCCTTGGAAAAGGTAAGAATTCATCTCCTTATGGAAAGATTGTGGCACACTATGTCCACCAGTTGCCTGTATTCAGCTCTTCGAAAAAGGGTCGTTGGTTGTGCACATGCCTTCACCGCAAAGAAGTTTGGCTGTTGCCGCACTTTCAAAAACGAGAGAGTGCAATATATATATATATATATATATATATATATATATATATATATATATATATATATATATATATTAATACTTTATATATATATATCTACATCTAAAGAATTGATTTATTTCAAACGTTATTCTTAGTGAATATACGTGTTAGAATATTTTGAATATATATATATATATATATATATATATATATATGTGTGTGTGTGTGAATTACAATTAATGGGATGCAAACAGTTTAAAATTGTTTGGATTTTGGGTAAATTGTTTGTATCTCATTAATTGCAATTCACTTATATGCTCTATAATAAAAATTATATTGAGCTCCCTTTTATGGATGTATTTTAATATTTTATATTAATAGGATCTACTTGGAGTACTTACCCACGGATTTTTCACCGGTATATATATATATATATATATTAATACTTTATATATATATATATCTACATCTAAAGAATTGATTTATTTCAAACGTTATTCTTAGTGAATATACGTGTTAGAATATTTTGAATATATATATATATATATATATATATATATATATATATATGTGTGTGTGTGTGTGAATTACAATTAATGGGATGCAAACAGTTTAAAATTGTTTGGATTTTGGGTAAATTGTTTGTATCTCATTAATTGCAATTCCTTATATGCTCTATAATAAAAATTATATTGAACTCCCTTTTATGGATGTATTTTAATATTTTATATTAATAGGATCTACTTGGAGTACTTACCACGGATTTTTCATATATATATATATATATATATATATATATATATATATATATATATATATATATATATATATATATTTATATATATATATATCTACATCTAAAGAATTGATTTATTTCAAACGTTATTCTTAGTGAATATACGTGTTAGAATATTTTGAATATATATATATATATATATATATATATATATATATATGTGTGTGTGTGTGTGTGTGTGTGTGTGTTACAATTAATGGGATGCAAACAGTTTAAAATTGTTTGGATTTTGGGTAAATTGTTTGTATCTCATTAATTGCAATTCACTTATATGCTCTATAATAAAAATTATATTGAGCTCCCTTTTATGGATGTATTTTAATATTTTATATTAATAGGATCTACTTGGAGTACTTACCCACGGATTTTCACAGGTATATATATATATATATATATATATATATATATATATAATATATTTATATATATATATATCTACATCTAAAGAATTGATTTATTTCAAACGTTATTCTTAGTGAATATACGTGTTAGAATATTTTGAATATATATATATATATATATATATATATATATATATATGTGTGTGTGTGTGTGTGTGTGAATTACAATTAATGGGATGCAAACAGTTTAAAATTGTTTGGATTTTGGGTAAATTGTTTGTATCTCATTAATTGTAATTCACTTATATATGCTCTATAATAAAAATTATATTGAGCTCCCTTTATGGATGTATTTTAATATTTTATATTAATAGGATCTACTTGGAGTACTTACCCACGGATTTTTCACCGGTATATATATATATATATATATATATATATATATATATATATATATTAATACTTTATATATATATATATCTACATCTAAAGAATTGATTTATTTCAAACGTTATTCTTAGTGAATATACGTGTTAGAATATTTTGAATATATATATATATATATATATATATATATATATATATATATATATATATATATATATGTGTGTGTGTGTGTGTGTGTGTGTGTGTGTGTGAATTACAATTAATGGGATGCAAACAGTTTAAAATTGTTTGGATTTTGGGTAAATTGTTTGTATCTCATTAATTGCAATTCACTTATATGCTCTATAATAAAAAATTATATTGAGCTCCCTTTTATGGATGTATTTTAATATTTTATATTAATAGGATCTACTTGGAGTACTTACCCACGGATTTTTCATAGGTATATATATATATATATATATATATATATATATGTGTGTGTGTGTGTGTGTTTAATTGAATAATGCAGACATAATATGTCTATTTTTTTTTTGTTTATTGATGTTAAGATGAAATTCATCAAGGAAGGTGCTTCAGTCTTTTACCTACCTGAGTTCTTTCGATCTCCTCCAAGACTATCATCAGGACTAAATTACAAAGAAAAACATATTGTAACTGAGATAAAATCTGCAATTCGTTGTGACGGTTGTTTAAAAAACAACACCCGTGAACGCGCTTTGTCTTAATTATTTTGATGCACATTTGTGTGTAACCTCCTTAAAAATTGTTGAAACCTTCAATAGATTTAAGTAATATTCCTATAAATCCCAATTCTATACTAACATCAACTCGCACAGAAATTGACTCATTTACTAGGCTCCAAATTTGAATCTTCACATTCATATATATTAAACGCCTATCGTCGATATCTCAAACGTTATCAAAACATTCAAATGTTACACAACCATATGTTTGTTGTCTGCTTCGAAATTTGAGAGATTACTCCAGACAATGATTAACAATATTTTCTCGCTTAAAAATAACTATTTAAAATGTTTGTCTTTTTACCATCCCTACTACTCCGGTTCTGCCATCCATTCACCTAAGCTCTTCAGGTAGGTAACAAGTTGCCTCGATATATTATTTATAACTTCAATGTGTCTTCTATGTTTAAGAATTTTCCAAGTCCTTCTTTCTCATTATGTGTTGTTTCGTTTTGATTCTAAATATAAATTCCAATTTGTTTCCATTTTCCTTAAGACTTCTTTTTTGCTTACACGATGCGTTCATTTTTCTGCGGAACCACATTTACGTTGTTTCAAGTTTTCTCATCCTTTGCAAGAAAATTGCCCAGTATAAGGAAGATTATTACATAACTGTTCAGCACTCTTTTCTTGTTCACTAACGAATTTTTTCTGTTTCTTAACATTTTATTTAGTTTTTTTTAAGGCATATTTGGAAGATTTCGGTGTCACATTGCCATATTTTTTCGAAACAATTCATAGATATTTAACATCCTGTTCTAGTTTGAATCCATAGTTCGCATATTGGGCTTTTTCTGTACTTGTTGAATCCATAGTTTGAAGTTAGGGCTTTTTCTGTACGTGTTTAATCCATAGTTTGCATCTTGGGCCTTACTGTACTTGTTAGAATCCATAGTTCGCAGCTTGGATTTTTTCTGTACTTGTTGACTACATAGCTCGCGTCTTGGGGTCTTTCTGTACTTGTTGAATACATAGTCTGCATCTTGAGCTTTCCTGTACTTGTTTGAATCCATAGTTCATATCTTGGACTTTTCTTTTACTTTGAATCCAAAGTTCATATAATTGGACTTTTCCTTTACTTGTTTCGATTCATATTTTGTTTCTTGGATTTTCCTCTACATGATTGAATCCAGATTTCACATCTTGGAAGTTTGCCTCTCCATGTTTGAATCCATACATCAGGCTTTTCGTATACATATTTGAATACATAGTGTGTCTCTTAGATTTTCCTGTATATATAGGCCATTCCTATATTTGTTTCAATCCATGGTTCGCATCTTGGGCGTTTCAAATCCACATTCAGATTTTGGTGTCACATTTCCATACTCTTTCGAAACAATTCGTCGATATTTAACATCCTATACTGGTTAGAATCCACAGTTTGCATCTTGGGAATTTCCTGTATATGTCTGAGTTCATATTTCTCATCTTGGACATTTCCAATATTGTTTGAACCTATATTGTGCCTTTTCAATTTTTCCTGTACTTAAACAAGTACAGGAAAAATCGAAAAGGTGCAATTCATAGATCGTATCTTTGTCTCTTCCTGTATTCATTTCAATCCATAGTTCGCGTCTTTGGCTTTTCTTGTACCTGTTTGAATTCATAATTTGCATCTTGGAATTTTTCCTTTCTTTGTATGATTCTGTTATACCAGAACATTACCTATTCTATTATTAATAGACTCTCCCACACATAATAAGTAGTAGTAGTAGTAGTATCGGTCGCCAGTTGAGCTCAGTGGAGTTGAGT
Organism: Acanthosepion pharaonis; assembly: GCA_903632075.3. Classification (NCBI taxonomy): domain Eukaryota; kingdom Metazoa; phylum Mollusca; class Cephalopoda; order Sepiida; family Sepiidae; genus Acanthosepion; species Acanthosepion pharaonis. The sequence continues at coordinate 202,309 of CAHIKZ030005407.1, read as the reverse complement.
GAGTCAGTCGATGTCGGACATTGAAGTATCAACCATCACAACTAGATTGCTGCGTCATTAACTCTTATTTCAAGTTCCTAACGTTTTGTACGTCGGACCCTTTTAGGACCGACTTAGCGAAATACAAACCTCCACTGTGAAAACTAAACTACTATACAACAGATTCCATAGTTTTCATCTTGTGCTTTTCCAAGAACTTCTTTGAAACCATCGTTTGAATCTTGGTCTTTTAATCTATTTGTTTCAATCCATTGTTTGCCTTTTGGACATTTCCTGTACATGTTTGAATCTATTTTTCTTATATTTGCTTTTCCTATATTTGTTTGACTCCATAGATTGCACATCGGACTTTCCTCTACTTGTTTGACTTCATATATCGCATCCTGAATATTTCTTATACATGTTTGAACCCATAGTTCTCATTGTACTTTTTCTGTACTTCTTTGACTGCATTAGTTATCATCTTGTTTTTTTCCTTCACTTGTTTAAATCAATTGTTTGCATCTTGGACTTTTACTAGTCTGAATCCATAGTTCGCATGTTGGGCTTTTCTTGAACTTGTTTGAATCCATACTTTGCTTCGTGGGTATTTTCTCTACTTGTTGAAATCCATAGTCCAAATCTTGGATATTTCCTGCTTTTTTTTTAATCTATAGTTCGCCTCATAGGAGTTTCCTATATATAGTTTGAATCCATAGTGCGCATCTTGGACTTTTTCTGAAATGCTTTGAATTAATAATACGCATTTTTAGATTTTTTTCTGTACTTGTTTGAATTCATACTTCGCATTTTGGGCTTTTTCTCTTCTTGTTTGTATACATAGTCCGAATTTTGGGCTTTTTCTAAACTTGTTTGAATCCATAGTTCACATTTTGGACTTTGCTGTACTTGTTTGAATCCATAGTTCGAATTTTGGGCCTTTCCTATACTTTTTTGAATTCATAGTTTGCATCTCGGGTTTTCGCGTACTTTTCTGTATCCATAGTACGCATCTTGGGCTTTTCCTATACTTGTTTGAATCCATAGTTCGTATTTTGGGATTTTGGGCCTTTTCTAAACTTGTTTGAATCCATAGTTCACATTTTGGACTTTTACTATAATTGTTTTAAACCATAGTATTGACCTTGCGCTTTTTCTTTTGCTGACAAACACACATTCTGTCTTCTGAAAATTTATTGTTAATCCTTTCTCTTCGCTTTTTTTAAATAACTTTTCTCGGAAGTTCTGTAGTTTCCCTTTCCGTATCTATCATCAATTTAGTGTTATAATAAATCCTGGCATAATATTCAGCTTTCTTAGGAGGTTTCGAATTTAACAATCCCTGCAGGATTTTTACTTTTTCTGTTTGTCAGACATCTTTTTTGCTTGAATATTTAAAGAGTGACATCTTTTTTCCAATCATTTACAAACGACGTGTACTGAGCCAATCGAGCTGGGAAACATGGAGTTACGTCTATGAGATTATACTAATTTAATTAAAATATGTTGAATAAACATCAGGTTGTATTATACAATCTAATGCTACTGAATATGCTACTTAGAATAAAAACATGTTAAAATTCAGGGCAGCGAATGTTGGATAACCTTTTCACAGACGAAGAGAAAACTTGAGGCAATAAAAATCTGTCACTGCAGAATGATACTGTGAATATTGTTAAAAGATCGCATGAACAACGAAGAAATCTCAAAGGAAAATGAAAACAAAGTAGACACTTATACACAGAATGAAAGATACAGCTGAAATTTCTTGGACATCTAATGAGGAAATGGGGCTTGGAGAATTTGAAACTCACAATGGTAACAGGGGCAGGCGAAAGAATAGGTCCACTAAGCTGACTGAATGGATGGCGGAACGGTGTGGTAAGTTTCGCTAAAATAAGAGATAATGTGTTGTGAAGAGCCATGATCACCCACGTCCTCGGGGGAGCATCTTCTTGGTCTCACAGTGTTCTTGGTCTTACGATTATAATGTTTAGTGATTATATGGAAACAATTTCTATGTCTTCTGCTCCGAAAATTGGTTCACTCTGTAAAGCCAGAAAATGTTTATCGTCAGAATCTATCTTGCAGTTATTCGTCCGTATGTTAAATATTGCTGCCATATCTGGTCCCGGTGCTCCTTCTATATATCTAGAGATTCTCGACAAAATCCAAAGAAGTTTCTGTAATGTAATCAGTCCTGATCTGGCATCTCGATTTCAGTCACGTTCCTACCGCCGTGATGTGGTTTCCTACTGTCTTTTTGACAAATATTTTTTATGGCAGTTGTTCTGACGAGTTCTCCCGCTTGGTACTCCCGCCGAATGAATTTATGTGTACTATTAGTTTAGCAATTAGGACATATTGTTTTACTGTTGAAAAAGTTAGATGTAATCATATGTTCTATTCTGATAGTTTTCTTTTCTCGCTTTTTATCAACTGATGAAATTTCATCTGGTGTCCTGCTTCCATACAACCTACGATCTCCGAAAATTTAAATGTAACGTCAATCGCAATCTTCTGTCTTCCTGATACCTGCCCTTTTATTGTCCTTTCTCCTCATTAAAGACTTTTAATTCTCTTTCATCCCGAGCACCCCCTGCATCTTACTGGCATTATCACTTTACATGTGTTGAAATGATTAAAAAATGTATTATCTACCGTATATACTTGAGTAGAGTGCGAAACATTATGATCAGTTACTTAAGCAAAAATAGGGGGGTGCACACTATAGTATAGGTCATTTTTTGAAAAGTTTAAGAATCATGCATTTTTGTTGACCGGTTGCATTATACACAAGTAATTTTTTTCTCAATTAGTTAAAATTAATGTAAAAAATCCAGGGGGCGCACTGTACGTGAATTCGGCTTATACAAAGGTATATATCCTGATCTGGCATCTAGATTTCAGTCATGTTCCTACCGCCGTGATGTGACTTCCCTGTCTTATTTACAAGTATTTTTATGGCATTTGTTCTAACGAGTTCTCCCCCTTGGTACTCCAGCCGAATGAATTTATGTCTATTATTAGTTTAGCAATTAGGACTTATCATTTTACTGTTGAAATAGATGTAATCGTAAGTTCTATTCTAATAATTTCTTTTCTCATTCTTATGAACTGATGAACTCTCGTCCGGTGTCATGTTTTCATACAATCTACGACCTCCGAAAATTTAAATGCAACGTCAATCGCAATCTTCTGTCTTCCCGAAACCTGTCCTTTTATTTTGCTTTCTCCTCATTAAATATTCTAATTCTCTTTCATCCAGAGCAACCCCGCCCTGCATCTTACTGGCATTATCACTTTAAATGTGTTGAAATGATTAAAAGATGTATTATCTATCGAGTAGAGTGCGAAATATTATGATCAGTTACTTAAGCAAAAATAGGGGGGGGGCACACTATAGTATAAGGAATTCTTTGAAGAGTTTAAGAATCATGCATTTTCGATGACCGGTTGCATTATACACAAGTAATTTTTTTCTGAATGGGTTAAAATTAATGTAAAAAAATCCAGGGGGCGCACAGTACGTGAATTCGGCTTATACACAAGTATATATGGTAAATATGTTGAACGTTTTATCAATATCGGTTGGTCAATAGCACTTTTACCGAATAAAATAAATCTGACAGAGCGTCTGTGTGATATTTCTTAATCGGATTGTTTTTTTTTTTCCCTACCTTAATTTTTAGTGCGTTATCAGATTTCGATAACCGTCTCGATTATCCTAAACCTGTGTTTATGGAGCCTCTCGTTCAGCTGCGTTAATATATAATTCTCTTGTCGATATAATTAAGATATTTCCGTCTGCAGAATGGAAAAAACGACCATTAATCTATGAATTTACAAAACAGAACGAGAAACCTGATCATCGTAAGGAGAGATAAAATGGCACATAAAAAAGATAAAATTAATTAATGCCTAGATTTAATAATTTATTCCCGCCTAAAAAAACAAAAAAACAACAGTTCAACACTTATATAAATACAACACATGTAGATAAATGTTTCTCCTATTGTTATTCATGAGTCTGAGCTGAGTCTGGCACAAGGACAAAACGAAGAACGAGCTTAGTGTGGCACGAACGCTCAAAGGACTCAGTGATGATTGACTCCACTATACACTGGCGTGCAAAAGTTTTGGGGAAATCACATACAATTAGTATACATCCTTATTTTATTAAGAATTCGAGATTGTTTACAAGTATGCTTTTATCACTTGTGACTACGGGCCTCGGCGATTAGAAATAAAGTTTTTGTATGTTTCGTGTAAAAGCATTCATCAATTTGAAGCTGAAAAACATTATGCAAATCCATTGGGCAAATGAAGGATCCGAGATGACAATATATAAATTTCTAAACAGGAATTGTTTCATATTATTGACACGAGTGTAAGTTATCCTGATAAGTTATTGTATTTGAACACTAGCTTGATTTTCTACACTAAGGTCATGGATAAAATTTCTACTGAAACAAAGATCTCAGTTGTGACTTTTAAGGGGAAGATGGCTCAACGAGAAATATACAGGCTGCTGGGAATTTCCAGAAACCATATTCACATCACCCAGAAGACTTTTGCTATTACCGGAAGTGTTTTAACAACAAAGAAAACTGGAAGCACACAAAAATTAGGCAAGAGAGATGAAAGAAAGATTGTGAGAGATTTGTTAGGAAATGTAAGATTAATTGCCAGACAAGTTTGTAATGATCGTCAACACTGTGAATTCAGTTGATACAATACGCAGAGTATTACGAAAAAATAACCTGAAGGGGTGTATGACAGAAAAAGAAAACTATCATTGACCGAGAAAACACCGGAATAGAAGTGTGAATTGATCAAAAGAACATCTAATACGGGATGCTGGAAAATGGCAAAAAGTAATTTTTAGTGATGAATATAATCTGCATTCTAATGCAAAAGGATATAAAATGACTAACAGGAGAAGGAAATAATGCAGGGTAAACCACAAAGACGGTAAAATTTTGTGGTGGACATATGATGCTGTGAAGTTGCATCAATGGCGATAGTAGAAGTAAATTGGTAAAATTTGATGGAAACCCAAACAGCAAAAACTGTATTCGTTTAATACAGTTAAATATTCTGTGAGATTCGCAGATTTTTTTCTCAGCAGGAAGGTGCTCCTTGCCATAAATCATTTGCAGCAAAAATGTTTCTTGTCGATGAATATGTTTAACTTTTGGAAGACTGACCAACACAATGTCCTGATCTCAATATAGATGATCCATTGTGGTGGGAACTGAAGAAACAACTGCTCCAACAACAAAAAAAGCAATCTCCACGAGCTTCAGGATTACTACCAAGGAGAATGCATAAAAAAACACCCCAAACAATAAGAAAATGTGACTTGTTCCATTCAATACGCTAGCGAATTGAGGCAATTATTCGAACCAAATCCTGCAAGATGAATTACTATTCCCATATTTAGCATTTCGTACTTTCTGCAATTATAATGATCACTTTTTGAAATAGAATCGCATTTAAAAATAAAGGCTAAAATTAAAGCCTTAAATGTGAAATTTTTGCTGGTGGCGATAGAGTAAGGCTTTCGATGTTCTGCCTGTGTAAAAGATACCATAGAGCTCAACTTCCTTGCCCTTGTATCAGTATATGGTAATCTTAGTATATTATAACGCCTTTTCCGTGGAGCTATGACTCGTGACCCTGTCAAGCATCCTATTATTATTAAATAATCACTACACTTACAAGCTTCCTATAGAGTCATATCAATAATTTCCTATCGCAAAAATAACCTCTCCAAGTAAATGGTCAATTGTTATCTATCTTCCTTATTCTCATAGTCTTCACTTCTTACCTTCTATTGTTTCATTTATATCACACACCTTATTCATCAGAACCACTTTTATTTAATCGTCTACCCTGACTGGCTCTTCAGCCTTTTACTGGATGAACTTTAGTATATGAACACTGGATCGAACCTATCATACTTAGTAATAGGTATTTGAGACTAGTTTGCTAACCATTGATTTCCATCGAGGTCTATAGAATATTTTCTTACACGCTTCTCAGTAATTACAAGTAATATTTCCTGTACTTATATAATGACTCATATTAGTTCAGTGGCGTGTAAATAAAATGAGAATTATCTTCGACTCCCACAGTGTTAATCTCCTTTATTAGATGTACGTCATCGGAAGAGAATTTTTTTTTCTTCGTGCACCATGTAATCAATTATTATTTAACAAATAATGTTAACACTGTCGGAATCGAAGATTTTACAATCTTGAGAGAATAAGAAGTAAAGATCAGGAGATATATATAATTACTCCTCCTCTTAAATCTTTGCTTCTTCTTCTTCTTCTTCTTCTTCTTCTTCTTCTTCTTCTTCTTCTTCTTCTTCATGCCATTTCCCTTTAGGGCGTGGGCGCGAGGAATTCTCCTAAACTTCCTCTCTTTTTTTTTTGTTATCTCTTCTAATCCCGTTCTGTCAACCATTTACGCAAAAACGTCAGGTACGTTATTCGATGCATTCCTCTGTCCCTCTTGCCTACAATACATCCTGTGAGTATAATATTTTCTTAACTTTCTTTCCTCATTATGTGCCCTCGAAATGTCAACTGTTTTTTGTCATTCCAATGTAGAAGTATCCTATTTCTTTCCATTTTCTCTGAAGCTTCGTCGTCGCTCTCGTGTTTAGTTCCTGATATCCTCAGCATCTTACTGTAGAACCACTTTCCTGTTGCTTCAAGTCTCTTCTTCATCTGTGAGGAGATTTTCCAGCATTCACTGCCATTTTGTTACCTTTTCTTTGTTTCTAACGAAATCTTCATGTTTCTTAATACCATGCTCAGCTTTTGGAATGCATCTTTCGACATCAAAATGCACCTTCGAATTGCTGTGCCGCATTTCCACCCTCTGTTAAAACGCTAACTAGATTCTCGTACTTGCTTTGATTTTGGTATTTCTAATTTGTAATTTTTAAGAAAGAAACAAGCGCTGATGAAAGTTGCGTAAGCCTTCACAGGATTATCGATCCTGATATTACAGAGAAGTTGATATATTTGGAAACTGCCTATAATCTACGACATTCGATACACCATTTCATTACTTTAGCGATTATATACAATAATGATATCTTAGATATTTACCAGATTTGATAAATATTCACATAAATAGTCGAACTTCAGTGCAAGGCGTGTTTTATTAGAGATTAAATCATTCTTGTTCTTGTTCTTGTTGTTGTTCTTCTTCCTGCCCCTCCTCCTCTTCTTCTTTTCCCCCTCCCCCTCTTCTTTTCCTTCTATTCTTCTTCTTCTTCTTCTTTTCCCCCTCTTCTTCTTCTCCTGTAAGTTATTCAGTGTTTTTATAATGATGTTCACCCTGTACAAGGCCCGAGAGCCACTCAAGGTAGAGAGTTACAAAATAAGAGTCTCCATCCCAAGCAAGGCGGTAAAGCCACCAAGACGCAAAGAACCTCCGGAAGTGAAAGAGAAGGAAAAGACTTTAGAAGGAACCGGGAATCCAGTCCTAAACATGAAACATGGAATAAACCCTCTCTCCTGTTCATAAGATCGGGGAGGCTTGTGAACCGAATGAAGGGCAATCCTATCTACCCATATTGAGGAAAAATGTAAATAAATAGTAAATAAAAGTTCAAAGTTTTAGGCAAAGACGTTAGAAGTATAGAGTTGTAGTTTAGAAGGAGCCGGAAACCCAATCCAAAACAAGAAAAAGGGATAAACTCCTACTCTTTTTCAACTAATTTTTACCATATAAAAGAACCAAGAGCCACTCAAGGTAGAGTGTTTAATATGAGGTGTTGTATGTGCGTAAAAAAAGCAAGGGGCACTTCATTATATGTAGGAAAGATAACTGTTGACCCTAGATTTGAAGGCTGTCAAGTGTAGTGATTTGGAATAATGTGCTGCCGAGTGTCTGTTCCACAAAGCAGCAGTTCTTCAAAAGAAGCGGCTAGAGTGGAACTTACTTCTTAATAGTGAAATACGACACGAATAAGGATTATTCATCCTTGTGTACGTGGAAAGGCGTGTCCCAATTGCAAAGGTCCAGATTGGTGGAACCAAGGAATGTAGTTCGTCAAAACACATGCCATATAAATGGCGAAAGCGTAGCGAGAGGCTTGCGGTGTTTCAACTATGGGAATGCGGTTATCGAATTGAATATAATTAATCACCTACAAGGCCGCGAAGACGCTTTTGAAGTACAGTGTAACTCGGATATAAGAGAGTTGTCGGGACCGGAGAAGAAGTCTCTTACATCCGGGTTTCTCTTTTATCCGGGTTTCTCTTATATCCGGGTTTGGTCTATTTTATATACATTAACACAGGTTCTAATTTGGGACCAGAGAAAATCTCTCTTATATCCGGGTTTCTCATATCCGGGTCTCTTATATCCGGGTTACACTGTATATCAAGAGAGTTTAGTGAAGACTGCACAGCTCCAACCTAGATACATCAGCAATACTGCATTTTTTCCTATATCCATCTTGTCTTCAACGCGTCCTATGAGTATCAAATTTTACAAGGCTTCTCTCTTCATTATATGCTCTGGAAATATCAACGGTCTCTTTCTGATTCTAAGCAGAAGTGTACATTTTGCTTTGATCTTCTTTTAAAATTCGTCGTTACTCACATGTTCAGCACGTAGTATTCTCATATTTTCTGTTGCCTGAAGCAGTCTTCATCCATAAAGACACTGTCCAGCATTCACTGCCAAATAGGTGGATTGATATTAGATATAGTGCAGTACAATTTTCTTTGTCTCTAAAGAAATTATCCCGTTTCTTAATACTTTTAGAAGGCTTCTTTCGTATCGTAATGTACCTTCGAATTTTGTTGAAGCATTTCCCTTCCCTTTAAATATTCTTACTTGCTTGGTTTTGGTATCTCCGATTTGTAATTCGTATCTTGGGCTGTTCCCTTTGTTGAATAACCATGTGTTTTGTCTTTTTACAATTGTCGTTTAGTCCTTTCTTCTCACTTTCCTATACTATCTTCTGTTGGAGTTTCTGCGTCTTCGGATTTCAGTGTGGCATCCTCTATTAAATCATTTCCCAGATATGTAGATTGTACAGGTTTGATTTTGCATATTGAACTGTTCCTTTTGCTAACATGGATGCATTTTCTCTTCTTGCAATTGACGTTTAGTCCTTTCTTCTCACTTTTCTTTTCTGTTAGAGTTGATTCCTGTGTCTGCTATCAACACTGTGTCATCAGCAATTCTGGTGTTAAGATTATAGCCAAGAGTAATTAATCGTGGTAGAACTTCAAATTCTCTCAGACTCTCCGCACTGTAAAGGTTGAATGTGTCTGATCGTGACATCTCAATATTAATGAAATCACTGACAATATTTTGAAAAAAAATAGCGTGCGTGCTAATAGCAAAGATAGAATAATCAGTAACATCCGCTGGGAACAATCAGCCTGCCTCGAGATAGATGGAAAACACCAACTAGAAAAGAAAGTAGGAAAAAAAAGGTTTTCCCACCGGATTTATTCAAGCTGCACAGCTAAATGTTCCTAAGTAGACCCACTATGATTTCTTATCGATGGACGTAGAGCTAATATGTTATTGTTATATAAAAGATAAAGGCATATCAAATAAAATATCTCTTACTAAAGGAGAGAGAATTTTAACGTGGGTATAAAATATCAAATATGTGATGATTCTAAGAGGACAGGAAAACTTATCAGGATTAATTATCTGAAGACATAATCTTAAAAAATTAGCATACGCAGACGACACCGTTTTGATGATAGGATCAGAACTAGCAGAACTCTTAGACAAGGTAGTAATGGAGAGGACTATATTTTTACAGTGGTGTTGACCCTGTACAAGGCCTGCAGGTCATTCGTTGTAACTTTCTGATGTTGACGAGCGAGGCAGAGAAGAAGCGATGTAAGGGGGAGGTTAACTGGCTTGTATTCCCTTTAGCGTCTCTGCGAGGCAGTCTCTCGTCACTCACCGTGCCTTTCATTTTATCGCGCTGTGACTCTCTGTTTTTGGCTGGGAGTGATCACTGTCTTATAGAGAAAATTGTTCTTTGTGTTGACAACATCGTGTAAAAAAGTTTTGCCTTATTTAGTAGCCTACTTAGTCAGGTTCGTTTGCCATGGTCCTTGTGAAGTCCACCTCACTTAGCTGATAATCATCAAGACAATAAATGTCGGAATCAATTTTTCTGACACTTTTCAGACGTTTCCATGTGACAGGATATCAGATGACGTCACTATAATTATAGGACGGGGCAATGAAATGTTCTCGACTCGAACCACATCTCAGAATCTGAGCAAATGATCAAACATCAGAATTGTAGGTACCTCCAGAAAATCGCTAAAAATCAACATACCATGAAGAAAAAAGTCTTCAAACGTAATGAAGACAGTTTTATCGTGAAATTCTTCATGTTATTATTAAGAGGAATGATCAGACTATTTTTCGGATATTTAATTAAATTAATCCTTTTTGAACATTCGGAATTTTGATTAAATCTTGTTTTACTTGCGTCAATGGTTGTACTAAATTTTAGCATAGCAAATTTTGTCTTTCTTTTGCAGTGACAGTCGCATTAATTTGGAAATTCCAGCAAAAATCAAATACTTGTCAGATGTTATGAAATTTTCAGGACTTATTCATAAATGAATTAAATTATTTTAAAAAAATTTTATAAGAAAATATTGGTAAAAATATTTTTTACATATAATTCACCTCGTTACTTAATTTTATTAAAACTTGAGAAATCCAACATGATAATTTTTAGTGTTTATATCGCAGAAGGTTTTGAAGAATTTAAATAAACTTTATCGTCTGCTCCATCATACCTAACTATGAACGCATTCGGCTGCTAATAAATCGACTAACACGCCAGAAAAACAAGATCCCGAGGTTAAGAAATGCTTGTAAACAACATTGTATGCTATAAGTAATATTTGTTTCAAAGCAGATTAATTTAACTTTAAATTTGCTAATTTTCCACAAGTAACGTTTCAGAAATTTTTATTTTATTTATGAAAGATTTTTAAAACCGAGAATTAACTTTTGTTTACAAATGTGTTAAAGTGGACGTTTTTATCTATTTTACAGAAAAAAAGCTTGATTCCGATCAATATAATTTCTGTTTGAAATACACCAACAAGTATTTTGCTTACTGGAAATAGTAAATTTCAAATCCTTTAGCTTTCAGTTAAAGATAAAATGATATCTTTAAGAAAGCATTTTCATTTCTTAAAAAAATAATTTTAAACCTTATGTATGCCGAATTGGTGGAGGTACCTAAGAATTGTCTTTAGTATCCCTTCTTGGACATTTTTAGATTACTTCAGCACTCCTTCGTACTAAAAGTCTTATTTCGTTTATACATATATGCAATGTCTAAAAATCCAAACAGTCAGTTGTCACCAGATGTATTAAATCTAATTGCACTGGCTTAAAAATAGCTGGGTGAGTGTCAAGGAAGATAACTATCAATTTACAATTATATTCCTTATTGATTTGTAAATGTGTTTAATAAACACTTCAGTATGATTATATTAGCTTACACTAATTCAATAGGAGGCACCTTAGAGTAATAGATTGCAACTCGGATTGAGGAATCGGAGCGACGAGTTCGAATTCAAGTTGAGGTAGAAATATATTAATCAATGTGAAAGCTATTAAGCCATGTTTCTCCCCCTACTTGTAAGAAAATAGCTTTGGGTGGCAACATGTCTAAGAGAATGAAAACTCTGAAGTCAAAACTATGTGTAGCCGTAGCGAGGCACATATTATGCAGTATGGATCGTTCGCATTGACTCGATGATTCCGACTATAGTCGATACTTATTCTTTCTGGAAGAGTTGACCAACGGCTCATCGGATTGTCTAATAAAATGTATTATATTTGAGTTAATTTATATTTTTTATATGATTTAATCATAAAAAGTAAGAATATTACACTTCATATTTAACTTCATTTTCTATCTATAGCTCGTATTGGCTACCGACGACTTTGAAGAATTAATGTTTAACAGTTTCACTAAAATATTTCAATACTGATTGTGACACAGATGGTCTTCTGTAATATTCAAATGGGTATACTGAGCTCGATTATAGGAAGATAACTTTTAAGTCATTTCACATCAATCAGAAAATTATTGTACAACATCAGTGAAATTGCAAAAAAAAAAAATGGAAATGAAAGGAAACAATTCTCCATTAACACACAAAAAATCTCGTCTAAATTTGTCGTAGTCAGCGACAGAACATAGCTGTAAAAATCAGATCTAAAGAAAACGTGACAGAATTATTGTTCGGGTCACTGCTCTTGAGGCTTCTGTTTTCATTAGAGGAAAAAATAGCTGCCATTATTCTCGAAACTTCAACTAACAATGCAACATTGTTTTAGCAATTTCTTCAGCAAGTTCCTTTGATATCACCTTTGACCTTTTCCAACTCGCAAAATATCAGATAAAAAGGCTAGCAGATGTCAGGAGATCGGCAAATTATTACGTTGTTCGTGTAAAATATTTTAGCATATCGATTTTTAGAGGATCGATTACAATGTGACAGCGTCTCTGTTTTCTTTTTATAAATAGTGTTCATGACGTCTAACAGATTTCTATTGAAAGCATTGTAGCTTAAAAAAAATTATACTCTGATAAATGTCTACTAGATAGGTATAATGAATCTATAATGTCAGCATTGCCGTACGGATGTGATAAAATGGAAGGTACCCAAATCACTTAGAAAAAAAACACATAAGAGATCAATAGAAAGATAAATGCTAGAAATGGAAAGAGGTCAAGATGGATTAGGTCAAGTTAGAAGTTACAATAGTCGAAATGCAACAACCAAAATGGAGACTGGCGAGGCATAGCAAGATGAAACGATATCAGATGCAACAAAACCACGCTTCATTACTTGCCGTTGGATTGCAAACGTAGTCGGAAAAGACTGACAGGAGTTGGAGAGAGTTATGGCTAAGATATGGAGCACACGAATCTCAATGAAATCAATAATGGCGTAATCAAGATATTGTTCTTCCACACACTCCCAAACAAAAGGTCTGGTAGGAAGCATCCATGAATACTGGAAAGAGCAATAACAATGTACTTGAGAAACTGTTTTCCTGAAAAACATTATTAAGATAAATATTTTATAAATTCCAAACGACAGCAATACTAGCGTCACCTTCAATGAATGCAAAATTTTAAGGAAATGGCTAATACTATTATTACAATTATGGTAAGAAATAGCACAGTCACAGCCATCATTGAAAGAAGTGGGGAATGTCACTCTTCTGTGCTGTACAGCCAATAGCAGCTGTTACTGATGTTGGCAAGTTTAACAGCTTTTAACCCCTATAAAATATTTAATATTTATGCTTGGATTAGTCTGGAACAAGGTCAGAAGAGTGAGTCATTCAGTGAAGTTCGAACTCACTATATTAGTAAAGGACTATGAGATAAGTGAGGCTATTTTGAAATTTGGTAAGCTTAAATTAGTATGTCTGCATTGTTTGGTTCATTTCAGTGTAGATTTTTAAAAATCGAAACATATTTCAGACTTAGGGGGCCGGGCTCGACGCTACTGTGGAATGAGGCTAGATGCGTTGAAATCCTTGCGCCAAGTAGAGAGGGTCTTTCTACAGAAAAATTAAGCATTTTAAATCTTGACCTTTACCTGAGATTGAACCCCAACCTGAAGTATTGGTTGTAAATATACAAATATTAAATGTGTCCTATGTTTTTTTTTCATACCAAAATACAAAATTGTTTTCTTCTGTATGGACATTTCTTTTTGTTTTCCAAAAAAATAATAAAAGAATAAAATAAAAAATAAAAGAATTCTAGCAACATTTGAACAAACCCAGTATTTCAGCTACGCGACAGACCATCCCATGACCTGGATAAACAAAAGAAAAAAATAGTCAATTCAGGATGCAATGCAACTTGATGGACAATAAACAGTTTAGAAACACCTGACATCTATTTTCAGTTCTATCAGCTTTCCTTCTTGTCATTAATAAATAGATGATTTTAAAATAAAACATCGACGCTTATCTATTTTGATTATAATGACACTATTTTCTGATGTTCTCAGTCGAAATACTCGCCTCTTATCCAAGTACAGGTACGTCTTGCGATCTGTCAGTTTAGAAGTACATCCATATATCGAGGTCTTCTGTCAATATAAGTAAATTGCATCCATCAACAGATTTCTAAGCCTGTCGCTTCTGACATTCCCGACATCCGGATACTTTAGTGACCGAAGGTGAAACGGTGTTTTAGCGTGATATGGCCTTAAGCCAGGTGAAATAAATAGGAATAGATATTTAATTATTTTAATTTTTTTTCAAAGGCAGTAACAATCACAAAAGGTTTTTTTTTCTTTTATCTATGGCAAAGGTATTAGATACTAACTACTATCTTTCCAAAAAAGTTATGTTAATTCACAGATAGGGTAAGTTGTGGGGCACTACAAACGCCTGTCCTGAAGAGTGATGGCATTAATAAAAAAACTAAAACATTAAGGAAACTGCTAAATCATGAACAGAAAATCAACATCATCTACTGAGTAGTCCAAAAATTAGGATTCAAGATAAACCCTGTTCTGAATAGAGACTTTGATCTGGAAATAGAATGGCGCCTACCTTGAATCCAGCATTAAAAATTGAAGATGTAGAATTAGTAAATATTAATAACTTCAAATACCTCGGCTTATGGATCAGTTACAGAAAATTTAGCATAGAAGAAAAAAGAAATAAAACATAGAATAGGTTACACCAGAGCTTGTTTTACTCACCACAAATTCCTACAAAAGCAAACCTGAAAAAGCCTCGTCAGATCGAGACATTCATATGGATATCATTTATGGCGTCAAACCCGTTCAGAAATATCTCAACTCTCGGCTGTATACAAATAAGTTCTCAGATCAATGGTCAAAAGGGCTTAGTGCGACTGAAGCCTGAGTGACTTGGTAAAGACCATAATTCTTTGAACATTGTGGACTGGCGTTAGAGAATCGTAAACAAAGAACTGCACCAAATAGCAGAAACCTCAACACTCGAGGTCTACTGACAGCAGCAGCAATTCAAATGGACAGCACATATAAGTCAAAAATAAAATAATGACATAATCAAAATGGTGAAATTACACACTACTTCAAATAAAAAGATTCAGAAAGAAAAACTTCACCAGTATTGGAAAGAGCGATTACAGATACTAGACTTTCCAGAAAAATATTTCAAGAGAAAGATTTTATAAATTTCAACCAAACCTATACTGATATCAAATGTTTCCTTATAAGGAAACAGTTGATATCACCATTAACATTATTACACTAATTATGATCTTTGGAAATTTCAAATTGTGACACACACACACATATAATTATATATATATCATTGTATAATATAGAAATATTTTGCCAATTTATTTTTATACTACGCCTTTCCAGGTCTCTAATCAGTTTCTTGATGGTAAGATGAAATTCATCAAAGAAAACGTAGTTTTTTCTAATTGAAGTTAGATTTTATTGCAATTAAAATATGATTTTTTTTAATTTACTCCTGAAGATGATATTGGAAAGGATCAAACGTACTTGGGTTAGAAAAAACTACGGGGCCTTCTTAGGTGAATTTTATTTTAACATCAAGAAACTGATAAGAGAATAAGAAAGGATCTGTATAAAAATAGACACAATAGGTCTAAATTATTCAATGAAACATGTTTGAATGAAGATATGCTGTTTAAATACACACACGCACATGCACACAGACACACACATATATATAATTATATATATATATATATATATATATATATATATATATATATATATATATATATATATATAAATTAATTGATTTAAAATATGGTTTTTTCCAAAAATCAATTAATTTATAATATTAATGCTCTGTAAATTAACATCGAGCACTATTTTGTAAAAATAAAAATATCTATAAGAACACCGGATTATATATCTTACTGTTCTTTCTTTTTATTTATACACACACACACACATATATATATATATATATATAGTGGAACCTCGGTTCACGAATTTAATTCGTTCCTGAAGACCGTTCGTAACCAGAAATGTTCGTAAACTGAAACTATTTTTTACAATAGGAAACAATGTAGAGAAAAATGTCACAGTACAATGAAATTGGAAAAGAAAAGCACGCTACAATACACGAATGTATACAACACTGCGGTCGGCTCAGAAATTATTTTGTTCGGTTACTGGAAAGAGCGATTACAGATACACACACACACAGAAAAAATATTTCAAGAGAAAGATTTATATAATAAAACTGTATATATATATATATATAATGAAACAGATGATAACCATTAACATTATTACACTAATTATGATTTTTTTTCGGTTCAGAATGATGTTTGAGAACAGAAATTTGTTCAAAACTGAAACTTTTTTTTTGGAAATTTCTGTTTGAAAAAAATTTGTTCAGTACAATGATGTTGGAAAAGAAAAAGCTACGTATATATTTGAATTCATATAAATTTTTATTTCTGTAAAACTGTAAAGTTTATGTAAAATTGGCAGCATTAAAATATTTCAGACTATCGTTGTTATTTGGTGAGGTGTTGTGCAAATAATTTTTTAGGTGTCAATTGCGCACAATAAATTTTTAGAGGGTCTTTTTAAATAGCATAATTATTTTTTTGCTATACTGACAGATGCTACCTGCCGAACAAGAAGGACGACTGGCTTTCAGAAGAGAATAGCGCAGGTGTCGATAATAAATAAGCGTCCATTTTTTTTATTTAACTGTTTTCTGCAGCTGATTGTTAATATTTTTGGTCTAGCGTCTTTTGAATGGTGACAAGAAAAGTCGACAAAATTAGCGCAAAACTTTGATTCCTGAAAATATCTTTCCAAGTCTGGTTATCTTCTCCGTGTAAATAGTTTGGGTTTCACATATAAGAAAACTCGAGTAAAACATTTCATTAAGTTTTTATTAAATACGATTACTTGCTTTTAAAACTTGCACCCCCCTTCGGCATGTAGTCAATGTTAGCTATCCACAGATTCCTTTTCTTTTATGATCTATGAAATGGTATGAATTCTTGAGAAAGGTTGTGCAAATGGTTTCAAATTACCTTCTGCGGTGTTTTGAATTTAAGCTAGTTCTCCTAGACTATTCACCCCATAAACTGAGAGCCGAGTCTGCCTATCTACTTAGCTCATAAATGACGGGAGAAAATATGGATTACTGTCTTACCCATGAGTATTTTTTGTTAAAGTGAGCGCAATTGACAAGTTGAGAATTTTAACTCGGTTCAATGATTTAACTTGCTCCACTGAGAAGCACTAATGTACCCGGATATTCATGTATAAGATGGCTGATTATCAGTTCATAAAAAAGAAACAATCTGTCAAGAGTAATAAAGTTAGCACCGGAGTTAATATTTACTTTATACGCCTATGATATGAGACTCAATTAAAAAAAAAGGTGCTATTTTAATACCCTTGAGAGACAGTATTCAATTAATCATCTTTTAATTACATTCTCTAAATTCTGTCCCTTTTCTTAATTAACCAATACAATTATTCAAACGTTATTATAATATATCACATTTGAATTCATTGCGACAAATATCATATCATTGGGCATTAATAAAAAATGCTATTGATTCAAACAGTGAAGATGGAATAAAATATTAAATATTTTCAGATAAGAATATTCATGTGTAGAAAATTAAAAATAGTAAGAAAAACATCTTTAAGCAGCTTATGGAGTAGGTTCTGTGAATGGTCGAACATGTCAAAAGTGGTTTGTGAAGATTTATGCTGATATTTTCTTACTGAACGATGCTTCTCTGTCACGTACATCAGATAAAATTGATAAAGCGATTAACAAAAGACATTACTTGAGAATAATCAGCGTTATAAGAGGAGAGACATTAGTCCACATTCTCAAGATTTGCAAACCAAGCTTTGAAAATTATTAGCGACTTTTTTGTTATGTTAGTCGATTTCGTGTGTGGCTTCTGTATGATGTAACAAAAAAAAGCAAAAAGTAAAACTAAAACAAACAAAAATTCCTTTTCCTTGCTATTATTATTCTTTATTCAATGTCCCGTCAGGATGATCATTGTTCTCCACAACTTCCTGTCGTTTGTGGTTCTTAGCAATGGTTGTATCTTTACTCTCAATCTCCATCATTGTTCTGTCATCCATTTACACAATTACGTTATAGGAAGGCTGTTCGCTTTTTTCTCCTTTCAATATATCTTACGGGTGTAAGATTTTCCAAGCCTTCTTTCCTCATTATGTTTCCTCTATATTTTAACTATCTTTTTTCTGGTTCTAAGTATAAGCGTCTTTATTGTTTCTATTTTCCTTAAAACGTTTTTGGTATTCACATGTTCTTTTCATGGTATTTCCTTTCAGAACCAAACTTTGTCTTGCGAGGAAAAGTGTAATCGAAAGGCAAGTGAAATTAAACGTCCAATAACCGTACCAAAGACCAATCTTTATCCAAAGAAGGCGAGACTTGAGGAATGCTTTCTGGTAGGAGCTTCTTTCGCATAACAAAACGATTGATCTGAACAACTGTTGTCCCCAGTTAAACGATCCGAAGGTAGCAATTAACAAAAAGTATCCCCCATAATTATTTTGAGACCGGAACTACCTACACAATAAACTCTTCCAGGCCTATATTAAGTAGGCGACATAGCACTGTAGAGTGTGACAGAGAGTGACAGTGAGAGTCTAGTACGAGTACCAGTGTTGGGCACTAACATATAGTAAGCTCCGCTTACCCTATCTCTGTAACCTGTTGTTAATATATCTTTCTTACATCTAATCCGTGTTCCGTGTTTTACTTCTGTGGTCCCAACTTTGGCCCCACATCAATAATTAGTTTAGTGTTATCTATCAATAACATTGGAGAGACGATCCAAACGTGCAGTACAGTTGGGGAGATTCTGAAAACCATACCACGAGCTGAATTAAGCCTTGTGAGTGAAACTGACTAGACAAAAGTGTTTGGAAGTCGTAAGTTATAAGCTGTAACTAAGGGCTGCGCAGTATGTGTTTGTCATCCGTCTCTCTCTCGAAACCTTGGATTTGCACCCAAAGATTTATACCTCAGTTGCTGATGACGGTGCACCTTCGGTTATGGCTCCACACGGGAGTGACAATCTCGATTTCAATGAATATATGTAAAGACATTCTCCCCTTCTTTTATTTCCATCGAGTACGCTTCTCTCCGGCGGCAAGTCTTCGTTTCTCCTGTCCTCGCTTAAACTCTCGGTGTAATTCGCGTCTTCAGAGTCAGCGATCGTTGGCGACGTCTTCCCACCTCTTGATGTCCATAACAACCGCCCTCATGTCCCTTTTGCAGACGTCCTTGAACTGGAGATGAGGTCGCCGTAGTGTCCCATTGCTGGTGGCCAGTTCCCCGTATGGAAGGAACTTTGGAATCATCCCATCCAGGTACATGACCATGGTAGCAGAACCGGCGCTGTTTGGAGAAGGACGTATAGGCTGGGTAACCGGGCACAGGCGAGGACTACGACATTGGGGATTTAGTCGGTCCAACTGATGCTCAGAATGCGTCTCACACAGCGAAGATTTTTTTTCTGTCCGTAGAGCAGCACACTGACGACTCATGCCCTATTGACTACAATTTTGGTTTTCGCAGCTCGTTCCATCCGTCTGTTGACCTCGGTGTCTAGAGAGAGGATGTCTGAAACGGTGCAGCGTAATTGCAGCAAAAACTACAAATTGGCTCTGTTGGTATTGAAAACCCACAGAAATGAATGAACTAGCACCTACAACAGGGACTAGCTAGTCGTCCTAGTGAACTCCCTAGGCTCTCTTTTTCTTTAAACTTGCGGTAGTCATCTCGGATTTCCGAAACGGGGATAGTCCCATGAGCTCTGCCTCCCACGACAACAGAGCTACCACTGTGAAACACCGCATGTTACACAGCCTCAGTGTCAGTAGAGTAGGAGGGAGGTAAAAGAAACTCGTTGCTAATTAAAAATTTCGAGTTCTTTAAAAAATGTAGGGTAAAAAAACATCCATAGTGACTAACACGGGCTTAAAGAAAGTTGAGATTGAAATATTTGGGAAGAATATTTGAATAATTCATAACTTATATTCACAGCAAACCGCCTGCATATGAGTAAACATACAAAAATAGAATGGGGTGAAGTCAAGTATGTGTCTTCCCAGCGGACTTATTCAACCCTATACAGTGAGGCGTTTCTAAAAGAATTAAAAGTCCTAACATGATTCATTATTGGCGGCCATAATCTTAACAACATAAGATACGCAAATGACACAGTGTTGATAAGAGGCACAGAAAGGAAAATACAGCAACTCCTACAGAAGATAGTGAAGGAAAGCGAGTCGAATGGAGTACACGTCAATTGCAAAAAGACAGAATGAATGGACGTTATCAAAAGAAAAAAAATGCAAATTATAAAATCTAACAATTACAGCAATCTAAATATCTAGAAAGTTTTTTTGTTTTTTTTTAACAGAGGACGGAAAATTCGACATCGGAAGATGCACTGGGATAGTCAAGGATGCGTTCTCTAAGCTAAGAAAAGTATTAAGAAACAAGAAAATTTTGTTAGAAATGAAGAAAAGAGCACTGAAATGTTCCGTAATATCAGCCTTCCTATATGGCAGGGAATTCTGGACAATGTCGTCAGACACAGAAGAGACTTGAAGCAACAGAAATATACAGGGTTTTAATAAGGAAAAACAATAGAAAAATGCAGTCATTATGACTAAATTAGTGGAAAGTGGAGATTGACACATTTGCGAAGGATATTTGAATAACCCAGAACCTATATTCACAGCAAACCGCCTGCATATGAGTAAACATACAAAAATAGAATGGGGTGAAGTCAAGTATGTGTCTTCCCAGCGGACTTATTCAACCCTATACAGTGAGGCGATTCTAAGAGAATTAAAAGTCCTAACAGGATTCATTATGGGTGGCCTCAATCTTAACAACATAAGATGCGCAAATGACACAGTGTTGATAAGAGGCACAGAAAGGAAAATACAGCAACTCCTACAGAAGATAGTGAAGGAAAGCGAGTCGAATGGAGTAAACATCAATTGCAAAAAGACAGAATGAATGGACGTTATCAAAAGAAAAAAAAATATGCACATTACAAAATCTAACAATTACAGCAATCTAAATATCTAGAATGATTTTTTTAACGGAGGACGGAAAGTTCGACATTGGAAGATGCATTGGGATAGTCAAAGATGCTTTGCAAAAGCTAAGAAAAGTATTAAGAAACAAGAACATTTTGTTAGAAATAAAGAATGTTATCTAATATGGCGGTGAATTCTAGACAGTGTCCTCTGAGACACAAAGTAGACTTGAAGCAAAAGAAATATACAGGGTTTTAATAAGGAAAAGCAATAGAAAACTCCAGCCAAGTCACAAGTATTCTACTCACAATCAAATTATTTCCAGTCTTACAAGTGTTCAATGTGGCCACTACCTGCAGAATGGGCAACATCAATGCGATAAAAGAATTCCTCCCAGTCGCGTATCAGCATATCACGATCCACTGAGTTGATTACTATTGTTATTCAATGTTTAAGGTCATCGAGGTTAGTGGGTAACAGTGGAACATAAACGCGATCTTTTACGAACCCTCACAAGAAAAAAAAATCACACACGTTAAAGTCTGGGATTTCGCAGGCCAAGTAAGGTCTTGGTTCTTCTTCCAACTAATCCTTCTTAGCTAGATAGCGGATTGAGAGATTGTAAGCTCACGGATAGTTCGATTTGTGGACTTCCATGGACTCCTCTCAAACGCAGTATGGATTCACGCCTCTTGTTCTTGCGAAACTTCTGGTCGTCCTGGACACAGACTCCCATTCTCTTGAAATTGTCTGAACCACCGTGGGATGTTCTTAGGAGAGGGCGGATTAATGTTGAATTGCCTTCGAAAAGCACGCTGCACCGTGACAACCGAAGTTATTTTCGCGAACTCGAGAACGCAGAACGCCTTTTGTTGAGGACTCGCCATTCCAGTGGCAAACAAACTACTGAACATTGCTGGAGTTACGACGCGACTGCAGCGACCCCCGTGGTAGCCGTTGAAAACTTAGAAAACTCCTTTTTCAAATGGCCACCGACTCATTTCATGACGATGTTTGAGAACTGAAGCAATGTGTCATTTGAATAACCCTATAGTTTTACAGACGGAAACTGAGCACACCATGGACCAAACATGTGAACAACAACGAACATTTAGATAAAAATGGAAATAAAAAGGACATTTATGCATCAGAAAGAGACAGTTGAATTTTGTAAGGCGCATAATGAGGAAAAAGGGTTGGGGAAATTTGATACTCAAAGGGCAGATTAAAGGCAAACTGAACAGATGAAAACAATGCATGGCCTACATAGCAAGCTTCAGTCAATGTTTGACGGAATAGGATTCAGGAGAGATAAAAAAGACATTTATTAAGTGCTTCAAAAGACAGAAAATCGTGGAGGGCCATGATCGCAAACGCCCTGAAGAGAGACGGTACATAGAGGAAGATGAAGAATGAGCTTGAATAAATGGATGTTGGAACAAGGTTAAGGGGAGATAACAAAAAGACAAAATTTATTAAGTGCTTCAAAAGAGAGGAAATTGTGGAGAGGCATGATCGCCAACGTCCTGAAGAGAGAAGACTCATAGAAGAAGAAGAAGAAGAAGAAGAAGAAGGACAAACTTCCTAGAAAAAGAATAAATGGATGGAGTAGAAATGTTTAAGAGAACTAGAAACATAGACAAAATATGTTAAGAGGTACATAGGAGAAGGAATTGTAGAGAGCCATGATCGCCAACGTCCATGAAGAGACAGGGAACATAGAAGAAGAAGAAGAAGAAGAAGAAGAAGAAGAAGAATGGATGTTGGAACAAGGTTCAGGAGAGATAACAAAAAGCCAAAATATATTAAGTGCTTCAAAAGAGTGGAAATTGTAGAGATCTATGATCGCCAACGTCCCGAAGGGACACGGCGCAGAGAAGAGGAAGACGAAGAAAAAGAAGATAAAACATAAATTTAACTTTTTCAGAATAATTTTCGTCCAGAAAAGTGAATTATTTCCGCAAGTAATAAACGAATTATATCCATAGCTGTTGATTTACTTTTCAACTTTATTATTGCCAAGAGCTTTTTCGTTCGAAATCTTAAGATTAAGATAGACATGTGACAGATCTTAAGATATATATATATATATATATATATATATATATATATATATATATATATATATGTGTGTGTGTGTGTGTGCGTGCGTGCGTGCGTGTCCGTGTCTGTCTGTCTGTCTGTCTGGGTATTTTCGCGTGTGTGTGTGAACTTTGCTGTTCGGCACTCTGAACTCAGTTTCCAAACTTGTTTCGTTTTTGGAAAGTAACTTTCACTATTCCGATGCGCCTTCGGCATTTTTGTGACACTTTTGGCATCGATGAATGGAGTTTGGATCTGTTTGGAAAGTTCGTATGTGGATTCTTGTTGAACGGAAAGATAAGATGTTTAATTGTAACAAAGGTTAAAATTTTTTCCTCACTAAAATATTAGAGATGACGAATTATTAATTTATGTTAATTCATTCGTACTGTTATAATCTTGGTTGTTCTAATATTCATAAAAATTCAAACTTCTTTAAGTGCTAACTGCATTCAGTATGTGTGATTGTTCTAATATATATATATATATATATATATTAAATGCAATTGTTATGGGAATTATTAATTCCTATAATAATTACATTTTAAGTAAATTTCATGGGAAAAGGAAACTAAATCTAACATGGAAACCCCCTGTAATTGTAGAAATAAGGAAAACTGCCCAGTAGAGGGCAAGTGCAGATCCACTAGAGTAGTATACCATGCAACCATTACCCTTAAAGAAAATACGACAAACCATAATATTTACATCGGCATTTCTGCAGGAGAATTTAAAAAGAGAATGAATACACATAGAAATTCATTCATCAATCCAAAATTAAACACCGAACAGCCCTTTGGAAAAAAATTGGGGAATTGAAGGAAAACTTTGAATCCTCAAATAAACTGGAAAATTCTAGGTTTCGCGAACACCTCCAATAGATTTAGGGAAAGGTGCAAGGTATGATTAGAAGAAAAAATCAGGATAATAAAATATAAAGATCAATGCAAGCTATTAAATCAACGGAGAGAACTAATCACGAAATGTAGACATAGAAATAAATTCCAAATTACATAAGAATACATATGCATATATGTGAGGGTGTATGTCTACGTATAATGGCATATATGTATGGACATGTAAATGTACATATATGTATGTATGGAGATATGGACGCATATAAGTGTGTTGGACAGCATGATTTATTCCATTGGGTGCTCTGGTATTACCCACAATCTATAAATCTATAAATCAACTAATTTGCATTAATCTTAACGGGCTTAAGTTTAAATCCTCCATCGCTTATTAATAATATTGGACACCTGTAGTACAAAAACTAATTACTGTGAATCCCAGAAAAAATACACTCAGGGTTTTTATAAGAAACGCCACATAGTAGGAACTGATTAAACTACAAACAAGTTCTGACGAATAAATAAACTCCAACACCAGACGGCTTACACCGGGATAAGATACCTTACTTCCCTACCAATCGCTAATACAAACCCATTCTCATTAATAAGGCGTCTGCCAGAGGAGGACTGACATTGAAAATAAATTTAAAACAATGCTCCGAGACAGCCACTTAAGGGCTGATGATAGCCGCGTACAGGACGGATTGAAATAGACTATCTTCTATGTTGAGGTAATTTTTGTTTTTTGCTGTAATATATATATATATATATATATATATATATATATATATATATACTAGACTGTCGCGAAATGGCACAGAGAAGCTACCTTACGGCCAGGGGGGTGGGTGGAGTGACTGAAGCCGAGATACCAGATCAGGATTACTACGATGTCAGTTTCTTCTTCTTCTCTAATTGCCTGAGAGAGAGAGAGAGAGAGAGAGAGAGAGAGAGAGAGAGAGAGGAGAGGAAGGCACAGTAAAATCCAAGGTGGGTCTTGAAATGGAATGGATTCTATAAGAGAGAGAGAGAGAGAGAGAGAGAGAGAGAGAGAGGGAAGGCACAGTAAAAATCCAAGATGGGTCTTGAAACGGAATGGATTCTATAAGAGAGAGAGAGAGAGAGAGAGAGAGAGAGAGAGAGAGAGAGGCACAGTAAAATCTTGAAACAAAAATCCAAGATGGGTCTTGAAACGGAATGGATTCTATAAGAGAGAGAGAGAGAGAGAGAGAGAGAGAGAGAGAGAGAGAGAGAGAGAGAGAGAGAGGAACAGTAAAATCCAAGGTGGGTCTTGAAACGGAATGGATTCTATTTTTCTGGTATGCGAAACAGGGAATATTCGATTGGTAACACTTGTAGTAGGAAAATATTTACAACTTCCAGTGAATATTAAAAATAACACTATTTGGATGATCCATCAAATATTTCAGTCAATTTCACTTTTTGAAAGAAAAACTTTCGTACTTGATGTTATTACAAATTTACGTAATATAAATATTCTTTAAAAAAGCATTTGTGTTAAATAAGTACGTCCATAAAAATGGCGATACTTAATGTTTAAATTAATTTAAAAAATAAAAAGGCTTTCTTGAAGCTTTCGTCTTAGCTTTAATTGAAAGCCAAAGGATTAAATTTACTATTTATAGTAAGCAAAATACTCTAGTGTATTTCAAACAGAAATGATATTGATTGGAATCGATTTTCATTTTTTTTTCAGTAACATCAACAAAATTGTCCATTTTTTAGACATTTATAAACACAAGTTAGTTCTCCGTTTTAAAAATCTTGAGAAAAAAAAAAAAACCCCTACTTTTCTGAAACTTTATTTAAAGAATATCAGCTGATTTAAAGTATAATTAATCTGATCTGAAACAAATATTATTTACTTTAAGTTTAAAATAACACTGAAAACATTTTGAGACCCGACAGTAGCTGTGTTTTTAACCCAACAGTAGCTGATTTGGCGTGTTGACAGCCTGATGGCAGACCTAATGTTGTTCTATGGAGACTTTATCTATTGAAGTAAATGATGTGAGCGCCTTTTTTATATAATTTTTAAGTACTCAGTAATCTTTTAGGAAACTTTTCGCGGTAATCAATGTTTTTTTGGATTTTAGAAATTTGGGCTTTAAATATTCTATAATAATCACACTTATTTTCTGATAATATGGTGTATGGTCTCTCATACATACAAAAAACGGTACATTTATGCACTAATAAAAAATTCAAAATTATAAAAAAAATAAAAAATGGGTGAGATGATTTGTATTATGCTCTTCCAATTATGATTAGTAAATATAGTTTTCATTTAATAATAATATCATCTAAAAGGCTGAAATTAATACATTGTTTTAAAAGATTTTAAACTTTATAAATTATTGTAATTAAAATTAAAAAAATGAAATATTTCTTGTAAAAATTCATTATTGATCGAAAAATCTTTTTTTCTTGAAATAATAGAATACTTAATATATCTTATTTATAAAAACTATTAAAAGCTTCTCTAATTAAATGATGTCATAGTTTTATTGCATTGTCATTTTACGATTTGTGACAGATTTTAAGTAAATAAGTAAATGTTTGTAAAAAATATTATGACTTACCATTCTTCAAGGAGGCCGGCATTTAACTAATATAATCATTAAACGGATCAAAATTTAATTTTTCGAAATTTCATAAAATAAAATAAAATAAGTGGGGGTAACAGATGTACAAAAGTATTTTTACTAAGATTTTCTAAAAAAAAAAGTTCCAAAATAATGTAATTTCGTTTTGAATAAATTCTAATAATTTAATTAAAATGCGAGTATTATTTGATTTTGCAAGAACTTCCAAAACATTTTTATCGCAAAAAAGACGCTAAATTTCCCATAGTAATCTTTGCACCACTGCTGACGCAAGAAAAATAAGATTTTTAACCAAAATTTCGAACGTGCTAGAAAAGATTACGAACTTTAATAATAATAATAAAAAACTTTTGTCTTTCCTCTTAATAATGACATAAACATTTTGACCATAAAACATTGATTGAGTCTATTCATCGTGGTATGATTTTTAGCGAAATAGTGAAGGTACCTAGTTTTAAAGGTTATCATTTAAGTAAAAGTATCTTTCATTTGAATTAAAAATTTCATTTCCAAAATCAGCTTACGGTCACATCACGTTGAAACCAATTCCCGTATGATCACCGAAGTTAAGCAGCGTCGAGCCTGGTCTTTACCTAGCTGGGTGATCACTTGCTTTAATCTTGGAAGTGGTATAATGAATAATGGTTCGGAATCGTTAAGCGGTGAGCCGAGTTCCAATTCCAGTTTGGTTCGTTATATTCACTTACGCGCAAATATCCTTGGGAAAGGTATGAATCCATCTCTTCGTCCTCCAGCTATGGGTTAATTAACAATAATAGTGTCACTAAACAATTATTATCTCCAAAAGAAATCTTATAATCTAAGAATGTTTTCCGGTTTTAAATAACCTGCAGTGGGTTGATAAGCAGTAGAAAATGAATCAAATAATCAGTTCCAAAAGCGTCCTTATTACTTATGCCTAAAATGCATGATGATTTATTCGTGCGGGGCCCAGTGGTTAAAATGTTAGCGATCCGATCATAAGAACTGCATTTGAATCGCCACAAGGACGACATGTCAAGAAGGAAACTTCTTGATATCGTTCAGTGCCGTTGGAAAGGAACTAAAAACCCTTATGAGTGAAATCCGATAGAGAAAAGGCGTCTATGGTAGTGCTAGCATGATGTCACAAGTCATCGTGACCGAGTTGTATGGGCTTACTGATCACACCAAATTGTTCTCACTCCCCCGCCTCTCTCTCTCTCTCAGAAACAGTAATTAATGCCTGGTTAGTATAGTTAAAGTATAAACTGACGTATAAACCAGTGTTTTTTTATTCTGTGGGTACCTGAGCTGACGTTTCTAATAGAGATCAGCTCGACACCACAGCAGGCAGGAATACATGAGCGGTCAGCTATTTGAAGTAATATTTTTGTCTCTTAATATTTTCTATTAAAACATTTCGATTCGTACGCACTTTGGTCTTCAAGCCAAGACTTTGCTATCGAAATAAAAAAAAAAAACGTCATAATTCATAGAATAAAGTTAAATGTCTGTTAAGGTCAAGTTTCTTGAAAGGGTTCATTCATTGATTCATTCTGTTGACGAGTTATATGAAAATACGATTAGATTGTTCGTTTATAAATTAAAATAGATAAAAATAATACAAGAACACACGACAAAGACGGTTTTCCCTCCAGGTTGAAAAAAGATTAAATCCATATTCTGTAATATAATACAAGAATAGTTCTTACTTGAATCAGGCGATTTAGCACATATGGATGAAATGAAAAATACGTAATAATACTTAGAGAATTAAGTTTAATATTAATAGACCTATTCGTGCGCCATGGTTAGCAGCTTCGCTTCGTAGTTTCTTGATAATGTATTGAAAACTGTTCTCACAGAGTTCTCCATTAGAATGTTTACGATACCGTATTAGCAAGATTCTGTTGCAAACCTATTCCTTTGTGTCTTCAGCTCGATACTAATTGGGTGTCTCCTATAGTTTCTTTGTGTCAGATTTAGCTAATTTTATAAAGCAAAGGAGCCTATCATAGCGAACGTGCATAAAAAATATCACGCACACCATTTCTGTAGTATAGTAAATTTCACCATGAGTGGCGCCTCCCACGAATGTTGCCTTGTTCCTGACTAAGCATTTCTACTATGATCTTTTTGAGTAAATATCAATTTCTGTGTGTTCCTGCTTTCCTAAATTCAGCGAATAGATAACCACTTTTATCAATTTAGACAGGTGTCCTGTTCTTGGTAATTAAAATCACAACTTTTTTAGGCCGTAGCAATCACCGGCCTTCTTCTGCTTTTTGGCGTATTCAGTAAGGTTCTGGAAATTTCGAACATACTTCTTTATTCAATTCAATCTATAGTTATTTTTTTTTCATTTGAATTTTCATAATGAAGAGCATCGTTTATCAGTTAATACGTCCAAGTTTATTCGACCATACAAGTATGCGTTTGGATATTTCTACTGGGCCAGGATATATGACTTTCACTTCCTTCTATTGATAACTGAATACAAGGCCACAGAAAAAAAATCTAAAGCGAATAGAACAATAAAGGTAATAAGATGCTTTATTGTTTAACCTAATGTCTGTTCTTTCATGAGCCATTGTCGTTCAGTTCTATGCTTTGTTTAATCATCTAATCCCAAGCAAGGCAATAAAGCCAGTAAAACGAAAGGAGTTAATGATTATGAAAGAATTTGAGGAAAAGAAAAACAATTATTAAGGAGAAAGAAAAATAAGATAACAGGAAGTAAAAAGACAGAACATCATGATTGAAACTGCATAAAAATTTAAAAAAAATCAAAATTTTATGGAAAGAAGCATGCCGGAAGAGAGTTCCAAAAGCGGGAAGTGTGAGAGAAGTTGTTGTTAGAATAAAACTTACGATTATATCTAGCCAATTGAAATGTAAAATGATGGGACCTAATTGTCAATCTAGTACGACACTTCAATTCGTAAAATTAAGATACCAAAGAAGAATTACTATGAAAAGCAAAACAATAATCGTATTCACTGTGAAAACTGCCGTCCCCGTGTACAGTGTCATTCAGTGTCTTTCAAATGCTGACTGAACAACTCCATGGGGGAGTTTCTTCAGTATCTGTCTATATTTCTGAGATGAGGTATTATGTACACTATTTACATTATTCGGACTATTGTCCTCATCTTTGTCGCCATATTTATTACAACGTTTTGGCGACATTCCAACCGCCTGAAGAAGGCCAGAGCGTACAACGGCCGAAACGTTGTAATAAATATGGCGACAAAGATGAGGACAATAGTCCGAATAATGTAAATAGTGGTAGTTTCTGTTCACAAATGCGATGTACGGTCCATTTTGATAGGGTGATGTCAAGGCTGTACAACTGGTTCTTGAGATATTTAAAATTGACTTATGTGCTTTCTGGACAAACCTTATATGTATGCTTAAGCATATATATCAAAACATGCATTCACACACACGGACTGATAGATAGATTCTCGTACGACAGATACCTGTGTATAATTTAGGAAATTTCGACGTAGATAGCCTTTACATGTTCCTTTTAATTTTTCTTTATTTTTATCTCAAATTTCTACGAAGTAATTCTTATATTCTGGTCAAAATTCATTAAGAGAGGCACTGCCTGAATTCTTTCGACAGCTAATTTTAAAATAGCTTCGAATAATAACACTGACTCCATCTTACTCAGCGCTTTTGTTGCAGAGAAGTTGCCTATAAATAAAAGTAAGGTTGGAAAATTGAAAACCACACAATTCGGTAACGGACATCGATGACGATATAATTTGGAAGAATTGACAATAACACCACGCATATAAAGGTCATTCACATTCTCACGCGCACTATATATATATATATATATATATATATATATATATATATATATATATATATATATATATGTCTGTGTGTGTTGCGGGGATGACGTTATTTCTTGTTTTTTTTCTAGAAAATCTGTTACTCATGAATACAGCCTTCCATTATTCAGAGAAATCTTTCTTGGCTTCGTATAGGTGTACGCTGCTTTACAAATTGGGTATTCTGTTGTAAAAGTACGATTCCGGTTTTGTGTCGGAAAGTTAATCAGTAGATGTTGATGGAACCGCTGATATAAATAAGCAATCTTATTACTGAATGAAAGAAGTTATAACCCGAATAAAACAGGCTTGGAAAATACGTCGCATGTAGCTGACCTTTCTATCGTAGCCGATTTTAACATATGAGATCGACCAACAGCAATAATAACTAAAATGGATAATACTTGTAACTCAAGAAGAAAATAATGGCATAATCAAGATATTAACATTCCACACCACTTCAAGTAAAAGGTTAGGAAGAAAACCCCTATCAATACTGGAAAGAGCGATACTGGACTTGAGAAAGCTGTTTTCCTAAACACATGTTTTAAGAAAAATAATGTCTGCTCGGTTAATGAATAACAAATGTTTTCTTGTAGGGATATGGATGGAATGATAGGGATTCGACTCCATAGGTACAGCATGGACGGGTCTTCGCTGTAAAGGTGATGGAATTAAAGAATGGAATTTCTGAACATGTCCAACGGAAATAAACGATAGAGTAGCAAGTAGCTATAGAGAAAGTGAAAGGAATCAATAGAGGCAGTGAAAGTCATAAATCCTGGCTGAGTAGAAATATCCAAACGCATACTTGTATGGTCGAATAAATTTGGACGTATTAACTGATAAAAGATGCTCTTCATTATGAAAATTCGAATGAAAAAAAAACTACAGATTAAATTGAATAGAGAAGTATGTTCGAAAATTCCATTAACTGTGATGAAAACTGAATTGAAACTGAACATCTTTTAGGAATGTTAACATTTCACAATACTTCAAATAAAAGGTTAGGAAGAAAACCCCGATCAGTACTGGAAAGAGCGATAACAGCTACTGGCCTTGAGAAATCTATTTTCCTAAAAGATTGTTTTAAGAGAAATATTTTATAAATCTCAAACGAAAGCAGTACTGGATGTTCGGCCAGTGAATTCCAAATAAATGACGAGATGGTGGATAGATATAAAAAAAAACGGAGATAGGTAAACTGAAACCGATAAGATAATAAACAAAATAGTTTTTGTGGACGAGGGTAATAAAAGATCAACACGCTATTGCAAAAATAACACTTTCATGCTGAGTCTAACTTCCTTTTCTAGTTTCAACGTTATTCTGGCTTGATTTCCTTTCACTGTTTTCGATACACCTGGACTGCCAAAAAAAAAGAAAAAAAAAAAAATGGCCTTTTCTTTGTTAAAAGACAATTGGCTCACATGAACGAAGATTTTTGCAGAATCAACAAATTACTTGAGACATGAAATAAAAAGACTATTCAAGGTATAATTGTCCCTTCCACAAAATGTTTAATATCTAAACAAACACTAAACTAATAGAGGTTCCTTTTCCCAGGTTTTCAGATACGACGTTTAGCCATCAAGATACCATTCGTCGTAAGAATCACTGAAAAAACCCTTTGAGTTATTCAGCTAGAAAGAGAATAGTTTAAATTAGTTTTATGTCAGCCCCACTGTCTTCTCATCTGAGCAATGATGAGAGAAAAAAGATCATTCAGACCTTCAGAAATGGTACCAATATTCATACTGTGACTTCCATCTTCAAAGCCCATTCATGAACCACCAAAAGAACGGCGAATAAGTTTAAAAAAGTGGGAACAGTAGAGAGGAAAACTGGATCAGGAGGTCACAAGAGGAAAAAGGACCATCATTTCAACTTAGAGCTAAACAGATCAATTAGAAAAGATCCAACTCAAAACATAAGGCGTTTAGCACATGACAAGAGTTTCACCTATGACAGTTCAAAGAGGAGTGAAAAATGGCTTGAAAATAAATTCATACGTGAAACCTGTGAGTCACCTTGTTAATCCAGGGGGAAATTTTAGACAAAGGTTAAAGAGGGTGAAGATCATTTTTGAATAAGTTGGAAAATGATTCTGGAATTATATATATATATATATATATATATATATATATATATTTGAACTTTATATCGATATTTCATGAGATTCCGATCGTTTATTGTAATTAATTAATGATTAACATTTCCTTTTCATTTATGATCGGTTTCATCACGATTCTTCTGCTAAGCTTGGAGAGTAATTGTACATGCTTATTGTTCAAAGTAGAGTCCAATAATGTTATAAAAACCTCGAAGAATTCCAGTAACCATGTTGGTGATAAGGAATTAAAAGTAGCGTTAAAGTTGGCATTATATATGAAAAATAAGCAACGCTATTAAATTATTTTATTGTAACTAGATTCATTCTAAATACGAGGGTGAACTGAAGATCAAATGAAATCAACTGTGACCAAATGGGGTTTATTTTTCAACATAGTCCCCAATGTTGATGTTTTACGATTTTGACAAATTTGCTGTTACACCATATATATATATATATATATATATATATATATATATATATATATATATATATATAATGTGTGTTTGTGTTTCTGGATTTCACATATTTACGATCGTCAGAAAAACTGATTAAATTTTAAATTTTGGCTTTGGATATGGTTGCGTATATGCGTATGGCAGAATGCAGAATATACGCAACCCTATATAAATCCAAAATTTTTAAATTAATCAGTCTGTCTGACGATCGCAAATAGCGTGAAACACAGAGCTACAAACTCACATCAATCCAAGTAAATATATTAGCTCTATCACTGATATTGAGCGCTGTCCAATAAGTACCGCACATATATATATATATATATATATATATATATATATATATTAAATAGGACCGACGAAAAGTATTTAACATTTATATAATTTCTCTTCTTTTCATATTTATTGAGGGCCTGTCCAAGATAATGCAGAAATTATTTGAGGCCATTTTATCTTCCTCACCATATAAGTGTTGTTTCGGGGCAATTCGACGTGGTGTAAGGGTTATCAAACTTGCCTCACAAAAGAAATTACAACTGAGTCGTGTATTCGATCCTCCCCTTCGCTCCACATTTTCGGCCTTGTGCCATACTTAAGCCGCTCTTAGAAAATCAGTATAAAAATGGTGTTTCTGATGATGATCAGAAAATTAAACTATTCAAAAGAGAAATTGCGTAAAAAATGCAACAAAATTTTCTTTGTACCTTGTATTACAAATGCATGTATAAATGAAGAACTGCTGCCCAAATATACATTATTCAATATATTCGTGCAAAAGTTTGAGATTCTTACCTATATTCAACTTCTCTGAAAGAAAGAAGCCCCGCCTCTATCAAACTGACATGTTCAGTGTATTTTAAATTGGTAGATATGACACATTAGAATTGATTTTTGTATGCTGAAAAAGGCGACTTACGCGTCGGCATATATGGAATATTCATACTTTTATTTATATTGAAGAACGATAACGCACAGGCATATATATATATATATATATATATATATATATATATATATATATATATATATATATATATATAAAACCGCGTGTATGCGGATGTCTTTGTTCATATTTGTGCTCGTGAGTGAATGTCTGTGAATACACATGTTAGGTCCCAGTTCCTCCGTCCGACATCCATGTTGCTGAAGTCGATTTAGCTGTTGGATCAGATTACTGAATGTCAAACGTCAAGGAGTCACGAAGGTAGATCATGCAGTAGTAACAAAATACCTCTGGCTTACTTATTCTATATTTACGAATCGATACTGAAATGTTCTTAGCCTGACAAAGAAGCCAAGAAGCCAGTCCGTCCCCCAAAATGAAAAATAAATAAAAATAATAATGTGACGTTTGGCATATTTTTTTTTTTGTATTTATTAAAGTTCATCCAATACAAAACTCAAGAACCACTCAATTTTGAATGTTACTGAATGATGTTTATGATATAAATCCATTAGGTGAAGTAAGAAATAAACATTATGAGGATAAGGAGGATAGATAAAGATGTAACCTTGATTGGGAAAAGAAGAGGTTAAGGTTGAATTGATTGAACAAATCTTAACGATTCATTCATACATTTATTGACGTAAGTTCTTTCTTTGTGTTTTATACTAAAGTTCACAAATTTGAATGCTCGAGAGCCTCTCAAAGTAGATTGTTATTGTTTAAATTGTTATGGGGAATGAGCTGATATGAATGACAGTGTAATGGAAGTGAATATTATGAGGATAGAAGTACGATTGACATTTGATTTGAAGAATTTGACATTAAAGTGCCAAAGGAATCATTCGCCCGAAAGTCTGTTCCAGAAAGAATTAGTTCTTGCGTAAAAGCTGACTGAGTGGGACTTCCTCCTTACAGTTGGAATATGGATAGAAGGACAATGATTCGACTCCATATGCACAGCATAGACGGGCTGTAAAGGTAATGGAACTAAAGAATGGAATTTCTGAACGTTTCCTATGGAAATAGCGATAGAGTAGCGAGTAGCTATAGAGACAGCGAAAGCCCTTTTCAGCAAGCAATCATGCAATAAGATTGTTAGAAATACCGAATGAAGACACTAAATTAAATAAATGTTTTTTCTTAAGCATTTCACCCCAAGCAAGGCGGGAATGCTACTAGCAGGCAAGGAGTTTCAAAGAGTGAGAGCAAGAGTAAAAAGGGGTGTTTAGGGAAAGGATAAAGAGAAAGACGGGGATCAGGATCAAGGCATCAGGTGTCGATTAACATGACATTTTTATATTTGAAGATTATAGCTATCATGGAAGCAAATAAGAGGAAGGGAATTTCACTGTCGGGAAGTGCAATAGAAGAAGCTGTTGGAGTAGAAGAGGCGGTTACATTTAACTGGTTACGGAAATTGGGGCAAAATTCGAAATAAAAATCTGAAGACAGAGAAGAAAATCAGCGGAAAATAATACAATACAGGACAATATAATGAAAGGCAAAGCAAAGCAACTATAAAATAACATGAAAGTAAAAAGTTTACAAAAATAAAAATTGTGTCCACACGTAAAATGGATAGAGTCGGCTGGTTATAGCCGTTTGACTTAAAGGCAAGAAAATTTCTAGTTTCAGCAAAAAAAAATGTCTGAAAGTTATTAGGCCGCTATTGCACGAAATTAAGATTAAGCATAATATTCAATAGCATTTAGAACTACATATAAAAATCAGTATAATAAGAGAGACATTAATATTAGGTTGGTGCAAAAATAATGACGTAATAATGTCGTTTTTTGAGGTTAAAAAATACGTCGAAAAACGACATTATTACGTCATTATTTTTGCACCAACCTCATAGAATCCCGGAAAACTACCAACTAATTCTGTTCTAACATTTGAAACCGGCCGATATGCATATATAGGCAGGGAATCCAAATTCCATCGTTGCCCTTAAATTACGTTTTACTAAATTTAGATCGATTTAAGTAAAGAGCGGTGTAGACCTACCCCTCCATCCAAGTTAAAACCTTCCCAGAATATACACAGATATAGTTAAGCCTAATCCAGAATAATTATCCCCAGTGTGTTATTGGAATGAGACCACTTCGTACCTTTGTGTATAAAATTGGCTTGCCAAAGTTATCCCCCGCTGAGTTAAATTATAACCTCTTTTACTATTAGTATTAATAATTGTCTTTCTTAAGAAGAATGTTAAATGATGTCTCTAGTCTCTAAACTGTATATCATCGTTGATATGAGGTCATTTAACAATAATAAATTTAGCCATGTTTCTAAAAAGGAACTGATCTTGTTCAAAATAAACGGGCATTCACCAGTTCGATCAACTAAAGTACAAAACAAGGAATCAGAATGATAATTGAGGGCTAAAGAATTACACCCCCAAATTCTGCGCCGGTGTGTGACACTGCAGGATCCATAATATTTCCGACTATTATCTCTGGATACAGTAATATATATCTTATTACATGGCAGAAGGTTGGCATATATTATGGCTTGGGGGTACATCTATCTATCTATCTATCTATCTATCTATCTATCTATCTATCTATCTATCTATCTATCTATCTATCTCATCTATTCATGATCTATCTATCTCTCTATCTATCTATCTATCTATCTATCTATCTATCTCATCTATTCTATCTATCTATCTATCTATCTATCTATCTATCTATCTATCTATCTATCTATCTATCTCACTCTATTCATGATCTATCTATCTATCTATCTATCTATCTATCTATCTATCTATCTATCTATCTATCTATCATGCAGAGAGGGATGCTGTGATGCAGAAACTTTCAATTCAAAGTATGACTAAAGTAAATATCTTTGGTTGACCAAAAGATTCTTTTTTCTTTATTAATATATATATATATATATATATATATATATATATATATATATATAGAGAGAGAGAGAGAGAGAGAGAGAGAGAGAGAGAGAGAGAGATAGATAGATAGATAGATAGATAGATAAAACCATAAATTAATATTATATTTCATAATATAAATATAATAGATAGATATAGATAGATAGTGAGCAGATTGAGATAGATAGATAAGTAGATAGATAGATAGATAGATAGATAGATACTTTCAGCGTTAAATTTATTGTACTACAATATTTATCGTTTTGTTCCACTGTCATCTCCAACATTCCCCAAAGTTATCCTAGCAAAAAGTGTATCATTCTCATAAAGAACTGTTTCAGTTTCCTTTGCAATTCTCTAAGAAATTGAACATTTTCGAAAAGATAATTTGGTAAAGATTGGTGGAAACGGTGCCTGCATTAACGACCAAACCTAGCTGTCTTCATAACTATTCTCCCAGTTCATGAAAGGAACATACAGTCGAAATTCATCATGAGATAATATAACACCCTTTCTATAAGCTGAATCTGGACGGATGCATTTTGTTGATAGCTGCATTCAATTCAACTAATTATGAGCAGCCATTATTGGAATGCTTTGTTTCAATGCACACCACTAGATGACACTATTTATCCATGGCACCCAGTACTTTTATATTTACTTAATAAATAAAACATGTGAATGTCAGCTTATATTGCTTGTTTTATATTTACAATAATATATTTTAAGCGTGAGATTTTGTAAAGCAGTTGAAGGATCATACATACATAGTATGCAGGGTTCGATGGGTAAATTGTCACCATTTTATATTTGTAATTTCGCGCATGCGCGTTGTTTGCGTTTGATTTTGTCGACTGCCCAGTAAAGTAGGGTCAGTTAGGCACCGTCTGTGAGAAAAATGATGTGATCGGTCCGTCAGAAATTTGCAAACGGAATGATATACTGCTTGAAATTCGCACGGGAATCCCCAATGTGAACATTTCAGTGTTTGTGTGTCAATCTGAGGATAATGCAGAGGATTCCGAAGGAGTTGCATGAGTCTAATGGTGATTACAAAGGATTTTAAAGTGATCACTAGTCATAGGGAGGTTATGCCTTCATTCATCATCCCAAAGGCCTCAAACTCAACACGAAATTCTACATCAAGTGCCTTGAGGAGGTTGTGCTGCCCTAGATCAAGAGGATGATTGCTGAAAGACCAACAGGACTCTGAACCATGTCGCAAAACTAGGAGAATTCAGACAATTTCTGCGATCACCTCACCCCTTACATCTGGCTGCTTAACTTCCAGATTGCACGTCCCTTGATTATTATTTATGGGGCACAGTTGAGCGAGAGACCAACAAAATTCATCGTAACACCGAAGATAAACTGACGGCAAGGATTATCGTAGCATTCACCAATTTAAACAAGGAGATTGTCCAGAAGAGTTGCAGGAGATTTCGAAATCTTAAGAAGGTCATGGTTGAAGTCAAATGTGACTTTATTGAATAAATTTACTCTTTGGCAATTTGTACATACTTAGATGCAATTTAAACGACAATTTATCCATCGCAACCTTTACACACACACACACACACACACACACACACACACACACACACACACACACACACACACACACACCGGAATGTAATTGGAACGAAAATAATATATAAATTCTAAGGTTCACAGCATTAATTCAAAATCGGTTCAATACCGATAGTAGAAACAATAATTATAGACAAAAACAATTTGCTCACTAAAAAGATGCAACTTCGTTTGGGTGCATTTAGTTGCACCTCGACTGGTGAGAACCAAAATGTTTATGAACAATTCTATTTGTAAGCAGGCCGCACATGGGACGTCACTTTTTTTTTTTTATCCGTATCCGTCCTCGCTTTTTTCCAAACAAATAGAAAAAAGGAAGTAACGTTCCACGTGTGGCCTGCTTATAAACAGAATTGTTCATAACCAATTTTAAGGAGATATTTACACACTACCCATTGATGAAAGCACAACGTTGATTTGGTTTGGTTTATTTTGGCATATCAACCTTAATGGGTTATTTAATGCCAACAATATGTTTAGGATAGGTTCGTGTCAGTAGAATATGTATTCTTTGAAAGAAATCAGTTTATAGATCAGGTTTCATTGACGTATTATTATAAAGAGGGTTTGTGTCGATAGTCAAACATATTGCTGGTAATATTTCTTTTCAAAAAAGTATTGCTGGTAATTCCCTTTTCTTTTTATCAAAAATGCACCACTAGTAAAAATTTTCTCTTCCTAAAAATGCATTGTTGGTAATATTTTTTGTTGTCAAAAATGTATTGTTAGTATTATTTTTTTTCAAAAATGTATTTCTGGAAATATTTTTTTATGAAAAATGTGTTCAGGTAATTTTCTTTTTCCAAAATATATTGTTGGTAATATTTTTTTCAAAAATTTATTACTGATAATATATTTTTTTGAAAAATGTATTGCTATAAAAATCCATTTTCACATTTTATAGTGTTATAACGCCAGTTTAAAAGTTAACTATTTTCTCACAGCTGGAACCCTAACAGGTGCTACCACCCTGGGTCGGGATGGACCTGGGAACTACAGCGATGAAGAGGTGGGTCTACGTTCCTGAAAACCTTCCAATAAGCGGCCACATGAGGAAAAACTGTCTGGGCCGGCACAGTGAAGCAACAGTTCTATCAGTAGACCTAGCAATTGATTCAGTATAATTCCTCCACTTCATGTCAATTGAAAACCTGAGACCAAGAAGGTGCAATGAGTTGTTCTCCTGGAGGTTAGCATCATCTAGGTTCCTTATGAGGATTAAAAGATAGCACTTTCGTTTTGAAGGCGTTAAAATTTACAAGTTATTCCTTGTCCAAGGTAACCACTGATTGGAGGTCATTGCCAGTTTTACTTTGTCATCGATACCGGACTTATTTTTAAGACAAGAGTAAATAGTTGTGTTGCCAGCATAAATATGTAGTTGGGAACTGATGACATCATGAAGGTCATTGATGAAGATTAGAAAAAATGTTGGTCTAAGGATAGAGTCATGGAGGACCTCCGCATTACTGTGAAATGATCTAGAAATCAGGCCGTTAAACACTACCTTCATTAAAATATTTGTTAAGAACGATTGGACTAATAGCCAAATATTCGCCCAGACACACCCTAGTCCTTTCAGAGAAGGCTAGCATGCCAAACTCTGAGCCTTTGAGATGTCTAAAGCCACAGACTTAGCCTCGGCATCTTATCTAAAGCATGATGGGCAAATTCAATAAAAAGAATGTTCACATCGGCGGTAAACTTAGAGAAACGAAAGCTATATTATTTATAAGAGAAAAGGCCGCATGAAATGATAGGGTTAACCAATTTCAAGCTTATTAGAGCTTAAATACAATATGGGAACCAGTAATAAGGAGTGCCAGAGAAAAGCAATGATAACAAAGTTGCAATATGAACTCTGGTAAAGACATGAAATGATAACAGCAAAAATTGCAATATGAGCACTGGTAAAAATGATGCTGAAAACATTAGGTTTATAATACTCAGAAGTTCATACCCAGATGTCCTCAAGGACACATGGCACAGTGGATAAAGGTGTTGGTTAGATCCAGTGATAGATTCCAAAGAAGGTGAGTTCAATTCCTGGTTAAGACAGTGGAAAACTTTCAGAGGGAAAATTAGCAGGAGATAACTGATAACTGACGTCCATCAAACATGGCACGTGGAACTAGAACAGTCTACCCCAGTGATCGACATAAAGGGTTCAGTTCGAAATTCCAACCACCTGAAGAAGGCGAAACGTTGTGACAAATATGGCGACAAAGATGAGGACAATAGTCCGACTAATGTAAATACTGTACATAATACCTAGACTCTTATTAGAGCTTCTTGGCAAAAAGAGATAAAATGTCTAACAGGACGATAATTCGAACAGGTTCACAAGTGTTCTCAAAGACAGGAACTACAGAAAAGGAATTCCAATAACCAAGAGAAGATACGTGCTCTACCATTAAAAGAGTATGAGAATGATAAATAATATTTAAGCAAATATTGAATTAATAT
Source organism: Acanthosepion pharaonis (assembly GCA_903632075.3). Classification (NCBI taxonomy): domain Eukaryota; kingdom Metazoa; phylum Mollusca; class Cephalopoda; order Sepiida; family Sepiidae; genus Acanthosepion; species Acanthosepion pharaonis. The sequence goes on along the minus strand of CAHIKZ030005407.1, from coordinate 161,343 downwards.
ATTCTTACATACGAACGAATATTAGTATGCATTTTTAACTGTTATTATTTTTTATTTGATCAATCACGACATTAAATTAAAGATCTTTTGACAATATAGAATAGCCTCTCTTTCAAGACCTAGCCGATATATCCATGAACAACATCCTGTTTTTCAGTGAACTAAGTAAACTTTGACTATTTACTTCACTTCTTGCCTTTTCTTACGTTCATACATCACACAGTAACCATTAATCTTGAGTGGGTCTTAGGCTTTGTATTGTGTGAATATTTATTACAAAAACACCCTTCTCCTTCAATTTTAATAAATAATAATAAAACATAAAATAAACATAAAATATGATATACCAGTTATATTATAGAGATTCTTAGTAAAATCCAAAGAAGACTATGCAATGGTACTGGCATCGCGGATTTAGTCATTTTCCCACAATCGTAACGATTCCCAGTGCCTTTTCTATAATTATTTTCATGGTAATTGATTTGATGAGCTTTTCTCCTTGGTAACTAGACTTTACGGATTTAAGCGCAGTACTACATTGGCAGATAGGTCTAATTTTACAGTGGAAATTTTTTAGATCTAACCATATGTTCTGTGCTTATAGTTTTTTCTCTTGCACCTCTCGCTTTTCGAACTTTCTTCCGGCTTTTTGCTTTCCAGCCAACTTTGATTTTCAAAAATTTTAATGTAATCTCTCCTTGAGACCTGTTCTTTTATTGTCCTTAATTATGATTTTTCTCATTTTCTTTCACTTTCAGTGACTTTAAGCTTGCTTGGGTTAATTAAAAACAAAATTTGAACATTATTTAAAATAACACATGCTCATATCTGAAATATTTGCACTGATTTGATTAAATATGATGTGCTGCTCAAAAAGTTTTGATGAATTTGATCCCGAAAAAAAATTATTTAACTTTAATTTTATTTAAGTTTCCATCAACTAAAAAAATCTCTTGGGTATGTATATCCTGGTTTACAAAGGCTACTACTCACAAAGAGTTCTGGAAAAAGTCCGTACTACATTTCAGTTTTTCAAATCTATAAAGATTTTGATTAACTCTTTATGGTACACATCACTAAGTTACTATTTGTATATACGAAAGCTTATATGTGCCCGTCTTTAAAGATGGAAAATACATGACCAATTATTTGTTTCTCGGCGGGAGGTGAGAAATTCCACCGGGATTCTTCAAACTGTGCTGCAGGCATTTGGGTGCAAACCTGATCTCTACTCAATTTTAACGCATTTTGTAAAGGTTAGATCCCCAGTTCACAGGATAAAATTTATTGTCACAGTTTAAATTGATCAGTTTCGCAAAAGAAAATTTAATCTCCAATAATCAGCGAACTGAAATTCAGGCTAAGCTAACTTAGACAACTTCCAGAGCAATGCGACATTGGTCGAAACACAAAACTGTTCTACATCCCAAACGAGTAACCCTCATGAAGCTATATCACGGTAACAATCTTAACTTATTTCCGAAAATGAGGTGTCACATTTTGCAGTGATGGTTAACAAGCTGGTTCCTGAAAATATTTACTCACAGGATCCTCTAGACTTGTGAGTAAATATTTTTCATACTTGAGGACAACGACTTCTTGATATTTATTTGCCCTCAACATGGACGCTAAATATATAACATGTTTCTTTATTCTCTTCCGTGTAGTTTACGGTCGCATCATGTTCAGACAGTGGTTCCTGTACGATCACAGAAGTAAGCAACGTCGAGCCTGGTCAGTTCATAGATGGGTAACCGCTTGGGAACAGTAAACTTTGATGCGTAGATGATGTAATGGATAAATGGAATTCTTAATCAAAGAGCCGACTTCCAATTCCAGTTGAGTTCGTTATATTTACTGACGCGCCAATATCTTTGGGAAAGGTTTGAATCCACCTATTATCCTCTCAGCTATGTATCCCTAAATCATTATCTAAAAAAAAAATTCTTACAATCTAAAAATATTTTCCGGCTTTAAATAACCTGTAAATCTATGGTAAGTCATGAAAAACAAACCATCTAATCACATTTTAAATGTAGGCAGACACATTTTAATATACATAGATATTAACTGGAGCAAACGATGGCTTGTTAATTTTAACGCTTCAAAAACTAAACTGCTTTCCATTAATCACCTGAGAGATCCTTCAGTGCCTTCCATCAGCATGGCTCATACTAACCTCCAGGAAAACGACTCGTTGCTTCTTCTCAGGCTAACGTTCTTAGTTGACATGAAGTGGAAAGACTATATTGAATCCATTGCTAGTTCAGCTGATAAGAGGGTCGGTTCACTGTCGCGCGAGACATTTTTTCTCTCCGGAAATCTTACATATCTATAAGTCTACCATTGGTCCAGGCTAAGAATATTGCTGCCATATATGGTTTACAGCTCATTTATAAGTGTTGTGGCTTTGTTAGAGCCATAAATAAAGACACGAAGAGAGGAATTGAGTTAAACAAATATATTAACAGAAACAGTAATATAAACATATACAAACGAAGGTGTTACAGCAAGAATGTTCGGTCCGACTGTCAGAGCCGACTGCTGAAAACTTAGCTCTCAAAAAGGCAGTACCTGCTCCTATTTATAGCTGGGAGAGTCCATGCGTGCGTGGGTAAATTATCCTAACACTAAGATCAAAAGAAGAATCAGCAATATTATTCGGCGTCATCAGTCGGTTCGGCTTCAGTCACTTGCCCACCGCCATAAGGTTGCCTGTCTGTGCCTTTTTATAAGTACTTTCATGATAATTGTTCGGATGAGTTCTTCCCTGTCGTACGTAGACTGTATGAATTTAAGCGCAATATTAGATTAGCGGCGAGATCTCATCAATTTACAGTTGAGATAGCCGTAACTTTAATGCTAACTGTTTCTTATTCCGCATATCTCGCTTGTGAAACTCCCTACCAGCTCCATGCTTTTCAGCGAAATGTAATCTTCAAAAATTTAAATGCAATCTAAATCGATATATACTGTGTTACTGAATGCTCTTTTCTTTTTCTCCTCATTACTAACGTTTCTGTTCCTAATTTCTCCACACCTTGGAACACCTTGCGTGCCTGTAGTGCCTTGCTTGGGGTGATACCGACTAAAAAAAAAACATTCGTTTACAAAGTCTTACACAAACTGGTGATGCGATTAATTAAAACACTCATATGTAAACTCACTTGAGCACAACCGCACACTCTTACTAATAAATTCTAACGCTTATATACACACATCGAACAAGTTTTACTTATTTAGAAATAACATATATTTATCAATGCTTCCCATAGAATAATTTTGAAACGCACATGCGCGAATTTGCTTCGATTAAAAGCATTTCAAAAATCTATTTGGAACAGACTTTTTCACTAGAAGAAATATTTGGTGTTGTTTTGTGTTTACACCTGTACGTAGACAAATAATAATCTATGTCTATTTTGAATATTTTCTTTTACAAAAGGCGTATAGAGAAGAACATAAACCATTCGGCAGAAGTCATTTGTTTGTCTTCTTGTTTTTCTCTCTCAGACACGGCAATAGGAAGAACTGATTAGATTACATGCAGTGAAGCATCAGCATTCACTCTTGCTCATCAGTAAATTTGACGCAATCTATTTGGATAACAAAGGCTGAATTCCCGTGGGTTTTACCGCAAATCGCAATTCAATCAGCTATCCTTTATCTCATCACTTTGGTGCTTAAATTGGTAAGTTTCATTTTACTCAGGTTTGCATAATCAAATAGACAATTTGGTTAATTTTAGTAGATGCTTCACAGCGTCATATCTGGCGTGTACAATGACATAACTCCACGTGTGATGCATTTTTAATGATGTTCGCCACGAACAAAATGACAGTTTTGCTTATTTGCATCTCATAGTAAAACAAGATGGCAAATGTGCTAAATAACTGTTTTAAATGGATTCTTTTTAATGAACCAGATTATTATTATTATTATTATTATTATTATTATTATTATTATTATTATTAATAATAATAATAATAATAATAATAATAATAATAATTAAAACGGTTACGGAGATAGGGCCTGTTACAATTTTATGGGACTACACAATACACACAGAACAATCAAAGATAACCACCCAGACATTGTTATTAGATACCGCAAAAAAAAAGTGCTTCCTTACTGATATGGCGTCCCTGCAGACCGCAATGTATCTTTGAATATCATCAAAAAACTATCAAAATACAAGGACCTTGAAATCGAAATCTCAATAATGTAGCACATGGGAACATCAACAATCCTCGTTGTAGCTGGAGCCCTCGGATTGATTGGAAAAAATTCCAGTAGACTCATAGAAGGGATTCCTGGAAACCCATGCCTTAAAGAAATGCAAAAATTGTTCTCACAAGTACAGCCCACACCTTATAAAGGGCTTTATTTATGTAAAATATGTTTGCGGTTCATTTCTTTTTTTTTAATTGGTCAGTGGAAAATGTCATGATGTCATTTCTAATCCTAGGTCTCTGGGCGGAACCCGGAAAGAAATGTGTACACAGCAGAAATCAAAGGAAATAAAATAATTCAAAAATTAAAATTTTTTAAGACACCTCAGACCAATAACACTTACGTAGTCTCATCTTTTTACAGTTGAATTGGCTAAATGCAACCGTACTACGCTAGCAATTTCTTCCATCGCACTTCTTGCTTGTGGAACTCTCTTCGCCGTCAACTTTGATCTTCAAAAGTTTAAAATGCATCGTTATCTTCTCTCTTCTTAATTCGTTTTCTTTTCTTATTCTCTTTATTTAATAGTATTTTTCTCATATTCTTTAACACTCGATACCCTCCTGAGTCTTAGTGGTTTTATTGCCTTGCTTGAGGTGAAATGATTAAAAAGAAGACGTTAGTGCAGAGAAAGGACAATAAAAGACAAGGGAATTATCAATATAAAATAAAATTAAAACACTGTACATGTTATTTGATAGATTCGTTTTCTACCATTTTTACTAATTAACCCATAGCTGAAGGAAAAAGAGATGAATTCATACCTTTCCCGATGGTATTTGTGTGTAAGTGAATAAAATGAATCCAACTGAAATTGGAACTCGGATCTCTGTTTAACAATCCCGAGCCATTATCCATTAAACCGCCCGCCCATCCAAGGTTGCCTGGTATCCTCAAACGGTCACCCATCTAGGCAGCAACTAGGCTCGGCGTTGCTTGACTTTAGTGATCGGACGCTGAAGTTTGAAACAAGATTGATTATAAGTTGTCGAGAAACTATAACAGTTTTTGAAATGATAAATCCGGCAAATATATGATTTTTTTTTTTTTTTTATAAAAGACGATAATGCTTCTAAAAAGCAAGGGGGTTTCTGGGAGTGAAAGAAAATGCAAAGACTTTAGTGAAAACAAAGGTCAATTAAAAACCAGAATCCAGGAAGACAAAACATGGCGATATCTATTACGATCTATTGCTGGAATCATTCTTTTTTCTTTTTAATATTAAAATCAATTAAATTTTTACCATATGAATGGATTTTTATACTTTCAGGGTGTTTTCGGTCCAGTTTGGTGGTTTACTATTTGCCCCAAGCTGGGACCCTCGGAGGAGCTACCAGCCCGGGTCAGAGTGGACCTGGGAACAACAACAATTACAAAGACAGTTCCACTCTCCTCAACAGCTCCAATCTCCGGATCAGGGGCATTACTGTCGGATGTTGTAGGACAGGAATCAAGCTGTAAAAAACACCCCCACCATATATATATATATATATATATATATATATATATATATATATATATATATATATGCATGTTTCATTAAAAACGACAGACATAATGAAACATGCATAAAGGAAGGATTGCTGCCTAAATATACAAATATATATATATATATACATATATATTTATATATATGCGTATTGTATCTCTTAGGAAAGTGCGAGAGGAAACAGCTTTAATTTTTACTTATTTTAATTGAATACATTAAAAAAGTTAGAACAGACTAGAATACACTAAGTGAAAGCCTCGGAGAAAGTTAAAACCAACTGTTGTGACCAAGTAACTGCTTAAAGGAATAACAAAACAAGTGTTGCAGATATATCATATATTAAACAGTAAGTACAACGGAAGTGTATTACACGACTAGCGAGTGTGTGTCGGTTGACCCAGCGTTCAATCTATTCGACTGTTCCTCCAAGGCCTTCTCTCCTACTAATCTTATAGTAGGCGGAAGAGTCCGATATAGAATCCTTAGAGGGAGGACACCACAACACTAACTCTAAAGTTCACTTTTGGTTGGAGTTTTTCAAATACAAACCCAACAAATGTTTACCTATAAACACAATTATAAACCCGACCACGATTTACCTATAGACCCAAGTATAAATACGATCAATTTTGACTTGTATTAGCTCAACTAACATTTATCTATAGACTCTAAGTATAAATCCCACCGATGTCTACTTATAGAATCAACTATAAACCCGGTCAATGTTGACATATAGCCTCACGTATAAATATCACCACCGTTAAACTATAGATTTGAGTATAACCCTGACAAAGCTTATCTATAGATTAAATTTTATATATAGTTTTAAGTACAAACCTGACGAACGTTTATGCCTTTTCTCAAATATAAACTTTTATCTGTAGACCTAAGTATAAACCCGGCTAAGGCTTATTCTGGATAATTCAGATCAATGTTTTCCTACAGACTCAAGTATCAAGCTAATGAATGTTTTCAATGATGAATATGTTGCAAAGTCTTCCAAGCTAAATGAGACACTGAAAAAAATTAAATATTTGACATGGGTAGTATCCACTTAATGTAAAGAAATGTAATCAAAATTTTCAAAATAAATACCGAAAAGTGGAAATAGTTGACAGCGCATAGAATGAACTCTATTGTGAGAATTGCTGCATGAATTAAGAGTTGAGTTGTTAACCTGCCGGGTGTTTTGATACTTTGACACAACGGACTTCTTCACAAGCCTAAAGGATATAGAGTCTCTTGATAAATATTTGGCCTAATCCAATCTTCTTTAACAAATCGTATAATGAATATCGAATCGAACGGCTACACTTCTAGATAATTCCACACTAACACAGGAGTCATCGTTGTTTCTTATCTCCACCAAAGACTTTTCCGAACGTATTAGTTCCCATCTAGGTATCTATGCTGATGGCAAAAATATTTACACATGTCTATTATCAAGTCCGACAGTAAAAATAGTAGATTCTCTCGTAAATGACCTCCAGTCAGTGGTTAACTGGGGCAAGGTATAGCTTGTAAATTTGAACACCTTCAAAACAAAACTGCTATCATATTATCAGCATAGAGAACTATTTCTGTCTTCTAACAACATGGCCGATACTATCCTCCAGGAAAGGCTATTGTGGTTCACGATTTTCTCTGACATGAAATGGACTGTTTATATTGCATCAATTGTTCGGTCTACTGCTAGGAAAGTTGGTTTACTGTGCTGTGGCAGATTTTTTTTTTCTCGTCAGAATCTACGTTGTACGTTTATAAAACTACCATTCGACAACGCATTGAATATTGCTGTCATATCTGGTCTAGTGCTCCTAGTATAGTCGTTTTCTAAGCGCGGCTTAGATGTCTTTCATAAGTCCGAAAGTATGGGGCACCCAGTGAGGATCGAACTCACTACTAAGTCGTAATTGGTGATCCTAGTAGATATCTCGAGATTTGCAAAACCCAAAGAAGGATATTAACTTCAATCACATTCTCACCATCATGATTTGGCTTTCTTATCTCTTTTTACAATTATTTCCATGACAATTGTTTTGATGAATTTTTCTCCTTTGTCCCGCGACTGTATAAATTTAATCGTACTGCTAAATTGGCAATTAGGTCTCATTATTTATTTTCCCGTTGAAATATCTAGATGTAATCGTATTTTCTGTTCTAATAGTATCGTTTCCCGCCGGTTGAAATCTTAAAGTCTCTTTCGGTTTCTTGCTTCTCTGTCAACTACTTCCTTGAAAAATTTAAATGGAATATCAATCGCCATTTCTTTTCTTGAAACTTCTTTTTTTATATAGACCTTTCTCCTCAGTAAAGTCTTCTCATTTTTATTCTTCTGCACTATCAGTAACCTCTTGCGTGTTCATCGCCTTGCTTGGAATGAAGTGAAAAATAGGTTAAATTGCACCCTATCGTATATACTACACATCACTGTTCCTATATAAGGATTATTGTTGCATCCTCGTACAAATTAATTGAAACATCCGATTTAGTTTCCTTTTTTCACCATGCGGTCAGTTTTAGACTCACTAGAGTGAAAGGGTATAATCGATTTTTCCTCATATTAGGTCATTGGCAGTGGTGTGCAGTAATATGAATCTATTTTCGGGGTGTAAGATGAAATTTGTTTGGCCTCCAAAAATATTGCGTCATCCGTGATTGCAACATATTTTTATCACCTCCAACCACTATTGTCTCGACTGTCGATTAGTTGTCCTACCGCCATTGCCTGCGATGGACTTTACTCCAAGGAAGCGTACGAAAATTGTAACGCTGCACGAGCACACTGGCAAGCCTTACCAGTGAGAAAATCTATATATAGACTGACCCAGAAACTCTTTTGATTTGAATCCAATCGAGAATCTGTTGTCGAACTGGAAGGACGGCTTTGTGGAATGCACAAACGAAGTACTAACATATGTACTGGCTCAGGTTTCATTGGAAAAAAATACGAAAAAAAGTAAATAATAACGGAATTATCCGTTTTGTTTCAATTAATTTGCAAAAGGGTGTAATTTGTCCGAGGATTGAAACAATTCCGCTAAGTCCATATTAAAAGACTGCAAATAAGTGAACTAAAATTTAAATCGTTGTTGACATTATGTAAAAAAGCAAACTCATGATCAATGCATTTTCAAATGAATTCAGTAAGATATGTCATTAACATTCATTAGAAAAGCATTCTCTAAAATAAAATGATAATTTTTCTCGCTTTAAAAAATCTTTTTATTTGACAATTATTCTACAACAGTAACTTCTGCTGCTAAATATTACTCCCGTTAGAGTTTCGTTTTCCTAATCACTTCTGTCACTCTGCCCACGGATGTATTTGAATAGATTTTCTTTGGATTCTATTACTCAATTTAGTAGCAACGCTTCTTTGTTGCAGGCAATAGCAGTATAAATAGATCCCGTATTTACCACATACTTTCAAAGGTAAATCAATGTTTTATTTTTGAGGGATGGAGGAGTAATGCTCAGTGGTTTTAAGTCATACTTTCCGGTTGATCGGCATCTTTCGGGTCGATTTGTCGCTTAAGGGGGTCAAAGTTTCCAAATTGACAAAACGTCGCGCTATGAATTCGTTGCAGCTTCTTTTTTTTTGTTTCTCTCGAGATTCAAGCATTCACTGACAAATAGCTCTGGAAAAAACAAAACAAAAAAACAACCAAGTTCTCAAAGTTAACATGTAGTCAGCTTATACATGCAGTAAATTCCTCCTAACACATGCAGATAACGAATTTTACTCCCAATAATCGCTTGTTCCTTTTAAACGGATTTACTTAAGAAGGGAAGAAAACTTTGATCTTATTCTAGCATAATTAGCTCAAATAAGCTGCTCTTACCTGTCGAGATTCAGTTTAACACAAATCTGCACTGTTTAACAAATTAACTTTTATTCATACTGTTTATATATGGACTATTGTCTTCACCTTTTGTAGTGAGAAAAGCAATTAAAAGAAAGGGAAATCCACAGGTGGGAAGTGTGAGAAAAGAAGCTGTTGGGGTAGAAATGGCGGTTGCATTTAGCTATTTCAACAGCAAACGAATTGTACCTAGATGCCAATCCAGTAGCCCGCTTAAATTCCTGTAATCGGAGTGCCAAGGGAAGAAAGCTCGTCAGACAAGTTGCAATGAAAATATTTGTAGAAATGACAGAGGGAAATCATATCGCGTCGGAGAGAAAGTGACTAAAGTCGAGAGTTTCCAAAGAATATTGGAAGTAGTGTAGAAAATAGAATACAGCTTTGATTAAGGCGCTTTACGAATGGGAAAGGATTTGAGAACTTCTTGCCGTACCTGATTTGACCAAGCCTGTGCATCACAGAACAGGATAATCATGGTGAGAAATTTTGGTGGGCAGTCATGCTTGTCTAAGATTTTCCTGAGATCCTTGCCATGTTAACAAAGATGACGCATAACACTTTGTCTTATTCTCGAAATTTTACATGGATCAGTGTTATGAGAAAACCATGTCGGTTATGCCACGATTAGATCTAAAGACACACTGATTCCCAAGGAGTTGATCCGCCGCAATATTTGATACTTATCTGTTCAGCTAAATTCTCGCGAGGATTTTGCCTCCAAATGAAAGCAGATTGATTCCCTGGTAGTTTGAACGCTTTGACATTTTCTCATTGTTTTTATAAAAGGTTATGATGACTGCATCTATGAAATCCTGAGGTATTTTGACCTGTTCCTAGCAGAAGACAAGGCGTCCATGGCATGTTGGATGTAAGGCTGGACCTTCGTGCTTCTAATTCTCTGGAGTGATGCCAGCAACACCTGCGGCTTTGCTACACTTTAGCAGATCGACTGTTAACTGCATATTGAACGGTTTACTTGCCATAATTGAATCGTTCCGGATTTTGGTAAATATGTTCGAGTAATATTAATAAGTAACTGTACGCCTCCAGTTCAAGAAAAGGTACAGCTTATCACACGCTGAAAGTTAAATAGTAACCATTAATAAGACTTACGCATAGCGTCCAAAAATACTGGGACATAAAGAAAACATCGTTTGAAGAGGAGATTGCTTCGAATGAATGCGCTACAGATGGATGCATAAGAGTTATCGACGAAAATAGAGGAGTTGGCGATCCGTGTTCAAGTTCTGTCCAAGTTTGTTGTGTTCACTTTGGCTTTAATTTTTTTCTTTCATGTGTCTTGTCTCTTCAGGACGTGGACGATCATGGCCCGCCACAACTTCCTGTTCTTTGTAGTAATTTTTTTTTATATCTCTCCTTATTCCTGTTATATCAGCCATTTACACAGGATCGTAAGGTAGGTCATCTTCTGCTTTTCCTTTGTCCCTCTTGTCTTCAATAGGTCCTGTAAGGGTTAATTTTCCGAGCCATCGTTCCTCATGTGCCCCAGAAATGCCAATAATCTTTTTTCTAATTTTAAACCTAAGCGTTTTTTTGTTTCCATTTTTTTCTGAAACGTTATCGTTACTCACATGTTCAGTCCATGGCATTCTTAGCATCCTTCTGTAGGACCAGCTTTCTGTTGTCTCAAGTTTCTCTTTTGTGATGTCAATGGACACTCGTTGCCACTTTTGTAATCCCAACAAATACTAGTTGTCACTTTCGTAATGCTCAATGTAGTAGAGACTTTGTAATCGCAGATACAACTTATAGTACGCCGTTGAACAATGCTGGGGTCAGACGCTTTCGAATATCATTCTCACTAATAGCACTTGCTCGATAATTTTCGCTTGAATAGTAACCTGCAAATAGTGATCTGAATAGTAATTCGTATAGTGATCAGTATAGACTATAGAGAATAGTATAGAGATAGAGGATAGTGTAGAAAGAGTGATCTGAATAGTAATAGAGGATAGAATAGAAATGGTGATCTATATTCAAACTACAATATCCTCAGCGACGCTTTATTCCCAGATAACACTCTCCTTGATCTGTGATGAGAGAGAGTGTACAGCATTTTTGCCTCAGCAAAGTCATAAATATATCTCTTCTCTACCGCAGGCTACGAGTTAAATAACAGGGAAAGTTGTGCCCTATGCTCTTGGGCGGTAGTCCGTCTCTGAAAATGCGTAATTCAAACGAGAAGTCCTTCTACCCTCACGGCAATAAACAGATAATAAATAAAAGAAATCTAAGGAGAATTATGGTCGTCATGAAAGAACATAGCATTAAAAAGACAGTCTTCAAAGTTATTTATACTGTCGTGCTAAAAGTGTCGTGCTAGAATGTAGGCTTATCCCTGCTAGCTAAAAATTGTTTAACGGCATATCAACTCCTTATGGGTCATTTATTACCGAAATTTAATTTTCTTTGGAGCTTTGGTATATTCTTTTTACTATTAAAATCTATGACTTGAATTTTTTACTATAAGAATGTATTTTTATACTTTCATAGTATTTGGGGATATACTATTTGCTCGTAGCTGGGACCCAGCAGGTTCTACCACCCGGGGTCATGGTAGACGTGGGAACAACAACAATTAAGAGATGGTTCTACTCTCCTGAAAACCTCCAGATCAGAAGTCTTGCTGCCGGATGTAGTTTATCGTTAGACACAGGAAGCTGTATTATTGGTAATTTATTTTTATATAAAACTTATTGCTGGTATTTTTACTATACATATCATAAAGAGTCCAATGATCATGAGGTCCCCACAGAGACTCCACTGGTACAGCTTGTACTTGACAGATTCCATATTATTGTACGACTCCTTTAGATGGCCTATGTGGGCAATAGGAATGTTGGGGTATTTATTCCCATTGTGCAAGCGCACAGACATCAGACTTAGATTTTGGAAGAATCTATGAAAAGACGTCAAACTGAGGGATATTATGGGAAGCCAAGAAAGGTGAACAAGTTAGAGAGATTTGTGCAGTCGCACAACCTGTTTGCCATGCCCAGGTCCTGTTTTCCACGAGGCGAAGTCCCTGTTCCGTGTCTTGAAACTTGTTATCCTTACATCTGCCGTGACCAGGTTCCACTGATTAGCCGGGAGAACTTAGATACAAATCATGGCCAAGGTCATTCAGAACTTCCAGGATGATCCAGTGGGGGCTTACTGCCACTTGCTATTGAATAAACAACGATACTCTCTTCAGAATAGACTGACTTGGCAGAATTTTTCTCTGAAGGTAATTCGTCATATGATTTATATGTCGAGGGCGTAGGGATAGGGAGATCATCTAGTGATTTTTTAAGCGTGGCTTAGACGTGGCACAAGGCCGAAACTATAGGGCACCCAGTGAGGATCGAACTCAATACTCAATCGTAACTGGTGTAGCAAGACAAGCTTTCTACCTATTACATCACGTCGAGGTGCCCTAGGGAGATCATCTAAGTGGAGAACAGGTCTCATCACTGAGGGAAGGTTGTTTTTTATGTTTAGAAGAAGAATTGAAACTAGTTATAGTTTTACATAAGAATAACAATCATGTACATGTGTTTGTGACTATTGGGAAAACAAAGTTGAAGGCTATTTTCTATGTAGTTAATGCACTGTAACATTGTTTACAACAGATGTGAGGAGCCCAGGAATTGTTCGGTGTTGCATAACTGACGTGAAATCCTCACACATATAACAGAATGAATTTCACCTGCAGATGTATTCCTAGTGTTTTGAACTAACTGAAGCCATTGTAAATACATGTAGTCACATACAAAAATTTGTGTTATGGAGTCCTCCCCTTTTCATATAAGTGGACTCTACCAGTGTACCTGGACTGCTGCCGTTAAATAGCCAGAGTTACAGGCAGTGAGAGTAGTCGGATAGAGAGAGGATATACGGAGACAGTCAGAGAATATACGAACGGAGATAGTGTGAGGTAACCTCTTGTAGAAGTCAGTTACAAGCACGTAGACTCTAAGGAAGTCCTACTTCGAGACTGTATATATCCATCTGTATTTGCTACTAACCACGTTCCTGGACTTACTAACAGTATTACCCTTTGTATGATTGTGTAAATACATTTTATTTCTTATATTTAATTATTGCGTTTGTCATTCATTGGAGACCGAATTCATCTCGGAATCCACAACAATTTGGAAAGCAAAATAAACCATGACCGTATATAATGCGATCTGGGCCTTCGAATTTGAAGAGATTTTCATTTCGCCGCAATTAAACTTAGCCCGAATTGTCGAGCGTAGGCTGCCAAAAGTGACCATTACGTATTTTTTTTTTTTTTAAGAACAACAGAATTTTTTTAAGAACAACAGAATTTCCGCTTTTTTTTTAAAAAAAAAAGAAAAAAAAAGAACACAATATCCTAAATGGGACAAATATAGCAACCTTGAATAATCGTAGATACGTGTTCGAATCCATTACATTCACTTACATGCTAATACCCTTGGGAAAGGTATGACGCTTCTTCTCCCCACCCCCCAGCTATGGATAAATATCAGGGTTCTATATCCTTGAAGTGGAACTGTTCTACTGCAGAAAGAAATGGCAACCTCGTGCGGGAAAAAATCTGCCTCGTCAGTCATGTATCATGATCGCCTAAGCGTGTATCACGCATAGCAAATAACTGACTGATATCTCAAAAACTTTTTTTAAGCATTTCACCCCAAGCAAGATGGTAGGCTGTTGGTGGTGGTAGTGGAGGGACAGAGAGTGAAAGTAATAGAAAAGGCTGTGTATAGCGGGGGGGGGTGACTGAGAAGAGAATAAAAAGAAGAAAGGGAATCAAGTCATCAGAAGTTAGAGGTGATGAGTGAAACTGAATTTCGTATCTGAAATCAGCATCTCCAAATTAGGTTAGAATATTTATTTTTATGCTTGCCTAAATTTCTTTGTTAACCAGTGTTCTCAGTCAATAGATATTCAGACACAGAGCGAAGTGTATGACATTTGGTCTTCTTAATTTTCTGCAAAGCTAGCTTATATTTTATCGGGCAACAAGGAATAGAAATAGGAAAAAAAAAACCGAGAAAATGCAAATTCAATTTAATTGAATTCACTTCTCCTTCATTTAGGATCAAAAACCAGGAAACATAGTTTGGCGGCATATATTTTCGATTATAATTCGTTTTCATAAATTTCAAAGCGAACTCTTTATCTCTTACGTGAAATTTAAATTTAATTTTGACGACAAATAAAATGTTACCGAAAATCGTTAATTATAACCGTACAAACAGAAGCAATCCTAATATAATGAAACAATTGTGTAACAACGAAATTGCATAGTGGCAATATCAACTGTTTCCTTATGAGGAAACATTTGATATTCATTGAACGAACAGTCAGTATAAACATCAGTTGAAATTAATCAAATTTTTCTCTTAAAACAATTTTTCAAGAATACAGGTTTCTTAAGTCCAGTAAATGTTATATCTCTTTCTAGTACTGTTGGTAGATTTCCTTACTAACATTTTGTCCGAAGTAGAGCGGAATGTCAACATTTTCATTATGTCATTAATTTGTCTTCGATTCACATGTGCTATCCATTTTAGTTGTTGCTGCTGCTGAAAGTCCTCAAGCGATCTGGTTTCTACAGTCGTGTGTTTATTATTCTGCAGCGCCTTCCCACAAAGTTCGAAGAAATATGGTCCTTGATAAGACGTTCAGTCGAAGGCATTTTTAATTATTGATCTGAAAAAGTGTAGTCCTGGGCATGACGATAAACTACATCCGGCATCAAGGATTCTGATAGGGAGATTGGAGGTTTTGAGGAGGAACGACTTCTTAATTGCAGTTGATCTAACCTGACCTTGGTGGTAGCAACTGTTAGTGGTCAAGCTATGGGCAAAAAGCGCTACCCTCCAAACAAAAACAAAACGCTATGAAAGTAAAAATACATTTTATAGTAAAAATACCAGTAATACATTTTTTATCCATAAAAAACATATATCAACGATATATATTTTGAGTAAAATTACCAACAATAAGTTTTCAAAACAGAATTACCAACAATACATTTTATAGCTAAATGACTAACAATACTTTTTATCTGTAGTTAGAGCAATAAAGTTGTATTCAAAATATCTAGAATTCGGCATTAAATATCCCATTAAATCAGCCAACCAAATAACCAACATGAAAGAACTCTTTGAGGATATTAATTCAAATTATATCTTACAGTTCCTTAAAGAACTCAAACATTATTCCAAAATATAACCTCAACAAAACCACAACATAAAACACATATATCACTGCCTCTAGTAATTATGTTCACATCAAAAATGTCCACAATCATCAACAACATATTCAATTATGAAAGCAGAATAACGTATATTCTATATTTATTACTTGAAAGCACCAAAGAAAATTAAATTTCGGCATTAAATGACCCATAAGGAGTTGATGTGTCGTTAAACAAATCAATTAATCAATTAAGATGGCAAACAAATTAGTCATCCCTAATACTAAGATCATTACTACCACCTCCAAGACAATTGGATATGTTATTAGGAAGAATAATAAGTCCAACACCGAGTCAAATGCTGGGATTTATCAAATACCTTCTTTGCCATGCAAAAATGTTTATGTCGGGGAGACATCATATGATCTAAAAACCTCGCATCTACGAACACAAGAGAGAGTTGCGTTTGGACAAACGATCTAACTCTCTCGTATTGCACAAGAACGATGCTGGCCATAACTTTGATTTTACTAATGCCACCCTAATTAATAAAAGAACAATTCTTTAAGGACAACAATACTCAGAAAGCTTAATAATAACATTATTACCAACTATAAACACACGCCTAAAACATTACATAACATCACCACCCTTCTTCAAATCCATTCTTAAAGAATCTAACTTTTAATTAATCTTCTAATACAAAGAGTATGTATATAAAAAAAAAGTCCCAGATTAAATGGAGTACCATCGGACTACGCCGTCTTAACGTACAAAAAGGTGAAGACATTAGAACTCCTCCTAATACCTAGACACACATACACAATTACGAATACACATTACTCTCTGATGTCCGCTCAGACATATTAGAATTTTTACAAACTTACATACATATAGAATTATTTAGGATTTTAATGCACGTGATACATAACTGACCAATAGGAATCGACCCAACCAAAATTCAAATACCAAACTTTTGTCTTTTTGTTTGTTTTCTCTCAATCTCTGACAAAGCTTTAATAAAAGTGTAAACTATTATATTCATAACCGTTTCCTATTTGTTCTTTATCTATCTATCTATCTATCTATCTATCTATCTATATATATATATTTATATATATATATATATATATATATATAAAGAGAGAACTGTAGCCGCAGATTTGTTGATTATAATGCGGATTTTTTATTTAATTTAAAAAAAATATATAATATACTTTTTGGATATTTTTAGCTACGCGTGTTTCACGTCTTGTGGCCATCACCAGAAGATGTTTTTATTATTATGTTTTATTGTTTTATTACCCCTTAAGCAGAGGAACCTTTTCTCCGCCAATTCAAGATTACTACTACACACAAAAGATAATTGTTAAATACAGGAAGACGTAAAGAAAAAAAGTATTTCTTTAAATAATATGTGGAAATAACCGTTCTTCGCCAGAAATTAAATAAATAATCCACATTATAATCAAAAAACATTTGCGGCTTCTCTTTTCTCTTTAAAATATACACCTTTAATCCCTTCTTATATATATATATATATATATATATATATATATATATGTGTGTGTGTCTGTCTGTCTGTGTGTGTATGTGTGTGTGTGTATTTATTTAGGACAGTGGTCACAATGGTGATGTTATAGATTGCGACTTTTTTTTTATTTTTAAGCGGCATATACAGAATATGTCGCTTCTAAAGGAAAATAAGTCGGAACAATAATATGTCGGAAAGTTCATTAAAATGTAAAGAACATTGAACGAATGAAGAGAAATCTAGTCTATTCTAATTCCAAAGACAAGAAATTAGCAATAATACATTGGAAAATCAGTGACCCGAGCTCGAATTCGTGTATTCATTTCCGCGAAAATACCTTTAGTATATATATATATTTATTAAAGACATTTTTATGTTTAACGTTCTTTTTTATAGATACAAGTATTTAAGTAAATGCTCTGTTTATAATAAACAGTATTAAATAACATTTACCGGCCTGAATATCCGAGAAATTTTCATAGAAAATATTCGTCCTTTGACAGGATTCGAACCTGCATCCTATACGGAACCGTCATTTACGCTGACGTGCCTTACCGTCTCGGAGCGTTCGGTAGGCAAGTTCGAATTTACTGCTTATAAACTTCAATCTTCCATGAATCTCGTACATTCATAACTGCTCTGGCGTATCAAATGTAAACAAATGACGTCATATATTAAGAAAGTCCGACAATTTATTTATTAAAGATATATATATATGAAACCAGCATTTCTTCCTGAATGGCTTAAATAGAAGAGCAATCTTGGACCTGACATTTCATCCTTGGTTGGCAGCACGTCTAGAAGAAAGAAAACTCTGAATTCAAAACCCTGGCTTATCATATACTTTGCAGCTATAGACAAGATCATCGCGTTCCCAATGAAAATCTATAATCTCAAATGTGTCGATGTATTATTATTTATTCAGGCAAGATGAATTCATCCTCACAAGTGTTGTTAAATTCAACAAACAATGTCTATTTGTTTGCTGTTTTATTTAATTTGCCCAGCACGTTGTACATATGAGATCAAAATTTTGGATAAACGGAAAAATGGTCATGTTTTAGTGGCCGAGTGATTAAACCTTTCGTTTTCCAAACGTGAGACTCAGGTTCGAAGAGTTTTTTGATGTTATGATCCAGAAATGCCAGAGATAATAATCTTTATTTAATGAAAGCTATAAAAATAGCCTTCAATCCTTCAGAACTACAAACCAAATATAAACGGAGAAAATTAATCCAGCATAAATTCAAGATATACATTGTATCGAGAGAGAGATAGAGAGAGAGAGAGAGAGAGGGAAGAGAGAGAGAGAGGAGGAAACATGTTCATAATTTTCAATCTTTAAACCTCACTCTGAAACAATTTCAATACCTTGCTTTTCTTCTCTTTTATTAAAATCTCGTTGTACGTTTATTTATTTTTAAATAATAAAGCGTTAGGAAATTATTTAACTCACATCACCAGAAGTTACCGAAAGGATGAGACGAAGCGTGATCGACTGATCTCCTAATTTTTGATTTTTATATATATATATATATATATATATATATATATATATATATATATATATATATATATATATATATATACACACATATATATGTATATATGGGATGACGACGCGAAAAAGCTTCTTGTGGCGTGTTTCGTCCTTTAGGACTTCATTCCAATCTAACATAAATTTTGCCCCAATATTGTTCTTGATATATCAAAATATATACCGCTAATATATATATATATATATATATATATATATATATATATATATATATATATATATATATATATATATATATATATATATATATATATATATATATATATATATATATATATATATATATATATATATATATATATATATAATATTTAATGAACAACAGACACTTCAAAAATACCATGACAATAATTTATTTCACCAAAATCCTTTTTAAGGGATTTTTGGATCATCAGGTAACACTTCCAACAATGAAAAAACTAAACTTAAATAAATATATATATATATATATATATATATATATATATATATATATATATATATATATATATATATATGTGTGTGTGTGTGTGTGTGTGTGTGTGTGTGTGTGAAAGTGTGTGTATATAAATATAAATAAATATATATATATATAATTAATTATTTATATATTATATGCGCAGTACTTATTAAAGCGCTCAATATCAGAGATAGAGCTAACATATTTGGTTGGATAGATGTGAGTTTGTGACCCTGGGTTTCACGCTTTAGCGATCATCAGTTTGTCTGACGATCGCTAAAGCCTGAAACCCAGGGTCACAAACTCACATCTATCCAATAAATATATATATATATATATATATATATATATATATATATATATATATATATATGTTTTCATTTTATTGAATAAAACTGAAAAGAGTAATAATAGATTTTTGATATTTTTACTGTCCTTATTTAAGCTTTTGTATCACCATGTTTTGAATACGTACGCATGCGTGGATAGGCATGCCACAGAAAGATTGACTCGTGTTTCACATTTTGTCTATATGTGTGTCTAAGGGTCTCTCATTCTACGATACATGTTATTTTACCAGAGTCAAAACGTGACATCAAAAACCGTTTGAATTAATCGATAAATCCTTCTTAGCAGTAAAGTCGGTTTTCCTTTTATTACTGATCTTTGTTTCCTGTCGGCAACGATGCCATGTTTTGTCAAAAGGAAACGCAATTATCGATTCTCAACCAATCAAATAACGACACATTTTTTTCTTTCTTTTTGCCTTTTAACTCTTACCTTCACTTTTGACTTACAGCTGAAAAATAATATTTCTTTTTCTTCATTTGTTGAAAAGTAAAATAAAATATTCACTGCCTTACCTTTCATTGTTGTTGCTTTAACAGCTCTTTTCTTCCTTGATTAAAATTAGTTTTTGCAGAGGCTTCCTTTTATTATTTTAATATATTATGTTATATTTTTAATCGCATAATAATATTATATCCTGATAATATTACAATATTATATAATGTGTAATTGAAAGTTTACGATATAAAAACTATTACAATACTCTTACTATATTAATACTGAAAATATTCTATTATCCTATCTAACAATATCTTATTTAACACCATAATAATCATAATTTTATTATAATTCTGCTTGTTCCTTCCCTAGTTAGCAGTATCGTTACGATATGCTAATAAATAAAGGATTATTATCGCGTGGAATGACGGTAAAGATATATCAGACACACTACGTAATTTCAGTGAGAATATGAAAAAAATATAAAGAACAGAAGAGAAGGCAAGAGAGGAGAAGATAGAAGGATTCATCGTTTTCTACCAATACCTCATAAATAATGAACTATTTCGTTTCAATCGCGTGAAAAGACGGCAAAGACATATTAGAGACACTACTCCGTTTCAATGAGAAAATGAAAGAAAGCAAGAAAGCAAGCAAGCAAGAAAGAAAGAAAGAAGGGAAGATAGAAATATTTAACATTTTCTGTCAGTATCTCCGAAATAATGGATTATTCCGTTTTCATAGCATGGAAAGACGGAAAAGGCATATCAGCGACGCCACATGGTTTTTAGCGAGTAAATAAAAGAAAGAAATCAGGGAATATAAATATTTAATGCCTGTTTCAGGGAAATCGAAAAAGTTGCCAATTTTAAATGTTTTCATTTGTAGCAGCTTAATTTTTAAAACAAGTACCATTCATAGTCATGATTGTTATTGCAATATTTTCTTAAAGTTTTTATGGGAGAATTTTTACGTATATTTCATTGTCATAGAATTCATAAAGATCTTACTTGATCATTAACTGAAGAAATAATATTCATTGGAAAATGAAAATATGAAAACCGCCAAAATAGTATTAATATAAAAGTAATATCACTAGTAAAGTTAGAATTATAGCACACTATAATATATAATAATAATGTTGGTAATATATAATAATACACTATAAAATATAATAATAATACTGGTAATAATATTATATAATGTAATAATGATATAATGCCTAATGATACTATTATAATATCATTATTAACACAGGGTTAAATCTGTAACATTTAATATTACTCTTATTATATTAATACTATTTATTATAGTATATTAGTATATATAGTATATATAAAGCTATCTTAATGTTACTACTCAGTCAGTTACGTACCATGTGTGATACACGCTTACGCAATGAAGTATCTTTTCCCACAGTAGGTTGACAATTCTTTCTGCGGTAGACCAGTTGCCATCCAACCCGGTCTGTCCAGCTACTTACCCATAGATGTGGGGAGAAGAGGAGGATTCATACCTTTCCCAAGGGTATTAGCACGTAAGTTGATGTAATAGATTCGACTGGAATTCGAACTCAGCTCTCGGATTCCTCAATCCGAGCCGCTATCCAATACTCCATCGTGCCTCCTCCTGTTATTATCGATCATATTACTGCCACTATTACTACTACTACAACTACTACTACTATCCTATCATATTACTACTACTACTAATACTACTATTAATAATAATAATAATAATAATAATATACCAACAAGAATGTTGGACAATTAAATGGCAAAAAAGAAAATATAATTATTTAACATGTTTCGTTCCAAGAAAGGACTTCGTCAGTTTATTAATGATTTTATCGATAGAGTTATTCATATATCTATAACTTAGCCTATCTCATGCATCTTTCTATTGCTTTTGCGTTTATTTTTTATAGCTTCCTTTTTACGTGACATGCGCGA
Organism: Acanthosepion pharaonis; assembly: GCA_903632075.3. Classification (NCBI taxonomy): domain Eukaryota; kingdom Metazoa; phylum Mollusca; class Cephalopoda; order Sepiida; family Sepiidae; genus Acanthosepion; species Acanthosepion pharaonis. Next base: position 139,287 of record CAHIKZ030005407.1, on the reverse strand, counting down.
TGAACGCTTGATCAACGATGTCTCGTTTAACTTCATAACTAACATGGCAGATTAATTCTCGCAGTAGGCTGCCTTTTTTTTTTCTGCAATGGACTGGTTGCTAACCAAGGCTAGAGTCTGTCTTGCTATTTAACCTACTTCGGGGGGAGAAGTGATGGATTTATAACTTTCATAAGTTTATTTGTACGTAAGTAAATGTAGCGAATTGGATTAGAATTCGAGCACAACTCGTCGATTTCTCATTCCGACCAGTAATTCATCACACTACCTGCACATCCAAGCGGTCATCCATCCAGGTACTGACCACGTCTAACGTGGCTTAATTTTTATCGCTGGTGATTTTAGATATTTCATATTCAAATAGCGACATTTTTGTTAAGAAATGAGATATGTTTGATGAGGTTGGCTTCGTTATTCATCGAAAGACGTCGGACAGCAAAATTAATAACAGTGTAAAGCTAACCGTCAATATGTCTTCAGCATTTTTCGATGTAAAATTATAATCAGCAGCGTTTGTTCTCTTTCTTGGACTTTCTCTGTATATAAACCTAATTCCATCGATAAAACTATTATTAATCTGAAGAAGTCCTTTCTAGGGCCGAAACGCGTTTCACAGGAGTTTATTTCCATTTTGTCATTCAGTTGCACAATGTTAGTCTGATATATAGATTTGCATGTAATATCTTTAATATTAATAATAATACTTAATATTACTATTATAATAGTTTTAATATTATATTAATAATATTAGTATTAACATCATATTATTAATACTATACATAATGTTATAATATTAATAATAATAATATATCATTAAATATCTTTTTTTAATATTAACACTAACAATATAGCAATAGCATAATGCTAATATTTATTAGTGGCTCTCATCGTATTTATTTCTATGCAAAGCCGACTTCGTAGGTCCTCATAGCTGTTATATAGGAATAAAATTTGAACATAGATCGCTAGTGAGCAAACACGGGCAATCCTATTATTGAATTAAGTAGAACAGAGTGGGAACGCATATATGTAGGAAGTAGCTGACGACTAACGATCTCTGTTAATAGTCTATCCTCTATTACTATACAGATCTGCATTTCTAGTCTATCCTCTATTACTATACGGACCGCTCTTCTCTACTCTATTCACTATCTCTACTATTCAGATCACTATACAGATTCCTGTTCGAGCAAGTATTATCGAACAAGTACTATTAGTGCGAGTGATATTCGAAGGCGTCTGACATCAGTATTGTTCAACGGCGTTACTATAGTTGTATCTGCGATTATAAAATCTCTACTACAACGAGCATTATGAAAATGACAACGATTATTCGTTGGCATTACAAAAGTGGCAACGACTAGGCTAGGCTATTTTGGTGATGACAACGGTCATCACCAAAATAGCCTAGCCGAGCCCCAGACGTTTAACTCTCTAGTGTTTTCGTTTCATTCAGCTGGGTCTGATGTCTACTCTTTTCGCTCCACATATGATCTGTCATGCATGATTTAATTGTTTCAACCATCATTACGGCTAACATAGTAATTGTGAGTTTAATCCCTGGGACGAGTAAGTATGTACTTCGGTTCAGTGGAAACGGGGTGAGCAATAAATGATAAGCGCTAAAAATAAAAACTAAACAAGATATCGTGCAAATAAAGTATATAATAATAAATCCTCATCCCAGAGATTCTGATAGAAATGAATACTATAATATCAATACTAATATTATAATATAATAATGCATAATATATATATATATATATATATATATATATATATATATATATATATATATATATAAATAAATTAATTGATTTAAAATATGGTTATTTTCGCTACACAGTTCCAACCATGTTTCAAAAATAGAAGCTAAAACCCCTAATTTTATTTTTTTTTGCAAAAAATTAAAAGCATTAGTTCCATTTCATCTTCAAGCGAATTTTGGAGTAACTTTTAAAATTTACCGGGTTTTAAATACACAGCTAAAATCACGTTTCCATGGTTACAGAATATTCTACTCAAATTGAACACGGGGTGTCTAGATTTTCCTTATGACAGTATCATTGTATCAGTTATTAGCTACATTTTGGTAAGGGGTGAGGATGTATTTTACTCTGAAACCTGACGTCGGTTGAATGGATGTCGTCTGAATTTAAAAAAAAAAAAAAAAAAAAAATTAACGGTAAAATTTTTTCAACGTCATCTTTTAAAATTAAAGATTTTTTTACAATACTTTTATTTAACTACGATTTGAAATATTTTCCTTTTTAATTTTATTTTACTATATTCTTTTTTAAGAACAGTTAAATGTATTAGAATCCATTATATTATGTAGGATTATTTTAACATTAAGTTTAAGTATGTATATGAGGTTACATTTTTTTTTTTTTTTGTATATGACTATGACAGCAGAAATGGTTACTTAATTTCACTGATTCAGTAAACTTTTCTTTTATATATAAACCTATTATTATAATATTTCACATGTAAGTACTGAGGACATGGGTCATTCAAAAGCTTACATGTTATGGTATTTCATATTAATTTTATTTTACTATAGGTGTTATTTTTGGATTCTTTTTAATGCGTGTAGTATTATTTAAAAGAAATTTAGGTTAGAATTCATTCAATTTAACTACAATTTTAATTACAAATTCAAAATTACAACTTTAAAATTTTAAAATATTTTCATTGTTTAGTTTTAATAGACTATATTACTTTATAACAGAAGGAAAATTACTCATATTAAGTAAGATTATTTTTCCATATCAAAGTATATGTAAATTTTTTTTTTTTTTTTCCTCCTTATAATATTAATTTATAATATTAATGCTCTGTAAATTTACATTGAGCACTATTTTGTAAAAATAAAATATCTATAAGAACACCGGATTTTATATCTTACTGTTCTTTCTTTTTATTTATATATATATATATATATATATATATATTATCTTTGCTTTTAGTGATTTCACCAAAAATATGTTTAATCACATAAGAAAGAATTTGTTTTACAACATGCCAAAGATGTCTTCCAAAAGCTAAGCAGAGTATTAAGAAATAGAAAAAAATATCAGAAACAAAGAAAAGAGTACAGAATTGTTGTCAATCCTCCTATATAGCAGTGAATGTTGGACAATCTCTTCAGAGATGAAGAAGACAGTTGAAGCAACAGAAAGCTTGTTCCATACATGGATGCTGAGAATACCATAGACCGAACATGCGAGAAATTAAGATGTTTTGGAGAATATGAAAACAAAAACTAATATTTAACATCAGTAAGAGAGGAACCTCGATGTGGTGTAATGGTTAACAAGTTTATCTCGCTAGATCCATTATGACTGAGTAGTGAGTTTGATTCTCATTGAGTGCCCTAGTTTTCTCCGTCAGTGTGTTTTGCTGCGTTTAAAAAAATATCTATTGGTGTAAGGTCAGATGAATATGGCGGGTAGGAATAGAACAGACCAACCGGGTTCGCAAATGTTTTTCTATCCTATTCTTTCTGCATGCGACTTTGCGTTGTCATGGAAGAACTATTATACACACGTTGCAGAGAAAATGAAAACAGAAATGACACTTATAGTTAACATTAGATACAGAGAGTTGAAATTTCTAGGGTACATAATGAGAAAAGATGGCTTAGAAAAGTTGATACTCACAGGGTTGATTGAAGGCAAGTGGGACAGAGAAAAACAATACATAACCTTACTAGCGAGCTTGAGTTGCAGAACACAGTTTACGAGAGATAAGAAAAAGACGTTTATTAAGAGCTACAAAGGACAAGAAATTGTGGAGAGCCATGGCCGCCAGTGTTCTGAAGGTATAGGGCACGTAAAAACAGAAGAACTTTATTGAGATCTGCAATTCTCAAAGATATTACTACTATAAAATTTGGTCAAATCTTGAAGAAAAACGTATTCTTTTCTTCATTATTATTATTATTATTATTATTATTAATAATAATAATAATAATAATAAATTAATTTCTCGCCCGATTTAGTAGAGGTTTTATTTTTTTGTATAACGCGTTGTCAGCCTTTCTTCTTTCTTGCCATCACTTATTTCTTCCGGTTCTTTGCGAACGTATTGCTTAGACCGTTTGACGTAAATTACACGGTACAAAGGATTTTTCTTAAGACTGCGTTAGATATGACGATAATGAAAAAGAAATGAAAGGAAAGCAAAAGAAGTAAACCTTAGTACAATGGATTATTACAAATAGATAAAAAAAAATTTAAAGAAAATAAATTAATATATTAGCCAATCAATGAAGTGAATGAGTTATAAAATTAAAAAAAAAATTATGAAGCCAAATCATTTTTACCTTTAGCTTCTTTTCTACTTCTTTTCGTTTTCTTGAAACGTCAGTTGAAGTTCTGAATAAAATGTTGCTCTCTGCCGATTTCACTTTTGTCAAATTATTTTTTTCTTACTTGTCCTTGATTTGCTTGAATTAACATTCTTCCTGTAACACTGCTCGGAAACGTAAAGATCAATTTTAAATCAATGATATCAGAGCTATTTCCTAAACAACGAAACTTTTAACCGAGGCGTTTTGGCGTGGGGTAATCGTTAGTCAGGTAGTCTAGTTAAATGTTAATATTGACTACCAAGTTTCATTCATATTGGTTGTACCGTCCTGGGTAAGACGTTAAACTACATCGGCGTCCTGGGTAAGACGTTAAACTACGTCCAGCAGCAAGGCCTCTGATCAGGAGGTTTTGGGGAGCGTGGAACCACCTCTTAATTGCTGGTGTTCCCAGGTCCACCCTGACCCGGGGTGGTAGCACCTGTTAGGGTCCCAGATAGGGGCAAATAGTTAACTATTACCAGCAATACTTTTTTGAAAAAATTATTACCAGCAATACAATTTTGAAGGGAAAATATTACCAGAAACAGGGTTTTGATAAAACAAAATATTACCAGCAATAAAAAATGTTGTCGGTATTAAATAAACCATTGAGGTTGATATGCCGTTAAACAAAATAAACCAAACCAAACCAATCATACTGGTTGCACTAGAGTTGTGATATCGTGCCAAATATAAGCTTAGTAAATATCTCACTGTCAGTTATTCGGAATTATCGTTACGACTAAATAGTGAGATCAGTCTTTATTTGGTGCTCAAATTAAGCTTAGTAACTTTTTGGGGGGGGTCATCTCAGCGTAGACTAATAATGTTTTAGTTGGAATAATCTTTCTGCTGAATACCGAGATCGATCCTTATTCGGCGCTCGATAGATGTGGCCTTGTGTCAGATCTAAGCTTAGTAAATCTTCTAAAGCACTTCGGCATGGGTAAGGGTTGGTCGAGTTTGTTAATTGATCATTAATACTTAGCAGTGATTTCGATCCTCACTCTTTACCTCATAGATGTAGCCTTGTGCCAGACTGAGTAAAACTATATATGAACACTTTTTAAAAACGCAACTAATATAACTATATAACTAACTAGCCAACTATATAAGAGTGTCGATTACTTCAAAATAAAACGGTATATATTTCCACCATTGAATTTTTACTTACGTCACAAAGACGAAACTGAATTTCTATATCAGTTATTGGTAAAGAACATGTAAAAACTAAGTATTTGGATATACCATCAAGCGTGTCTGTATTTAGTTTGTCTAATCGAGAATTCTCTACGGATTCTTTCGTTAAGAACATATTTCTAATGTTTTAAGAAACGATACTCGACAAGATCTTTCTAATGAATGAGATGGTCACATGTTTCTCCGTTGTCTCAGTAGCCAGTGTCCGAATCCAGGTAAAAATTAGAATTTGGAGTATTGATTTTTTTTAGGGAGGCAGGCAATTTGGACTTGCGTGATTAGCTCAACACAAACCCCGCAATTTGACTTTTTATTGCACTTTTGGGAAAATAATCGTCTCTTACTAGAAAACATATACTAGGTTAACTCCGTTTATGGGAACCATTTATAAGGACGGATGTATTATCCTAAACAAACCTGTCCTTAAATATATCATAACAGGTGATGAAAAATTGGTCTACATACGACAATGTTCAACGCAGAAAGCAATGCATTGACAAGGATGATTTTCCACAACCGACCCGAAAATCTGATCTCCATGGAAGAAAACTAATGTCGTACGTGTAGGGGTGGGGGATTGTCGAGGTATTATTCCTTTAGAGTACTTAAAACGAACTGGAATAATAAATGCACATTTATAGGTCCAGCACCTGCAACGTGTCTATAATAGTTTGATGGAAAAGTGCGCAACGGTTGTTAAAATGAAATATATTGTCCCCTTCTGTGACAACGCAAGGTCGCATTCAGAAAGAATAGGATAGGAAAAATATTGCGAACCCGGTTGGTCTGTTCTACACTCACTGCCATTTTATCTGAACTTACACCAACAGATTATTAGATTTTTTTAAAACGCAGCAAAATGCCGTTGGAGAAAACACCCAGTTATGATCAAACTCCTTACTCAGTCATAATTATCTAGTGAGATAAACCATTACACCACGTCGAGGTGCCTCTCTTCCTGATGTTAAGTTTAGTTTCGTTTTAGTTTCCATTTTCTCAAAAACTTTGTCGTTGCTCACATGTTCGGTCTATGGCATCCTTAACATCTTTCTTTCGAACCAGATTTCTGTTGTTTCAAGTCAACTCTTCATCTTTGAGAAGCTCGACCAGCACTCACTGACATACATAAGGACAGTTATCACGTAGCAATTTAGTATTCTTTTCCTGGTTTCTGGCGAATTTTTTCTATTTCTTAGTATTCTGCTTAGCTTTTGGAATGATTTCTTGGCTATTCCAATACGCCTTCGGATTTTACTCTCACGCTTTCCGTCCTCTGTTAAAACACTTCCCAGATATACCATGCTTTGTTTTCTTGCATCAATTTGATAGAAAATCAATATCTACTTGTTACTTTTCTCTATTCTATTTCCTTTTTATTTCATTCGTTTAATTTTCTCTTAATTTTAGTGAAACTTCTGTGCTGTAATTCTTCCAATGAATGTTTTCTTCTGAATTTTCATATTGTGAATAGGTCCTTCAAAAACATAAGTAGAAGAAATAAGTAACTAAATATCTAAGTAACAGTTTTACTACAACAAATGAAGCATTATGGACAAACCACTAAATGTTCGTAATGTAGATGACATAACCGTACCTAGCTGGGTAAAAAAAAAAAACTTTGATAACCAGTGACTAACAACTATTCTCTCCTCTGTTCTAAGTCTAACTGTCCTGTAACAGTCAATGCCTCCAAAGCAAAACGTGTTATTATCATTACCCAGCTGACATTGCATTTTCGTTTATGATGAATAGTTGTTCTATCAACAATGCTCCTTGTCTTGAATCCCTGTGTGCACTTAAGTTTACCTCCGGCCTCAAATAGAACATACCGGGGTTAACATCAAAATTGTCCAAATCATCTTACAGCATAATTATCTATACTACAAAATATTTAATATCTATAAAACCACTGAACTAATTGAGTTTCTTATTTCCAGGTTTTCAGATAAGACGTTTAGCCATCATGACACCATTTGTTGTAATAGTCACTGAAAAAAACCCTTTAAGTTATTCAGCTAAAAAGTGAACAGGTTAAAATCGTTTTGTGTCAGATCAACTGTCTTCTCAACTGAGCAATGGTAGAGGAAAAATAATTCAAGGGTACCAACATTCATACGCATGCTTCCATCTTCAAAGTCCATTGAAGAACCATCAAGAAAACGATGAATAAATTTAAAAAAAGAGGGAACAGTAGAGAGGAAAACTGGATCAGGAGGTCACAACAGGAAAGGGAATGATATTTCAACTGAGATCTAAAGAGATCAATTAGAAAAGATCCAACTCAATTCATAAGACGTTTGGCACGTAAGAGATGAGTTTCAGTGATGACAGTCCAAAGAGCAATGAAAAAAAGACTTGAAAATGAATACGTACGCGAAAACTGTGAGGCACATTGTTATTCCAGGACAGAAAGTTGGAAGGTTAGAGGGTGAAGATCATCTTGAATAAGTTGTAATATAATCCTGGATTAATATATATATATAAATATATATATATATATATATATATATATATATATATATATATATAAATATAAAACTTAATATCAATCCTTCATGAGCTTCTGGTCCTTAGTTGTGACTAATTAATGATGAACGTGTCATTTTCGTTTATGATGGATTTCATCACGATTTTTCTGTTAAACTTAGAGAGTAATTATACATTCTTATTGCTGAAAGTAGAGACAAATAGTGTAATAAAAACTTCGGAGAATTCCTGTAAGATATCTTTAATCATTTTTAAGATACAACGGTTTAGAACTTAATCTAACAATTGGACAGTTTTGCTGTTACCCTCGGCATATACTATGTATCGGTAAAAATGATGAAAACTGATCGGATCCTTTTACCCCCCCCCAGTAAGTAATTAACAGCTTCTGTTTATGCTACATATTTATAAGAGGCAGATTAAACGAAAAAATGGAGTACCACTGCCATATTTAGACTTGAGAGAGTTTAGAAACGTATTCACGGACTTGTGAGAGAGAAATTATTTTCCACTCTACAACTCCGATTACATATGGGGAAGTTTTAAAAAAATATGACTAAAAGCAATACCTCTCCATCGGCTTTATTGCGCGGCGACTGAGGCGTCCCCAAAAGGGGTAGCGCCGAGGAGTCTTGGGAAATCTTTCCACCGTATCGCCGTTAAACCCGCTATAAACCTTGACCCTGTGTCATTCGGTAGCGTCGTGGGCGCACTGAAAAATAGTTCCCCATCACACAAACGAAACATCGCGAACTTTTTTCTACTCTATCGCTATTTCAATCACAAATGTTACGGCGAGCTATATATTTTTTTTATTTGCACGTGTTCTGAGGTTCACACCTTTGACCCACCATACCACGTACAATCATTTCTATTTCCTTTGTATCCCGTTAGTAAGAAGGAAGTTTCATTAAGACAGCATCTTTCCGAGAACTGCTAATTTTTTTGAAAATGTTCCCAAGAGGATGTTTTCCCGATCACGACAATTTCGACCTCTTCAATGTAATGCTATCTGTTGTCTTTTCTACTGAATGTCTTATCTCATCCTCGTACGCTCAAACAACAATCTCAAATATTAATGCTCTCTCCTGAATTGCTCTTGGGCCTTGTATTGGGTGAGAAATTAGTAAAAAAAAAAGCTCGCACTTGTGGGTCATCATATTGCTTCTTTCTTTTTAGCAGGGTAATTTATATATGTAAGTGCAAAAGAACATGTGCTAGATTTCCACTTTACCTTATCTATTACAACAAATTAGATTTTCAGTTCGCTTTGACTATTGATACTTGAAATAACGCGTTAAATAAACTTGCAAGAATTCAAAATATCGCCCAAGTCTCAGACGAGATTTAAACTCGCCTCTATCATATTGTAGATCTTCCATACCAATAAACTGCATAAGAGTGGAATCGAGACTACAGTTATCTGATTCGACCAACCCATTCACAATAATGCGTGTAACGCGGGCGCTTCCAGATTTGATTTGATTTTTGTTGTAATCATCATATTCCTGGCCTGAAAGCTATTCAAAATGTCACTACAAATAACATCTTGCCAGATTATTTTTGAATCCTTAAATATTTGAGATAGGATTTATCGATACGCCATGCACAGAACATGTGAGTAACGACGAATTTTTAGAGAAAATAGAAACACAAAGGAAACATATATTTACCAGGAAGGGACTGTTGGAATGTCTAGGATACATAATGAGGAAAAAGGGCTTGGAAAATCTGATACTTACAAGGCAGGAGAGATTGAAGGATATTTGACCAGAGGAAAACAACGCATAATACACATAGTGAGCTTGAGTAAATGGATGACAGAACAAGGTTTAGGAGAAATAACAGAAAGAGAAAAGAACAGGATGTTGTGGAGAGCCATGAGTTACGTTCTGATCGACCCGGCACATAAAGAAGAAATTTAGATATGCCATATAAAATTTCAATTTATACGGTGCGATTCATTCATTTTTTAATTGCTATTTCATAATTAATCTTTTTATCTTTGATTTGTCAATGGTAAAAATAAAAAAAATAAATAAAAATTGATACACTGAAAGTTTCCATGTCATCTTTCTACTCTTGAAAATCTAAAATTCACTATAAAAAGATATATAAAAAGATATATAACAAGATATATAAAAAAAGATATAAAAAGATATATAAAAGACATGTAAAAAGATATAAAAAAGTTATATAAAAAGATATATAAAGATATCAAACAAAGATATAAAAAGATATATTAAAAGATATGTAAAAGATATATTAAAAGATATATAAAAGATATATTGAAAAAAGATATAAAAAGATATATTGAAAAAAGATATATCCAATCTAATGCATTTTCCGGGAGATTTTTATGAATTTTCCTGAATCGTTTTTTAGTACAGGAAGGCTATAAACTTTCATGTTATACAGCAAAATCTGTTTGTTTGTTTGTTTGTTTAGTGGCATATCAACTGCTTATATGACATTTAAAACCAGAATTTGATTTTTTTTTGAGAGAATTATCAATTTTTTTACAAAAAATAATTGCTGCTAATTTTTATTTTACAGAAATGCATTACTGCTAATTTTAATAAATTTTATTTTATTTTTACATAAACGTATTGCTGGTAATTTTTTTATTATGAAAATTCATTGCTTGTATTTTTTCTATAAAATATTTTGTACTTTTATAGTGTTTTGACCCCAACTTGAGAATTAATTATTTGCCCATAGTTGGGAACATAACAGGTGCTACCACCCTGGTTCAGCTCGAACAGCTGCTCTGTAGAATCGACTCCCAAGACGATGTTACCCCGACCGCTACAGTCTTGACCTATTCAAGTTGCGAGTTAATCGTTATTTTCTTAACATATCCCAATAAAATGTACATCGACAGATGCTCTGTAGAATCGACTCCCAAGAGGATGTTACCCCGAACGCTACAGTCTTGACCTATTCAAGTCGTGAGTTAATCGTTATCTTCTTAATATATCCCGATAAACTGTACCTCGAACAGCTGCTCTCTAGAATCGACTCCCAAGAGGATGTTACCCCGACCGCTACAGTCTTGACCTATTCAAGTCGTGAGTTAATCGTTATCATCTTAACATATTCCAATAAAGTGTGCCTCGAACAGCTGCTCTGTACAATCGACTCCCAAGAGGATGTTACCCCGACCGCTACAGTCTTGATCTTTTCAAGTCACGAGTTAATCGTTATCTTCTTAACAGATCCCGATAAACTGTGCCTCGAACAGCAGCACTGTAGAATCGACTCCCAAGAGGATGTTACTCCGACATCTACAGACTTGACCTTTTCAAGTCACGAGTTAATTGTTATTTTCTTAACATATTCCGATAAACTGTGCCTCGAACAAATTCTCTGTAGAATCGACTCCCAAGAGGTTGTTACCCGGCCGCTACAGTCTTGACATTTTCAAGTCGTGAGTTAATCGTTATCTTCTAAACATATCCCGATAAACTAACTGTACCTCGAACAGCTTCTCTGTAGAATCGACTCCCAAGAGGATGTTACCCCGACCGCTACAGTCTTGACCATTTCAAGTCACGAGTTAATCGTTATCTTCTTAACATATTCCGATAAACTGTGACTCGAACAGCTGCTCTGTAGAATCGACTCCCAAGAGGATGTTACCACGACCGCTACAGTCTTGACCTTTCAATTCGTGAGTTAGTCGTTATCTTCTTAACATATCCCGATAAACTGTACCTCGAACAGGTGGTCTGTAGAATCGACTCCCAAGAGGATGTTACCCCGACCGCTACAATCTTGACCTATTCAATTCGCGAGTTAATAGTTATCTTCTTAACATATCCCGATAAACTGTGCCTCAAACTGCTGCTCTGTAGAATCGACTCCCAAGAGAATGTTACCCCGACCGCTACAGTCTTGACCTTTCAAAGTCACGACTTAATCGTTATCTTCCTAACATATCCCCATAAACAGTACCTCGAACAGCTGCTCTGTAGAATCGACTCCCAAGAGGATGTTACCCCGACCGCTACAGTCTTGACCTATTTAAGCCGCGAGTTAATCGTTATCTTCTTAACATATCCCGATAAACTGTACATCGAACAGCTTTTCTGTAGAATCGACTCCCAAGAGGATGTTACACCGACCGCTACAATCTTGACCTATTCAAGTCGTGAGTTAATCGTTATCTTCTTAATATATCCCGATAAACTGTACCTCGAACAGCTGCTCTGTAGAATCGACTCCCAAGAGGATGTTACCCCGACCGCTACAGTCTTGACATTTTCATGTCGCGAATTAATCGTTATCTTCTTAACATATCCCGATAAACTGTACCTCGAACAGCTGCTCTGTAGAATCGACTCCCAAGAGGATGTTACCCCGACCGCTACAATCTTGACCTATTCAAGTCGCGAGTTAATCGTTATCTTTTAACATATCCCGATAACAGCTTTTCTGTAGAATCGACTCGAACAGGATGTTACCCCGACTGCTCTCTTGACCTATTCAAGTCAGGAGTTAATCGTTACCTCCCCCCAAGAGGATGAGGATGTTACCCTGACCGCTAAAATCTTGACTTATTCAAGTCGCCAGTTAATCGTATTCTTCTTAACATATCCCGATAAACTGTACCTCGAATAACTGCTCTGTAGAATCGACTCCCAAGAGGATGTTACCCCGACCGCTAGTCTTGACCTTTTCAAGTCGCAACTTAATCGTTATCTTATTAACATATCCCGATAAACTGTACCTCGAACAGCTTTTCTGTAGAATCGACTCCCAAGAGGATGTTACCCCGACCGCTACAATCTTGACCTATTCAAGTCGTGAGTTAATCGTTATCTTCTTAACATATCCCGATAAACTGTACCTCGAACAGCTGATCTGTAGAATCGACTCCCAAGAGGATGTTACCCCGACCGCTACAATCTTGACATATTCAAGTCGCGAGTTAATCGTTATCTTCTTAATATATCCCGATAAACTGTACCTCGAACAGCTGCTCTGTAGAATCGACTCCCAAGAGGATGTTACCCCGACCGCTACAATCTTGACCTATTCAAGTCGCGAGTTAATCATTATCTTTTTTACATATCCCGATAAACTGTACCTCGAACAGCTGCTCTGTAGAATGGACTCCCAAGAGAATGTTACCCCCACCGCTACAATCTTGACCTATTCAAGTCGTGAGTTAATCGTTATCTTCTTAACATATTGCGATAAACTGTACCTCGAACAGCTGCTCTGTAGAATCGACTCCAAAGAGGATGTTACCCGACCGCTACAATCTTGTCCTATTCAAGTCGCGAGTTAAACGTTATCTTCCTAACATATCCCCATAAACTGTACCTCGAACAGCTGCTCTGTAGAATCGACTCACAAGAGGATGTTAACCCGACCGCTACAATCTTGACCTATTCAAGTCGTGAGTTAATCGTTATCTTCTTAACATATCCCGATAAACTGTATCTCGAACAGCTTTTCTGTAGAATCGACTCACAAGAGGATGTAACCCCGACCGCTACAATTTTGAACTATTCAAGTGGTGAGTTAATCGTTATCTTCTTAACATATCCCGATAAACTGTGCCTCGAACAGCTGCTCTGTCGAATCGACTCCCCAGAGGATGTTACCCCGACCGCTACAATCTTGAGCTATTCAAGTCGCGAGTTAATCGTTATCTTCTTAACATATCCCGATAAACTGTACCTCGAACAGCTTTTCTGTAGAATCGACTCCCAAGAGGATGTTATCCCGACCGCAACAGTCTTGACCTATTCAAGTCGTGAGTTAATCGTTATCTTCTTAACATATCCCCACACACTGTAACTCGAACAGCTGCTCTGTAGAAGCTACTCCCAAGAGTATGTTAACCCGACGGCTAAAATCTTGACTTATTCAAGTCGCGAGTTAATAGTATTCTTCTTAACATATCCCGATAAACTTTACCTCGAACAGCTTTTCTGTAGAATCGACTCCCAAGATGATGTTACCCCGACCGCTACAGCCTTGGCCTATACAAGTCGTGAGTTAATCGTTATCTTCTTAACATATCCCGATAAACTGTACCTCGAACAGCTGCTTTGTAGAATCGACTCCCAAGAGGATGTTAACCCGACCGCTACAGTCTTGACATTTTCAAGACGCGAATTAATCGTTATCTTCTTAACATATCCCGATAAACTGTACCTCGAACAGCTTTTCTGTAGAATCGACTCCCAAGAGGATGTTACCCCGACCGCTACAATTTTGACCTATTCAAGTCGTGATTTAATCGTTATCTTCCTTACATATCCCCATAAACTGTACCTCGAACAGATGCTCTGTAGAATCGACTCTCAAGAGGATGTTACCCCGACCGCTACAATCTTGACCTATTCAAGTCGCGATTTAATCGTTATCTTCTTAACATATCCCGATAAACTGTACCTCGAACAGATGCTTTGTAGAATCGACTCCCAAGAGGATGTTACACCGACCGCTACAATCTTGACCTATTCAAGTCGTGAGTTAATTGTTATCTTCTTAACATATCCCGATAAACTGTACCTCGGACAGCTTTTCTGTAGAATCGACTCCCAAGAGGTTGTTACCCCGACCGCTACAATCTTGACCTATTCAATTCGCGTGTTAATCGTTATCTTCCTAACATATCCCCATAAACTGTACCTCGAACAGCTGCTCTGTAGAATCGACTCCCAAGAGGATGTTACCCTGACCGCTAGTCTTGACCTTTTCAAGTCGCGACTTAAACGTTATCTTCTTAACATATCCCGATAAACTGTACCTCGAACAGCTTTTCTGTAGAATCGACTCCCAAGAAGATGTTACCCCGACCGCTACAATCTTGACCTATTCAAGTCGTGAGTTAATCGTTATCTTCTTAACATATCCCGATAAACTGTACCTCGAACAGATTTTCTGTAGAATCGACTCCCAAGAGGATGTTACCCCGACCGCTACAATCTTGACCTATTCAAGTCGCGAGTTAATCATTATCTTTTTTACATATCCCGATAAACTGTACCTCGAACAGCTGCTCTGTAGAATCGACTCCCAAGAGGATGTTACCCCCACCGCTACAGTCTTGACCTATTCAAGTCGCGAGTTAATCGTTATCTTCCTAACATATCCCGATAAACTGTACCTCGAACAGA
Source organism: Acanthosepion pharaonis (assembly GCA_903632075.3). Classification (NCBI taxonomy): domain Eukaryota; kingdom Metazoa; phylum Mollusca; class Cephalopoda; order Sepiida; family Sepiidae; genus Acanthosepion; species Acanthosepion pharaonis. Next base: position 124,107 of record CAHIKZ030005407.1, on the reverse strand, counting down.
TGCTCTGTAGAATCGACTCCCAAGAGGATGTTACCCCGACCGCTACAATCTTGACATATTCAAGTCGTGTGTTAATCGTTATCTTCTTAACATATTGCGATAAACTGTACCTCGAACAGCTTTTCTGTAGAATCGACTCCCAAGAGGATGTTACCCCGACCGCTACAATCTTGACCTATTCAAGTCGTGAGTTAATCGTTATCTTCTTAACATATCCCCATAAACTGTACCACGAACAGCTGCTCTGTAGAATCGACTCACAAGAGGATGTTAACCCGACCGCTACAATCTTGACCTATTCAAGTCGTGAGTTAATCGTTATCTTCTTAACATATCCCGATAAACTGTACCTCGAACAGCTTTTCTGTAGAATCGACTCCCAAGAGGATGTTACCCCGACCGCAACAGTCTTGACCTATTCAAGTCGTGAGTTAATCGTTATCTTCTTAACATATCCCCATAAACTGTACCTCGAACAGCTGCTCTGTAGAAGCTACTCCCAAGAGGATGTTAACCCGACGGCTAAAATCTTGACTTATTCAAGTCGCGAATTAATAGTATTCTTCTTAACATATCCCGATAAACTTTACCTCGACCAGCTTTTCTGTAGAATCGACTCCCAAGAGGATGTTACCCCGATCGCTACAGTCTTGGCCTATACAAGTCGTGAGTTAATCGTTATCTTCTTAACATATCCCGATAAACTGTACCTCGAACAGCTGCTTTGTAGAATCGACTCCCAAGAGGATGTTACCCCGACCGCTACAGTCTTGACATTTTCAAGACGCGAATTAAGCGTTATCTTCTTAACATATCCCGATAAACTGTACCTCGAACAGCTTTTCTGTAGAATCGACTCCCAAGAGGATGTTACCCCGACCGCTACAATTTTGACCTATTCAAGTCGTGAGTTAATCGTTATCTTCCTTACATATCCCCATAAACTGTACCTCGAACAGATGCTCTGTAGAATCGACTCTCAAGAGGATGTTACCCCGACCGCTACAATCTTGACCTATTCAAGTCGCGATTTAATCGTTATCTTCTTAACATATCCCGATAAACTGTACCTCGAACAGATGCTTTGTAGAATCGACTCCCAAGAGGATGTTACACCGACCGCTAGAATCTTGACATATTCAAGTCGTGAGTTAATTGTTATCTTCTTAACATATCCCGATAAACTGTACCTCGAACAGCTTTTCTGTAGAATAGACTCCCAAGAGGTTGTTACCCCGACCGCTACAATCTTGACCTATTCAATTCGCGTGTTAATCGTTATCTTCCTAACATATCCACATAAACTGTACCTCGAACAGCTGCTCTGTAGAATCGACTCCCAAGAGGATGTTACCCCGACCGCTACAGTCTTGACCTATTCAAGTCGAGAGTTAATCGTTATCTTCTTAACATATCTCGATAAACTGTACCTCGAACAGCTTTTCTGTAGAATCGACTCCCAAGAGGATGTTACCCCGACCGCTACAGTCTTGACCTATTCAAGTCGTGAGTTAATCGTTATCTTCTTAACATATCCCGATAAACTGTACCTCGAACAACTGCTTTGTAGAATCGACTCCCAAGAGGATGTTACCCCGACCGCTACAGTCTTGAACTTTTCAAGACGCGACTTAATCGTTATCTTCTTAACATATACCGATAAACTGTACCTCGAACAGCTTTTCTGTAGAATCGACTCCCAAGAGGATGTTACCCCGACCGCTACAATCTTGACCTATTCAAGTCGTGAGTTAAACGTTATCTTCCTAACATATCCCGATAAATTGTACCTCGAACAGATGCTCTGTAGAATCGACTCCCAAGATGATGTTACCCCGACCGCTACAATCTTGACCTATTCAAGTTGCGAGTTAATCGTTATTTTCTTAACATATCCCGATAAAATGTACATCGACAGATGCTCTGTAGAATCGACTCCCAAGAGGATATTACCCCGAACGCTACAGTCTTGACCTATTCAAGTCGTGAGTTAATCGTTATCTTCTTAATATATCCCGATAAACTGTACCTCGAACAGATGCTCTGTAGAATCGACTCCCAAGAGGATGTTACCCCGACCGCTACAGTCTTGACCTATTCAAGTCGCGAGTTAATCATTATCTACAGTTTATCGGGATATGTTATCCAGATAAACTGTACCTCGAACAGCTGCTCTCTAGAATCGACTCCCAAGAGGATGTTACCCCGACCGCTACAGTCTTGACCTATTCAAGTCGTGAGTTAATCGTTATCATCTTAACATATTCCGATAAAGTGTGCCTCAAACAGCTGCTCTGTACAATCGACTCCCAAGAGGATGTTACCCCGACCGCTACAGTCTTGATCTTTTCAAGTCGCGAGTTAATCGTTATCTTCTTAACCTATCCCGATAAACTGTACCTCGAACAGCTGCTCTGTAGAATCGACTCCCAAGAGGATGTTACCCCGACCGCTACAATCTTGACCAATTCAAGTCGCGAGTTAATCGTTATCTTCTTAACATATCCCGATAAACTGTACCTCGAACAGCTTTTCTGTAGAATCGACTCCCAAGAGGATGTTACTCCGATCTCTACAGTCTTGACATTTTCAAGTCGTGAGTTAATCGTTATCTTCTAAACATATACCGATAAACTAACTGTACCTCGAACAGCTTCTCTGTAGAATCGTCTCCCAAGAGGATGTTACTCCGACCTCTACAGTCTTGACTTATTCAAGTCACGAGTTAATCGTTATTTTCTTAACATATCCCGATAAACTGTATTTCGAACAGCTGCTCTGTAGAATCGACTCCCAAGAGGATGTTACCCCGACTGGTACAGTCTTGACCTTTTCAAGTCGTGAGTTAGTCGTTATCTTATTAACATATCCCGATAAACTGTACCTCGACTCCCCAAGAGAATGTTACCCGACTGCTGCTCTGTAGAATCGACTCCCAAGAGAATGTTACCTCGACCGCTACAGTCTTGTCCTTTTGAAGTCAAGTCGACTTAATCGTTATCTTCCTAACATATCCCCATAAACAGTACCTCTAACAGCTGCTCTGTAGAATCGACTCCCTAGAGGATGTTACACCGACCGCTACAGTCTTGACCTTTTCAAGACGCGACTTAATCGTTATCTTCTTAACATATCCCGATAAACTGTACCTCGAACAGCTTTTCTGTAGAATCGACTCCCAAGAGGATGTTACCCCGACCGCTACAATCTTGACCTATTCAAGTCGTGAGTTTAATCGTTATCTTCTTAACATATCCCGATAAACTGTACCTCGAACAGCTGCTCTGTAGAATCGACTCCCAAGAGGATGTTACCCCGACGGCTACAATCTTGACCTATTCAAGTCGCGAGTTAATCATTATCTTTTTTACATATCCCGATAAACTGTACCTCTAACAGCTGCTCTGTAGAATGGACGCCCAAGAGAATGTTACCCCCACCGCTACAATCTTGACCTATTCAAGTCGTGAGTTAATCGTTATCTTCTTAACATATTGCGATAAAGTGTACCTCGAACAGCTGCTCTGTAGAATCGACTCCAAAGAGGATGTTACCCGACCGCTACAATCTTGTCCTATTCAAGTCGCGAGTTAAACGTTATCTTCCTAACATATCCCCATAAACTGTACCTCGAACAGCTGCTCTGTAGAATCGACTCACAAGAGGATGTTAACCCGACCGCTACAATCTTGACCTATTCAAGTCGTGAGTTAATCGTTATCTTCTTAACATATCCCGATAAACTGTATCTCGAACAGCTTTTCTGTAGAATCGACTCACAAGAGGATGTAACCCCCTGACCGCTACAATTTTGAACTATTCAAGTGGTGAGTTAATCGTTATCTTCTTAACATATCCTGATAAACTGTGCCTCGAACAGCTGCTCTGTCGAATCGACTCCCAGAGGATGTTACCCCCATTTGCTACAATCTTGACCTATTCAAGTCGCGAGTGAATCGTTATCTTCTTAACATATCCCGATAAACTGTACCTCGAACAGCTTTTCTGTAGAATCGACTCCCAAGAGGATGTTACCCCGACCGCAACAGTCTTGACCTATTCAAGTCGTGAGTTAATCGTTATCTTCTTAACATATCCCCACACACTGTAACTCGAACAGCTGCTCTGTAGAATCTACTCCCAAGAGGATGTTAACCCGACAGCGCTAAAATCTTGACTTATTCAAGTCGCGAGTTAATAGTATTCTTCTTAACATATCCTGATAAACTTTACCTCGAACAGCTTTTCTGTAGAATCGACTCCCAAGATGATGTTACCCCGACCGCTACAATCCTTGGCCTATACAAGTCGTGAGTTAATCGTTATCTTCTTAACATATCCCGATAAACTGTACCTCGAACAGCTGCTTTGTAGAATCGACTCCCAAGAGGATGTTAACCCGACCGCTACAGTCTTGACATTTTCAAGACGCGAATTAATCGTTATCTTCTTAACATATCCCCGATAAACTGTACCTCGAACAGCTTTTCTGTAGAATCAACTCCCAAGAGGATGTTACCCCCGACCGCTACAATTTTGACCTATTCAAGTCGTGATTTAATCGTTATCTTCCTTACATATCCCCATAAACTGTACCTCGAACAGATGCTCTGTAGAATCGACTCTCAAGAGGATGTTACCCCCGACCGCTACAATCTTGACCTATTTAAGTCGCGATTTAATCGTTATCTTCTTAACATATCCCGATAAACTGTACCTCGAACAGATGCTTTGTAGAATCGACTCCCAAGAGGATGTTACCCGACCGCTACAATCTTGACCTATTCAAGTCGTGAGTTAATTGTTATCTTCTTAACATATCCCGATAAACTGTACCTCGGACAGCTTTTCTGTAGAATCGACTCCCAAGAGGTTGTTACCCCGACCGCTACAATCTTGACCTATTCAATTCGCGTGTTAATCGTTATCTTCCTAACATATCCCCATAAACTGTACCTCGAACAGCTGCTCTGTAGAATCGACTCCTACGAGGATGTTACCCCGACCGCTACAGTCTTGACCTATTCAAGTCGAGAGTTAATCGTTATCTTCTTAACATATCTCGATAAACTGTACCTCGAACAGCTTTTCTGTAGAATCGACTCCCAAGACGATGTTACCCCGACCGCTACAGTCTTGACCTATTCAAGTCGTGAGTTAATCGTTATCTTCTTAACATATCCCGATAAACTGTACCTCGAAAAACTGCTTTGTAGAATCGACTCCCAAGAGGATGTTACCCCGACCGCTACAGTCTTGACCTATTCAAGACGCGACTTAATCGTTATCTTCTTAACATATACCGATAAACTCTACCTCGAACAGCTTTTCTGTAGAATCGACTCCCAAGAGGATGTTACCCCGACCGCTAAAATCTTGACCTATTCAAGTCGTGAGTTAATCGTTATCTTCCTAACATATCCCCATAAATTGTACCTCGAACAGATGCTCTGTAGAATCGACTCTCAAGAGGATGTTACCCCGACCGCTAAATCTTGACCTATTCAAGTCGCGAGTTAATCGTTATCTTCTTAACATATCCCGATAAATTGTACCTCGAACAGCTGCTCTGTAGAATCGACTCCCAAGAGGATGTTACCCCGACCGCCACAATCTTGACCTATTCAATTCGCGAGTTAATCGTTATCTTCTTAACATATCCCATAAACTGTACCGAACAGCTGCTCTGTAGAATCGACTCACAAGAGGATGTTAACCCGACCGCTACAATTTTGAACTATTCAAGTGGTGAGTTAATCGTTATCTTCTTAACATATCCCGATAAACTGTGCCTCGAACAGCTGCTCTGTCGAATCGACTCCCCAGAGGATGTTACCCCGACCGCTACAATCTTGACCTATTCAAGTCGCGAGTTAATCGTTATCTTCTTAACATATCCCGATAAACTGTACCTCGAACAGCTTTTCTGTAGAATCGACTCCCAAGAGGATGTTACCCCGACCGCAACAGTCTTGACCTATTCAAGTCGTGAGTTAATCGTTATCTTCTTAACATATCCCGATAAATTGTACCTCGAACAGCTGCTCTGTAGAATCGACTCCCAAGAGGATGTTACCCCGACCAGCTACAATCTTGACCTATTCAATTCGCGAGTTAATCGTTATCTTCTTAACATATCCCCATAAACTGTACCACGAACAGCTGCTCTGTAGAATCGACTCAAGAGGATGTTACCCGACCGCTACAATTTTGAACTATTCAAAATTGTACCGAACGGTGAGTTAATCGTTATCTTCTTAACATATCCCGATAAACTGTACCTCGAACAGCTGCTCTGTCGAATCGACTCCCCAAGAGGATGTTACCCCGACCGCTACAATCTTGACCTATTCAAGTCGCGAGTTAATCGTTATCTTCTTAACATATCCTGATAAACTGTACCTCGAACAGCTGCTCTGTAGAATCGACTCCCAAGAGGATGTTACCCCGATGACCGCAACAGTCTTGACCTATTCAAGTCGTGAGTTAATCGTTATCTTCTTAACATATCCCCATAAACTGTACCTCGAACAGCTGCTCTGTAGAATCGACTCCCAAGAGGATGTTAACCGACCGCTAAAATCTTGACCTATTCAAGTCGCGAGTTAATAGTTATCTTCTTAACATATCCCGATAAACTTTACCTCGAACAGCTTTTCTGTAGAATCGACTCCCAAGAGGATGTTACCCCGACCGCTACAATCTTGACCTATTCAAGTCGTGAGTTAATCGTTATCTTCTTAACATATCCCGATAAACTGTACCTCGAACAGCTGCTTTGTAGAATCGACTCCCCAGAGGATGTTAACCCGACCGCTACAATCTTGACATTTTCAAGACGCGAATTAATCGTTATCTTCTTAACATATCCCGATAAACTGTACCTCGAACAGCTTTTTCTGTAGAATCAACTCCCAAGAGGATGTTACCCCGACCGCTACAATTTTGACCTATTCAAGTCGTGATTTAATCGTTATCTTCCTTAACATATCCCCATAAACTGTACCTCGAACAGATGCTCTGTAGAATCGACTCTCAAGAGGATGTTACCCCGACCGCTAAATCTTGACCTATTTAAGTCGCGATTTAATCGTTATCTTCTTAACATATCCCGATAAACTGTACCTCGAACAGATGCTCTGTAGAATCGACTCCCAAGAGGATGTTACACCGACCGCTACAATCTTGACCTATTCAAGTCGTGAGTTAATCGTTATCTTCTTAACATATCTCGATAAACTGTACCTCGAACAGCTTTTCTGTAGAATCGACTCCCAAGAGGATGTTACCCCGACCGCTACAATCTTGACCTATTCAATTCGCGTGTTAATCGTTATCTTCCTAACATATCCCCATAAACTGTACCTCGAACATCTGCTTTGTAGAATCGACTCCCTAGAGGATGTTACCCCGACCGCTACAGTCTTGACCTATTCAAGTCGAGAGTTAATCGTTATCTTCTTAACATATCCTGATAAACTGTACCTCGAACAGCTTTTCTGTAGAATCGACTCCCAAAGAGGATGTTACCCCGACCGCTACAATCTTGACCTATTCAAGTCGTGAGTTAATCGTTATCTTCTTAACATATCCCGATAAACTGTACCTCGAACAGCTGCTTTGTAGAATCGACTCCCAAGAGGATGTTACCCCTGACCGCTACGTCTTGACCTATTCAAGACGCGACTTAATCGTTATCTTCTTAACATATACCGATAAACTCTACTTCGAACAGCTTTTCTGTAGAATCGACTCCCAAGAGGATGTTACCCCGACCGCTAAAATCTTGACCTATTCAAGTCGTGAGTTAATCGTTATCTTCCTAACATATCCCCATAAATTGTACCTCGAACAGATGCTCTGTAGAATCGACTCTCAAGAGGATGTTACCCCGACCGCTACAATCTTGACCTATTCAAGTAGCGAGTTAATCGTTATCTTCTTAACATATCCCGATAAATTGTACCTCGAACAGCTGCTCTGTAGAATCGACTCCCAAGAGGATGTTACCCCGACCGCTACAATCTTGACCTATTCAATTCGCGAGTTAATCGTTATCTTCTTAACATATCCCCATAAACTGTACCACGAACAGCTGCTCTGTAGAATCGACTCCCAAAGAGGATGTTAACCCGACCGCTACAATTTTGAACTATTCAAGTGGTGAGTTAATCGTTATCTTCTTAACATATCCCGATAAACTGTGCCTCGAACAGCTGCTCTGTCGAATCGACTCCCAAAGGATGTTACCCCGACCGCTACAATCTTGACCTATTCAAGTCGCGAGTTAATCGTTATCTTCTTAACATATCCCGATAAACTGTACCTCGAACAGCTTTTCTGTAGAATCGACTCCCAAGAGGATGTTACCCCGACCGCTACAATCTTGACCTATTCAAGTAGCGAGTTAATCGTTATCTTCTTAACATATCCCGATAAATTGTACCTCGAACAGCTGCTCTGTAGAATCGACTCCCAAGAGGATGTTACCCCGACCGCTACAATCTTGACCTATTCAATTCGCGAGTTAATCGTTATCTTCTTAACATATCCCCATAAACTGTACCACGAACAGCTGCTCTGTAGAATCGACTCACAAGAGGATGTTAACCCGACCGCTACAATTTTGAACTATTCAAGTGGTGAGTTAATCGTTATCTTCTTAACATATCCCGATAAACTGTGCCTCGAACAGCTGCTCTGTCGAATCGACTCCCCAGAGGATGTTACCCCGACCGCTACAATCTTGACCTATTCAAGTCGCGAGTTAATCGTTATCTTCTTAACATATCCCGATAAACTGTACCTCGAACAGCTTTTCTGTAGAATCGACTCCCAAGAGGATGTTACCCCCGACCGCAACAGTCTTGACCTATTCAAATCGCGAGTTAATCGTTATCTTCTTAACATATCCCCCATAAACTGTACCTCGAACAGCTGCTTTGTAGAATCGACTCCCAAGAGGATGTTAACCCGACGGCTAAAATCTTGACCTATTCAAGTCGCGAGTTAATAGTATTCTTCTTAACATATCCTGATAAACTTTACCTCGAACAGCTTTTCTGTAGAATCGACTCCCAAGAGGATGTTACCCCGACCGCTACAATCTTGGCCTATTCAAGTCGCGAGTTAATCGTTATCTTCTTAACATATCCCGATAAACTGTACCTCGAACAGCTGCTTTGTAGAATCGACACCCAAGAGGATGTTAACCCGACCGCTACAGTCTTGACATTTTCAAGACGCGAATTAATCGTTATCTTCTTAACATATCCCGATAAACTGTACCTCGAACAGCTTTTCTGTAGAATCGACTCCCAAGAGGATGTTAACCCGACCGCTACAATTTTGACCTATTCAAGTCGCGAGTTAATCGTTATCTTCCTAACATATCCCCATAAACTGTACCTCGAACAGATGCTCTGAGGAATCGACTCCCAAGAGGATGTTACCCCGACCGCTACAATCTTGACCTATTCAAGTCGCGATTTAATCGTTATCTTCTTAACATATCCCGATAAACTGTACCTCGAACAGATGCTTTGTAGAATCGACTCCCAAGAGGATGTTACACCGACCGCTACAATCTTGACCTATTCAAGTCGTGAGTTAATTGTTATCTTCTTAACATATCCTGATAAACTGTACCTCGAACAGCTTTTTCTGTAGAATCGACTCCCAAGAGGATGTTACCCCGACCGCTACAATCTTGACCTATTCAATTCGCGTGTTAATCGTTATCTTCCTAACATATCCCCATAAACTGTACCTCGAACAGCTGCTCTGTAGAATCGACTCCCAAGAGGATGTTACCCCGACCGCTACAATCTTGACCTATTCAAGTCGAGAGTTAATCGTTATATTCTTAACATATCTCGATAAACTGTACGTCGAACAGCTTTTCTGTAGAATCGACTCCCAAGACGATGTTACCCCGACCGCTACAATCTTGACCTATTCAAGTCGTGAGTTAATCGTTATCTTCTTAACATATCCCGATAAACTGTACCTCGAAAAACTGCTTTGTAGAATCGACTCCCAAGAGGATGTTACCCCGACCGCTACTGTCTTGACCTTTTCAAGACGCGACTTAATCGTTATCTTCTTAACATATCCCGATAAACTGTACCTCGAACAGCTTTTCTGTAGAATCGACTCCCAAGAGGATGTTACCCCGACCGCTACAATCTTGACCTATTCAAGTTGTGAGTTAATCGTTATCTTCCTAACATATCCCCATAAATTGTAACTCGAACAGATGCTCTGTAGAATCGACTCTCAAGAGGATGTTACCCCGACCGCTACAATCTTGACCTATTCAAGTAGCGAGTTAATCGTTATCTTCTTAACATATCCCGATAAATTGTAACTCGAACATCTGCTCTGTAGAATCGACTCCCAAGAGGATGTTACCCTGACCGCTACAATCTTGACCTATTCAATTCGTGAGTTAATCGTTATCTTCTTAATATATCCCGATAAACTGTACCTCGAACAGCTGCTCTGTAGAATCGACTCCCAAGAGGATGTTACCCCGACCGCTACAATCTTGACCTATTCAAGTCGTGAGTTAATCGTTATCTTCTTAACATATCCCGATAAACTGTACCTCGAACAGCTGCTCTGTAGAATCGACTCCCAAGAGGATGTTACACCGACCGCTACAATCTTGACCTATTCAAGTCTCGAGTTAATCGTATTCTTCTTAACATATCCCGATAAACTGTACCTCGAACAGCTTTTCTGTAGAATCGACTCCCAAGAGGATGTTACCCCGACCGCTACAATCTTGACCTATTCAATTCGCGTGTTAATCGTTATCTTCCTAACATATCCCCATAAACTGTACCTCGAACAGCTGCTTTGTAGAATCGACTCCCAAGAGGATGTTACCCCGACCGCTACAGTCTTGACCTTTTCAAGACGCGACTTAATCGTTATCTTCTTAACATATCCCGATAAACTGTACCTCGAACAGCTTTTCTGTAGAATCGACTCCCAAGAGGATGTTACCCCGACCGCTACAATCTTGACCTATTCAAGTCGTGAGTTTAATCGTTATCTTCTAACATATCCCGATAAACTGTACCGAACAGCTGCTCTGTAGAATCGACTCCCAAGAGGATGTTACACTGACCGCTACAATTTTGACCTATTCAAGTCTCGAGTTAATCGTATTCTTCTTAACATATCCCGATAAACTGTACCTCGAACAGCTGCTTTGTAGAATCGACTCCCATGAGGATGTTACCCCGACCGCTACAATCTTGACCTATTCAATTCGCGTGTTAATCGTTATCTTCCTAACATATCCCCATAAACTGTACCTCGAACAGCTGCTTTGTAGAATCGACTCCCAAGTGGATGTTACCCCGATCGCTACAGTCTTGACCTATTCAAGTCGCGAGTTAATCGTTATCTTCTTAACATATCTCGATAAACTGTACCTCGAACAGCTTTTCTGTAGAATCGACTCCCAAGAGGATGTTACCCGACCGCTACAATCTTGACCTATTCAATTCGCGAGTTAATCGTTATCTTCCTAACATATCCCCATAAACTGTACCTCGAACAGCTGCTTGTAGAATCGACTCCCAAGAGGATGTTACCCCTGACCGCTACAGTCTTGACCTTTTCAAGACGCGACTTAATCGTTATCTTCTAATATATCCCGATAAACTGTACCTCGAACAGCTTTTCTGTAGAATCGACTCCCAAGAGGATGTTACCCCGACCGCTACAATCTTGACCTATTCAAGTCGTGAGTTAATCGTTATCTTCCTAACATATCCCCATAAATTGTACCTCGAACAGCTGCTCTGTAGAATCGACTCACAAGAGGATGTTACACCGACCGCTACAATCTTGACCTATTCAAGTCGCGAGTTAATCGTTATCTTCTTAACATATCCCGATAAACTGTACGTCGAACAGCTGCTCTGTAGAATCGACTCCCAAGAGGATGTTATCCCGACATCTACAATCTTGACCTAAACTAGCCGCGAGTTAATCGTTATCTTCTTAACATATCCCGATAAACTGTACCTCGAACAGATGCTTTGTAGAATCGACTCCCAAAAGGATGTTACACCGACCGCTACAATCTTGACCTATTCAAGTCTCGAGTTAATCGTTATCTTCTTAACATAACCCGATAAACTGTACCTCGAACAGCTTTTCTGTAGAATCGACACCCAAGAGGATGTTACCCCGACCGCTACAATCTTGACCTATTCAATTCGCGTGTTAATCGTTATCTTCCTAACATATCCCCATAAACTGTACATCGAACAGCTGCTCTGTAGAATCGACTCCCAAGAGGATGTTACCCCGACCGCTACAGTCTTGACCTATTCAGGTCGCGAGTTAATCGTTATCTTCCTAACATATCTCGATAAACTGTACCTCGAACAGCTTTTCTGTAGAATCGACTCCCAAGAGGATGTTACCCCGACCTCTACAATCTTGACCTATTCAAGTCTCGAGTTAATCTTTATCTTCTTAACATATCCCGATAAACTGTACCTCGAACAGCTGCTCTGTAGAATCGACTCCCAAGAGGATGTTACCCCGACCGCTACAATCTTGATCTATTCAAGTCGCGAGTTAATCGTTATCTTCTTAACATATCCCGATAAACTGTACCTCGAACAGCTTTTCTGTAGAATCGACTCCCAAGAGGATGTTACCCCGACCGCTACAATCTTGACCTATTCAAGTCGTGAGTTAATCGTTATCTTCCTAACATATCCCGATAAACTGTACCTCGAACAGCTTCTCTGTAGAATCGACTCCCAAGAGGATGTTACCCCGACCGCTACAGTCTTGACCTTTTCAAGTCGTGAGTTAATCGTTATCTTCTTAACATATCCCGATAAACTGTACCTCGAACAGCTGCTCTGTAGAATCGACTCCCAAGAGGATGTTACCCCGACCGCTACAGTCTTGACCTTTTCAAGACGCGACTTAATCGTTATCTTCTTAACATATCCCGATAAACTGTACCTCGAACAGCTTTTCTGTAGAATCGACTCCCAAGAGGATGTTACCCCGACCGCTACAATCTTGACCTATTCAAGTCGTGAGTTAATCGTTATCTTCTTAACATATCCCGATAAATTGTACCTCGAACAGCTGCTCTGTAGAATCGACTCCCAAGAGGATGTTACCCCGACCGCTACAATCTTGACCTATACAAGTCGCGAGTTAATCGTTATCTTCTTAACATATCACGATAAACTGTACCTCGAACAGCTGCTCTGTAGAATCGACTCCCAAGAGGATGTTACCCCGACCGCTACAATCTTGACCTATTCAAGTCGCGAGTTAATCGTTATCTTCTTAACATATCCCGATAAACTGTACGTCGAACAGCTACTCTGTAGAATCGACTCCCAAGAGGATGTTACCCCGACCGCTACAATCTTGACATATTCAAGTCGTGAGTTAATCGTTATCTTCTTAACATATCCCGATAAACTGTACCTCGAACAGCTGCTCTGTAGAATCGACTCCCAAGAGGATGTTACCCCGACATCTACAATCTTGACCTATTCAAGCCGCGAGTTAATCGTTATCTTCTTAACATATCCCGATAAACTGTACCTCGAACAGATGCTCTGTAGAATCGACTCCCAAGAGGATGTTACCCCGACCGCTACAATCTTGAGCTATTCAAGTCGTGAATTAATCGTTATCTTCCTAACATATCCCGATAAACTGTACGAACAACAGCTGCTCTGTAGAATCGACTCCCAAGAGGATGTTACCCTGACCTCTACAATCTTGACCTATTCAAGCCGCGAGTTAATCGTTATCTTCTTAACATATCCCGATAAACTGTACCTCGAACAGATGCTCTGTAGAATCGACTCCCAAGAGGATGTTACCCCGACCGCTACAATCTTGAGCTATTCAAGTCGTGAATTAATCGTTATCTTCCTAACATATCCCGATAAACTGTACCTCGAACAGATGCTTTGTAGAATCGACTCCCAAAAGGATGTTACACCGACCGCTACAATCTTGACCTATTCAAGTCTCGAGTTAATCGTTATCTTCTTAACATAACCCGATAAACTGTACCTCGAACACCTTTTCTGTAGAATCGACACCCAAGAGGATGTTACCCCAATCTTGCGTTATTCGCTACAATCTTGACCTATTCAATTCGCGTGTTAATCGTTATCTTCCTAACATATCCCCATAAACTGTACATCGAACAGCTGCTCTGTAGAATCGACTCCCAAGAGGATGTTACCCCGACCGCTACAGTCTTGACCTATTCAGGTCGCGAGTTAATCGTTATCTTCTTAACATATCTCGATAAACTGTACCTCGAACAGCTTTTCTGTAGAATCGACTCCCAAGAGGATGTTACCCCGACCTCTACAATCTTGACCTATTCAAGTCTCGAGTTAATCTTTATCTTCTTAACATATCCCGATAAACTGTACCTCGAACAGCTGCTCTGGAGAATCGACTCCCAAGAGGATGTTACCCCGACCGCTACAATCTTGACCTATTCAAGTCGTGAGTTAATCGTTATCTTCTTAACATATCCCGATAAATTGTACCTCGAACAGCTGCTCTGTAGAATCGACTCCCAAGAGGATGTTACCCTGACCGCTACAATCTTGACCTATTCAAGTCGTGAGTTAATCGTTATCTTCTTAACATATCCCGATAAACTGTACCTCGAACAGCTACTCAGTAGAATCGACTCCCAAGAGGATGTTACCCGACCGCTACAATCTTGACCTATTCAAGTCGTGAGTTAATCGTTATCTTCTTAACATATCCCGATAAACTGTACGTCGAACAGCTACTCTGTAGAATCGACTCCCAAGAGGATGTTACCCCGACCGCTACAATCTTGACCTATTCAAGTCGTGAGTTAATCGTTATCTTCTTAACATATCCCGATAAACTGTACCTCGAACAGATGCTCTGTAGAATCGACTCCCAAGAGGATGTTACCCCGACCGCTACAATCTTGACCTATTCAAGTCGTGAGTTAATCGTTATCTTCTTAACATATCCCGATAAACTGTACCTCGAACAGCTACTCTGTAGAATCGACTCCCAAGAGGATGTTACCCCGACCGCTACAATCTTGACCTATTCAAGTCGTGAGTTAATCGTTATCTTCTTAACATATCCCGATAAACTGTACCTCGAACAGCTACTCTGTAGAATCGACTCCCAAGAGGATGTTACCCCGACCGCTACAATCTTGACCTATTCAAGTCGTGAGTTAATCGTTATCTTCTTAACATATCCCGATAAACTGTACGTCGAACAGCTACTCTGTAGAATCGACTCCCAAGAGGATGTTACCCCGACCGCTACAATCTTGACCTATTCAAGTCGTGAGTTAATCGTTATCTTCTTAACATATCCCGATAAACTGTACCTCGAACAGCTACTCTGTAGAATCGACTCCCAAGAGGATGTTACCCCGACCGCTACAATCTTGACCTATTCAAGTCGTGAGTTAATCGTTATCTTCTTAACATATCCCGATAAACTGTACCTCGAACAGATGCTCTGTAGAATCGACTCTCAAGAGGATGTTACCCCGACATCTACAATCTTGACCTATTCAAGCCGCGAGTTAATCGTTATCTTCTTAACATATCCTGATAAACTGTACCTCGAACAGATGCTCTGTAGAATCGACTCCCAAGAGGATGTTACCGACCGCTACAATCTTGAGCTATTCAAGTCGCGAATTAATCGTTATCTTCCTAACATATCCCGATAAACTGTACCTCGAACAGATGCTTTGTAGAATCGACTCCCAAAAGGATGTTACACAAGTCGACCTTCCTAACAATCTTGACCTATTCAAGTCTCGAGTTAATCGTTATCTTCTTAACATAACCCGATAAACTGTACCTCGAACAGCTTTTCTGTAGAATCGACACCCAAGAGGATGTTACCCCGACCGCTACAATCTTGACCTATTCAATTCGCGTGTTAATCGTTATCTTCCTAACATATCCCCATAAACTGTACATCGAACAGATGCTCTGTAGAATCGACTCCCAAGAGGATGTTACCCCGACCGCTTCAATCTTGATCTATTCAAGTCGCGAGTTAATCGTTATCTTCTTAACATATCCTGATAAACTGTACCTTGAACAGCTGCTCTGTAGAATCGACACCCAAGAGGATGTTACCCCGACCGCTACAATCTTGACCCATTTAAATCGTGAGTTAATCGTTATCTTCTTTAACATATCCCGATAAACTGTACCTCGAACAGCTGCTTTGTAGAATCGACTCCCAAGAGGATGTTACCTTTCAAGTCGACCGCTACAATCTTGACCTATTCAAGTCGCTAATTAATCGTTATCTTCCTAACATATCCCCATAAACTGTACATCGAACAGATGCTTTGTAGAATCGACTCCCAAGAGGATGTTACACCGACCGCTACAATCTTGACCTATTCAAGTCTCGAGTTAATCGTTATCTTCTTAACATATCCTGATAAACTGTACCTCGAACAGCTTTTCTGTAGAATCGACTCCCAGAGGATGTTACCCCGACCGCTACAATCTTGACCTATTCAAAATCTCGCGAGTTAATCGTTATCTTCTTAACATATCCCGATAAACTGTACCTCGAACAGCTGCTCTGTAGAATCGACTCCCAAGAGGATGTTTCCCGACCGCTACAAATCTTGACCTATTCAAGTCGCGAGTTAATCGTTATCTTCTTAACATATCCCGATAAACTGTACCTCGAACAGCTGCTCTGTAGAATCGACTCCCAAGAGGATGTTACCCGACCGCTACAATCTTGTGTCTTATTCAAATCGCGAGTTAATCGTTATCTTCCTAACATATCCCCATAAACTGTACCTCGAACAGCTGCTTTGTAGAATCGACTCCCCAAGAGGATGTTACCCCGACCGCTACAATCTTGATCTTTTCAAGTCGCGACTTAATCGTTATCTTCTTAACATATCCTGATAAACTGTACCTCGAACAGCTTTTCTGTAGAATCGACTCCCAAGAGGATGTTCCCCCGACCGCTACAATCTTGACCTATTCAAGTCGTGAATTAATCGTTATCTTCCTAACATATCCCGATAAACTGTACCTCGAACAGCTTCTCTGTAGAATCGACTCCCAAGAGGATGTTACCCCGACCGCTACAGTCTTGACCTTTTCAAGTCGTGAGTTAATCGTTATCTTCTTAACATATCCTGATAAATTGTACCTCGAACAGCTGCTCTGTAGAATCGACTCCCAAGAGGATGTTACCCCCGACCGCTACAATCTTGACCTATTCAAGTCGCGAGTTAATCGTTATCTTCTTAACATATCACGATAAACTGTACCTCGAACAGCTGCTCTGTAGAATCGACTCCCAAGAGGATGTTACTCCGACCGCTACAATCTTGTCCTATTCAAGTCGCGAGTTAATCGTTATCTTCTTAACATATCCCGATAAACTGTACGTCGAACAGCTACTCTGTAGAATCGACTCCCAAGAGGATGTTACCCCGACCGCTACAATCTTGACCTATTCAAGTCGTGAGTTAATCGTTATCTTCTTAACATATCCCGATAAACTGTACCTCGAACAGCTGCTCTGTAGAATCGACTCCCAAGAGGATGTTACCCCGACATCTACAATCTTGACCTATTCAAGCCGCGAGTTAATCGTTATCTTCTTAACATATCCCGATAAACTGTACCTCGAACAGATGCTCTGTAGAATCGACTCCCAAGAGGATGTTACCCCGACCGCTACAATCTTGAGCTATTCAAGTCGCGAATTAATCGTTATCTTCCTAACATATCCCGATAAACTGTACCTCGAACAGATGCTTTGTAGAATCGACTCCCAAAAGGATGTTACACCGACCGCTACAATCTTGACCTATTCAAGTCGCGAGTTAATCGTTATCTTCTTAACATAACCCGATAAACTGTACCTCGAACAGCTTTTCTGTCGAGAATCGACAATCCCATTCAGAGGATGTTTACCCCCTGACCGCTACAGCTGCTCTGTAATCTTGTTACCTATTCAATTCAAGTCGTGTTAATCGTTATCTTCTAAACATATCCCGATAAACTGTACATCGAACAGCTGCTCTGTAGAATCGACTCCCAAGAGGATGTTACCCCGACCGCTACAATCTTGACCTATTCAAGTCGCGAGTTAATCGTTATCTTCTTAACATATCCCGATAAACTGTACCTCGAACAGCTTTTCTGTAGAATCGACTCCCAAGAGGATGTTACCCCGACCTCTACAATCTTGACCTATTCAAGTCTCGAGTTAATCTTTATCTTCTTAACATATCCCGATAAACTGTACCTCGAACAGCTGCTCTGGAGAATCGACTCCCAAGAGGATGTTACCCCGACCGCTACAATCTTGACCTATTCAAGTCGTGAGTTAATCGTTATCTTCTTAACATATCCCGATAAATTGTACCTCGAACAGCTGCTCTGTAGAATCGACTCCCAAGAGGATGTTACCCCGACCGCTACAATCTTGACCTATACAAGTCGCGAGTTAATCGTTATCTTCTTAACATATCCCGATAAACTGTACCTCGAACAGCTGCTCTGTAGAATCGACTCCCAAGAGGATGTTACCCCGACCGCTACAATCTTGACCTATTCAAGTCGCGAGTTAATAGTTATCTTCTTAACATATCCCGATAAACTGTACCTCGAACAGCTACTCTGTAGAATCGACTCCCAAGAGGATGTTACCCCGACCGCTACAATCTTGACCTATTCAAGTCGTGAGTTAATCGTTATCTTCTTAACATATCCCGATAAACTGTACCGAACAGCTACTTCTGTAGAATCGACTCCCAAGAGGATGTTACCCCGACCGCTACAATCTTGACCTATTCAAGTCGCGTGTTAATCGTTATCTTCTTAACATATCCCGATAAACTGTACCTCGAACAGATGCTCTGTAGAATCGACTCTCAAGAGGATGTTACCCCGACATCTACAATCTTGACCTATTCAAGCCGCGAGTTAATCGTTATCTTCTTAACATATCCCGATAAACTGTACCTCGAACAGCTGCTCTGAGAATCGACTCCCAAGAGGATGTTACCCCGACCGCTACAATCTTGATCTATTCAAGGCGCGAGTTAATCGTTATCTTCTTAACATATCCCGATAAACTGTACCTTGCACAGCTGCTCTGTAGAATCGACACCCAAGAGGATGTTACCCCGACCGCTACAATCTTGACCCATTTAAATCGTGAGTTAATCGTTATCTTCTTAACATATCCCGATAAACTGTACCTCGAACAGCTGCTCTGTAGAATCGACTCCCAAGAGGATGTTACCCCGACCGCTACAATCTTGACCTATTCAAGTCGCTAATTAATCGTTATCTTCCTAACATATCCCCATAAACTGTACATCGAACAGATGCTTTGTAGAATCGACTCCCAAGAGGATGTTACACCGACCGCTACAATCTTGACCTATTCAAGTCTCGAGTTAATCGTTATCTTCTTAACATATCCCGATAAACTGTACCTCGAACAGCTTTTCTGTAGAATCGACTCCCAAGAGGATGTTACCCCGACCGCTACAATCTTGACCTATTCAAGTCGCGAGTTAATCGTTATCTTCTTAACATATCCCGATAAACTGTACCTCGAACAGCTGCTCTGTAGAATCGACTCCCAAGAGGATGTTACCCCGACCGCTACAATCTTGACCTATTCAAGTCGCGAGTTAATCGTTATCTTCTTAACATATCCCGATAAACTGTACCTCGAACAGCTGCTCTGTAGAATCGACTCCCAAGAGGATGTTACCCGACCGCTACAATCTTGTCTTATTCAAATCGCGAGTTAATCGTTATCTTCCTAACATATCCCCATAAACTGTACCTCGAACAGCTGCTTTGTAGAATCGACTCCCAAGAGGATGTTACCCCGACCGCTACAGTCTTGATCTTTTCAAGTCGCGACTTAATCGTTATCTTCTTAACATATCCCGATAAACTGTACCTCGAACAGCTTTTCTGTAGAATCGACTCCCAAGAGGATGTTACCCCGACCGCTACAATCTTGACCTATTCAAGTCGTGAGTTAATCGTTATCTTCCTAACATATCCGATGTACCTCTTTGTAGAATCGAAATGTTACCCCGACCGTACCTCTTGAACACATATCCCGATAAACTTCTCTGTAGAAATCGACTCCCAAGAGGATGTTACCCCGACCGCTACAGTCTTGACCTTTTCAAGTCGTGAGTTAATCGTTATCTTCTTAACATATCCCGATAAACTGTACCTCGAACAGCTGCTCTGTAGAATCGACTCCCAAGAGGATGTTACCCTGACCGCTACAATCTTGACCTATTCAAGTCGCGAGTTAATCGTTATCTTCTTAACATATCCCGATAAACTGTACCTCGAACAGCTGCTCTGTAGAATCGACTCCCAAGTGGATGTTTCCCCGACCGCTACAATCTTGACCTATTCAAGTCGCGAGTTAATCGTTATCTTCTTAACATATCCCGATAAACTGTACCTCGAACAGCTTCTCTGTAGAATCGACTCCCATGAGGATGTTACCCCCACCGCTATAGTCTTGACCCATTTTTCTGCTTTCCTGTGAGGTGTTTGTTTTTTTCTAATAATATCCACGTTTTTTCGTAAACGACAAGTATTGGTTGGTTGGTAGAAGCACTAGTATCACACCACACCATCTTTACGTTGTTTCTTTTTCGAGATTATTTAAAAAAATATTCCCACCAATCTAGACTCTTTGAGTTTTTTCTTTGTCTTTAGCGATTCTTATTGAGAGATTCTTTTAGACAATATTCTCGACTCTGTCAATAACTGGAAAACATTAATAAATAAGAACTGATTCTGATTTGACTCGAATTCCCATTCTCTATCTTCAGTGCATTGGCATATGCTGCCATTTTATGGTGCTGAGCGTGATAAAGGATATGCCTGGAACATATACTGGCAACCCCGTTATGCAACAGGTATTTTACCTATGGTGAAATTTCTGTACTCGTCGACATCTTTAGTGCAACCGAGCACATCACACTGGAGGATACAGTTGAGAGATGTTGCATATGATCAATGATGCACTGATGATATAGGGGAAAAGAAGTAAATAACCTCTCTATCGTAATCCCTATCATTTGGCGCCCATGCTGCAGAGTTTTTAGTTTTGTTTAACTAAACGATCTCAGAAGTGATTGATTAAAAATCTTGTGATAGAAAAAATAGCAAGATATAGAAACTACTTACAATAGAAAAATAGCGATTATTGAACGTATGCATATTCTCTTCGTGTGAATAATCAAGTATATAGCAATAACGTCGCAGTCAATGAAATAAATCGGTAAATTAAGGCGCATGGCGATATCGAAAAATACCTTCCAAACGCTAAAGGAAGTATTAAGAAACAGTAATATTCCGTTAAAAACAAAGAAAAGGACACTGGACTGTTATGTAATATCGGTCCAGCTATATGTCATTGAATGCTGGACAATTTCATCATAGATGAAAAAAGATTTCAGGCATCAGAAATGTGATTCTACAGAAGTATGCCAAGAATACCATGGACTGTATCTATGAGCAACAGTGAAGTTCTGGAGAATATGGAAATGAAAAGGACATTTATAATCAGAAAGAGAGAGTTGAACCAGTTTATATCGCAGCTAATGGTGGACTATCTACTCACAGATGAATAAGAGACTTGAGGCATTAGAAATATGATTCTACAGAAGGGTGCCTAGAATATCATGGACTGGACATATGAGCAGTGACAAAGTCTTAGAGAAAATGGAAACGAAAAGGACACTTACATTTCGCATAAAAAAGATGCATGACATATTAAGAGCAAGTTGAAAAGAGGAATTCTACGCTAAACCTACCTTCTTCTTCTTCTTCTTCTTCTTCTTATTATTATTATTATTATTATTATTATTATTATTATTCCATAAATGAAAAAAGAAAATAAAAACTACCATTGATGGAAAACAAATCTACCTGATATTCTCTCGTCTGAGAGTAACTAACGGCTGATCCGTGCAATTTAATACATTATTTTAACAATTTCGGTACCAAGATACGTTAAAGTTCTTGCCACTTTACTTCTTTATTATTTGGAGTCCCTTTTTTAGAAATACGAACCTTATCTTCATGTTTTTCTCCGTACACGATTATGTCTAATATCTGCGTTCCAGCAAAACTGTTTAAATTCAGTGGAATCTTTAATGCTTTGTTCTACCGGGTGTAACACCAACATTGTTCAAATCGTGTAACAGCAGAATTGTCCAATTGTTAGATTAATCTTTGAAACGTTATATCTTAGCAATAAGATATCTTACTGGAATTCTCCGATGTTTTTATAACACAATTCGTCTCTACTTTGAGCAATAAGTATGTATAATTACTCTACAAGCTAACAGAAAAATCGTGATTAAATCGATCATAAATGAAAATAACATGTTCATTAATTAATCACAACTAAGGATTGGAAGCTCATGAAGGATTGGTATAAAGTTCATATATATATATATATATATATATATATATATATATATATATATGTGTGTGTGTGTGTGTGTGTATATATATATGTGTGTGTGTGTGTGTGTATATATATATATATATATATATATATATATATATATATTATTCCAGGATCATATTCCAACTTATTCAAGATGACCTTTGCCCTCTAGCCTTTTGACCTTCCGTTCTGGAGTAACAAGTTGCCTCAGATGTTTTCCGTACTATTTCATTTTCAAGTCTTTTTTCACTGCTCTTTGGACTGTCATAGTTGAAACTTCTCTCTAACGTGCCAAACGTCTTATGGATTGAATTAGATTTTTTTCTAATTAATCTCTTTAGCTCTAAGTTACAATTATGATCTCTTTTCCTGTTGTGACTTACTGATCCAGTCTGAATGTTGGTACCATTGCTGAATGCCTGTATGATATTTGCCTCTACGATTACTCATTTGAGAAGACAGTTGGTCTGACACAAAACGATTTTTACCTATTCTCTTTCTAGCTGAATAACTCAAAGAGTTTTTCAGTGATTCTTACGAGAAATGGTGTCAAAATCGCTAAATGCCTTAACTGAAAACCTTAAAAAATCATCTAGTTTATTGTTTTTTAGATATTAAATATTTTGTGGGATGGACAATTGTGCTGTTGCACGATTTGAACAATTTTTCAGGTATATCAACACAAGCCAATAAAAAAAAATCGTTCGTGCTGAAGATGTCAAGAATGTATATTGAATTCATTTTCGGTATTCAACGTTTATATATATATATATGTCCAACACGTTTTTTTTAAAATCATTTCACTCTAAACAAAACAACAGAGGGTTGCTGAGTGTAAAAGAATTTAAGAAAAACATTATTAAGAAGCAAGAACAATAAAAGACGGAAGATAAGCATTGACATTGTATTTAAATTTGTGAAGATCAATATTGACTGAAACGCAAGAAGCCAGAGGAGAAAAAAACGAGAAAAGAAGCTGTTAGCATAAAACTTAATGTTACTTCTAAGTATTTTGACTAACAAATCCTCATTAAAAAACTAAATCACTGAAAGCAAATGATTTATCATTTATTATTATTATTATTATTATTAATCTATTATATTATTATGTTATACATTATATTATTATTATTATATTATTATTATATTTTTATGTTATATTATTATACTATATTATATTATTATTAATAATCTTACATATTATAAAACGCAGATTGTGTGTGTGTGTGTCTGTACGTTTATATATTGGATCGGATTTCCTAAATTTTTCAACCAATTTCAACAAAACTTCACAGGACTACGTAAAATTACCTGGCGGTGGCTGGTTCTGACAGTGCCAAAAATTGAAAAAACACAATTGTTTTTGCATGAAATCAATTTGAAAACAGGATAAAACACGATTCTGTCGCCAGAATGAAAGGGGGACAACTCATATCGAGTTATACTTATTATAAAACCCAGGTTGTTTGTGTGCGTGTGTGTGTGTGTGTGTATGTTCGTTTATATATGGGATCGGATTTCCTACGTTTTTCAACCGATTTCAACAAAACTTCACTTTTTTT
>CAHIKZ030005407.1:87500-95000 GCA_903632075.3 Acanthosepion pharaonis | reverse complement strand
GAGGGGGAAACAGGAAGACAGAATATATACAAGTCTAGACAGAAGTTAAAAACGGTTGAAAATTTACAATGACCTATATTTAAAAAGTTAAATGGAAAAAAATTAAAATTGGAAAAAATTACATAAGAAAATACATTCATTAAAGTTAAGGAAGACTATTAAATGTAGTAGATAAAAGAAAAAATAGAATTTAATATTAAAACAATTATTTAATTTTAATATTGAACAAAGGAATTTAATATTATAATAAAAAGTTAAGACATTATTAATATATTAACAAGAAAAACCTGAATATTAAAAATAATAAGATTAAGGAAGAAATTAAAATAAATAGATAAGTCATAGCCCAATACAAAATTTTACAATATAAGGGAAAAATCTTTTAAATAGATTAATAAGACATAAAAGCTAGATTAAACTTAAGATTAATTTAAAGATTATATAGATTAATTATAGATTAAAATATAAAGGATTAGATAGAATCATACATTTCAAAAATATAGAATGAATTATAATAGCTGAAACATATTAATATATAAAATATAGATCAACTTAAAAAATAGATAAAAGCATATATATATATATATATATATATATATATATATATATATATATATATATATATATATATATCTTTAGGCAGCCTATCTTTTATTCAAGCATGTTTGGTTGAATAAACTGGACACATGTCCATTTATTTTTATTTTAATTATGAGTACATCAGCAATTTCTAAAAAAATGCATATAACAGCAATGTTTTAAAATACTCATTGTAATTTTTAAAATGCTTAAATTTATATAAATTAAAGCTACCTCACATAGGTAAACATGATAACTTTAACAGTTAAGTTTAAATTAACTATAACACGGTGTTTATAATTATATCAGAGCGCGTTTCATACGCATTTACAAAAAAATCCCCAACTCCCAATTACAACATTTTTTTTCTCATAGCAATTCATCCCTGAAGATGATCTTGGATGAGACTGAAAGTACTTGGGTAAATAAAAGAAATGACCAAAACTACGGCGCCTTCTTTAATGAATTTAATATCAACATTAAGAAGTTGATCTGAGAATTCGAGATTAAATTGAATAGACATAACATGTCCAGATTATTCAACCAAACACACACACACAAACATGCATACATATGTACACACACATACATATATATATATATATATATATATATATATATATATATATATATATATATATATATAAAATAACAATTTTGATATGTACATATATAATATACAAATATCTATCTACAAAGTTTTGCTGAATATGTTTACCCGTTTCGCTTTCCAAAATTTAACCAAATAAGCAAGAATCGCGTTTAATTTTTGGGAAATCGCTTTTTGACCAAGCCTGTGACCTTCCATCAGCCCACGTACATTATACCCGATGTTTCTTTTATCTTAGATTTCAATACTGAAAAAAAAACTACTTGTTGGCATTGTGACGGTTGGGAAAGTGTACTTTTTTTAAAAAAAATATTAACTAACCTATTATTTATTGTTTTATATTTTTTTACATTGAAATAAAACGATTTATATTTTCGGTATACCTTTTTTATATTGTAAGAAAGGTAAAAATTCGATTCAAACGCGAAAATCCTTTGGACAGTTGATGGGGAATTTTCTATGGATAATCAAAGGAGTAGCTTATAAAGATTTATATAAAATCTATAACGATGAAAAGTAGATATATTATAACAATGTCTCGCCGAATATAGCGTTTGATGAGTGATATGAACCATTAATAAACAGCATTTTTCTATAGAATGTGTTAATGATTTTCGAATGAAGGCTTCTACTATGCTCCCGTAGAAGGAAACGATTATTTCGAATAAATATTGCGTGCAATTAGACCAAATGAATGCAGTATCCGATGAAAAGTATCCAAGATTAGTTAATAGAAAATTCTATCAAGATTATTATATATAGCATGTTTATTATGTAAAATCATCCACTGTAGGTATTAATCGAACCCCACCTTTTCAGTGGAATATGACAGGTGTTAAAGAGTTTAATGTTAATAGGTAGCTCAGTTGTCCGTTGACTATGGCCAAAAATTGCTCAAGCCCACTTGGCATTTCGAATTTTTGGGTCACTTAAGACGCAAGGTAATGGCCCCAGTCACTTCTCGAGGAAGAGGAATTCCTTGGGAGGACCGCCTCAATAGAACCGAACTCATAACCAATTTTGCTCCCATCGTGGCAATGCAAAAAATCTATGGTAAGTAAATATAATTAATTGTATTAAGCGAATATTTAGTCTTGAAATAAACGTTTCTTTTAACATTTAAAGAATTCTTTGAGCGAGCAAAATTTCTATTGTTATAGAAGATCGCAAAGGTTAGATATATATATATATATATATTTTTTTCCTGAGGAAGGTAACGATTCAGGGAGGATGGAATTATGAAGTTGCCTTAACACAGCTACTTGTGCCAGACTTTCTCTGCCAAGTGCCTATCCACATATAAACACATCATGATCTTGGGTGATACAGGCGTTTTCTTTCGCACTCATTCATATTTTCCGATAAGCGTGTGCATAAAAAATGGCGGCCAATCAAATATCAGGAGAAGAGCCGCCTGGGCGTTGGTAATTATACGAATAAAACCATTTCGGTCAAATCGAGGCTCAAAGATACACAAGATAAACACGCGAGCTGTCATAAAAATTTACGTTTAGACTCTTCCGGTAAAACACACATGGCTGAAAACTCATAAGGTTTTTCACATCCCGCACGAAAATAATAATAAAACAAGAAAGCAAGGAAATAAATAAATAATGGAAGAAAAGAAAGAAAAAAATCACACACACACACACACACACACACACACACACACACACACACACACACACACACACACACACACATATATATATATATATATGAAGAAAGAGGTGACGATACTTATCTATGCACCCGGACATTCTTTTTTGTTTTCGTTTTTTTTTACGCACACAAGACGCATATTCGTGCAACAAACGCAGATGCACCGTTATCCATTTCATATGAAACGCTGTGCGTGCACACAAATGCATTTTACAGACAATATAGCATTCTCCAAATTCACTGTTGCAATATGAAATGAAATGGTGCCCTGACTTTGGGAGGAGATGAAAAGTTAACAGTCGGATAGAATACCTGATAAAGAAAAATAAAAGAAAGAAAGAACACACACACACACACACACACACACATATATATATATATATATATATATATATATATATATATATATATATATATATTCTGTTTATACGTTATTTTATAGATATAATTTATTTAAGTAAATGCTCTATTTTGAATTACATTTACATTAATTACATCTACCAGTGTGAATGTTCGAAAGATTTCGTAGAAAATATGCACTCTCTTATGGGAATCGAACCTGCAAGCCTGATGATAACGGTTATTGTTATTGATTACAGGTTCGATTCCTGACGGAGAGTGCATATTTTCTACGAAATTTCTCCAACATTCAGGCAGGTAAATGTAATTAATGCTATTTAATTAAAATACAGAGCATTTACTTAAATAAATTATATTCATAAAAATAACTTGTAAACAGAAAATATATTAAATAATTGTCGGACTTAATCCATTTCATAATATATATATATATATATATATATATATATGTGTGTGTGTGTGTGCGTGTGTGTGCGCGTGAGTGTGTGTGTGTTAATGTATAAATGTATATTAGTTCAGCAACCTTTCTTTAAAACATCTTTCATTAAATACGGTAGACAAAGAAGATTTAATTAATTTTTATTAATTCCCCCCCACCCAGGATCCTTACGGTTTACCGTTTTGTAGGAGTAAGGGGGGTACAAAATGTCCATAATGTTTATTATCCCAAGCACTTTCGGACACTTTTATAGCCATATCCAAGGGGGTTTGAGCTCTGGTGTTATTATTTTTCCCTCGTATTTTTACTGCTACATTGTAATTTATTTTTGTTTTGTCTTGAATAGGAGCGTTCATTCCGAGCATTCAGATGTTGCGTGTAGCTGGAATTCGCGTGAGCATATTTCTGTTTTTGAAACCTTTTAACACTCCATTTCCACTGTTAAATCATGTGAGTTTAATAGTAGGTGAGAAATGTTGGATATGTAAGACCTCTCTAATAGCGAGATGTTTCTGATTATGTGATTTATATAGAATGTTTTCGACCAGAATTCTTATAAAGGATTCTTGTAAATTATGGGCTGATAGATTTTTTATAACACTTTAGTCTGATAAGTGACACGTAAGGTGTCTACTCAAGGAAGTAGTAGCGTGTCCGATACAAGTAATTTATTAGTGACAAGAAACACAGACTTGTACTGGACAGTGAAATTGATACAATATATTGGTCATCGCTTATTTAGATTTGGTGGGATTATTTTGATTAGTGACAACAAGGTTTGCGGTCTTCCATTTTCTGTAATATATTATCAATTTTGCATGTTTTTTCGGAAATATGTAGGAGGGTTTGAAGAATTTTATACTCGCAGGTCAGATAGCAGGACAGAAGAAAGCAGTGCGTAACATATTTGATGAGTTTGAGTAAATGGATCACAGAATAGGGTTTGGGAGAAAATAACAAAATGACAAAACTAATTAAGAGCTACAACGGACAGGAAGATGTGGAGAGCCATGATCACCTACGTTCCGCAAGAGCACGGCGCATAAAAAAGTTATTCACAGACCGGTAGATTTAAATTTCCGCTGTTACATTGTGATAAAGTTTAATTTGAATAGGTTTCGAGTTAATAACTCAGAGGAAAAATGGAATTTTTGAATTATTTTATTTTATGAGTTCCTGATTGAAAATGAAACTGCATAAAACTTAATAAAATCATTTCCTATCTGTACGGCTCAGCATTGGTTCCAGTGATTTCCAGGTAGATGAGATTCTAAAATGGCTTTAGTCTTCCTATCGTAAACCTTACGTGCCCCAGAAACTTCAGCTGCCCCTTCCTGATGTTAAGTATTTCTTGATATATATATATATATATATATATATATATAAACCTAGTGAGTCAGACAAACCTACCCAGGTTTCACCTAAGCGGATCGTCAGGGAAAGCTGGCTAAAGAGGCAAAAGAGAAACAGCATATTTATAGGCGATAATCAAAATCATACCTCGTGACCAAAGAAAAACAACACAAGAACACCGGGTGGGGGAAGTAAAGATTTATTCAAACGACTAAAAGGGGAGGGGATATTAACACGAACAATAAAGATGGAAAGACAATACAAACGGGGAGATTAGACCTAATTCAATAACCAAGATTTTCTATGCCTACATCTGTTATGAATCTCGGTTTTGGAGTTTAATAGATCGTTAGGTTGATTATATAAATCTATGACTAATTTCTCCTCTGTACGTAGCTTACAAAATATATATATATGTATATGGTGGACTCTTCCGTCGGAATTCGACGTATGAGGGTGAAGCAGCTCAGTTCCCAGGAACTGACAGTCCAGACACCAGCACATATGATTTGATTATAGTGGTGAAGACTTTGTGCAGAACCAATCACACTTTTTGAAGGGCCGAATTCAGTGATCTGGTCACTATGTACCCCAAACGACCCTCCGCAGGTTTTGAATTCAGAGTTATCCTTCTCCTAGTTCAGAACCCAGTCTGTCCTGCTATTTTACCCATAGCTGCAGTGAGAAGAGGATTCATACCTTTCCCAAGGGAAAGCCGAGTTCGACTCCGATTCCCCAATCCGAGCCGCTATCCCGTGTCTCCTATTATATTTTATTATATATATTAATGCATATTTGGGTAACGACATTTCTTTTAAACATTCGCCCTGTTGACTTGGGATTCAGAATACGCCGACCGCAAATCTGCAGAGGGGTGAGACAACCCCTGCCTCAATGAGGTGTCTTGGGTATGACGATAAACTACATCCGGAAGCACGCACTCTGATAAGAAGATTTTTGGAGCGTGGAACCACTTCTTAATTGCTGGTGTTCCCAGGTCCATCCTGATTCAGGGTGGCAGCACGTGTGAGAGTTACAATTATGAGCAAATAGCTAACCCCCAAACTGGGGTCAAAACTCTATGAAAATATTAATGCTGGTTTTAATACCAGCAGTACATTTTAAAAAAAAAATTATTACCAGCAATACATTTTTGAAAAATTTATTACCAGCAATACATTCTTGAAAATGACAAAAAATTACCAACAATATATTTTTGAGAAAAAAAGAAAAAAAAAGAAACAAAAAAAAAAAAACAAAAAAAAAACAAAAAGAAAAACCGGATTCCCCGCAATACATTTTTGAGAAAAAAATACCAGCAATAAAAATCTTGTCGGCATTAAATAACGCATTGAGTTTGATATGCCGTAAAACAAAACAAACTAATCTTTTAAGCACCTTATATCAAATATAACAGATGAGGAAGATTTAATTAATTTTTTTTAGTCTTTTTTCCAGCATCCTTGCGTTTTCCGGTTGTATTAGAGATTCCCCGCATATTAAACATCTCTCTCCTACTATCAACGTCACCTTATTTAACAGTGGAAACTGAATGTTAAAAGTTTTCTTTTTTTAAATAGAAAGATACGCGAATTCCAGCCGCGCTCAACACGCGAAAGTTATTCAAAACAACGCAAATACAAAAATACAACTTAGTCAAATCATGAGGAAAAACTAACAATACCAAAAACAAAACGCCCTGAAAATGACTAAAGAAGTGTCCGAAAGCGCTTGGGTCAATGAAAATTACGGAGAATTTTTATACTTCCTTATTCTTCACACACACACACACACACACACACACACACACACACACACACATATATATATATATATATATATATATGATATATAATAAAAGAGTATAAGAAAAATATTTCTTCTAAACATATCTCATTTATAGTAATTCATCGAGTCTAGAAGAAACCTCAACAGAATGCAGAAAGCACTGGACGGCCGTTTCGTCCTTTTTGGGACTCATCAGTAATGCGCATCCACTACCAAGAATCGAATTCTGACCATTACAATACAACGCAAACATCATACCACTGGACCAAATGGCCTAGTTGACGAAGAAAAAAACTACTCACTAAATTGCGTGATGATACTTATCCAAGCATACTTAACTCAACGGATTGTCCCCCAAGAGTCACGTCTTCTTTTCCTGAGCCGCTCCCCACAGAGCATTAGAAGCTGGATCAAGCAAGGATATACAAGTGATAGAATTTTTGTGGGATTTGAATAATTATTTAGTCGTAATTCATCGAGTCTAGAAAAATTCCTATCACACACACACACACACACACACACACACACACACACATATATATATATAAGAAATGTCAAGTATAAGTTTGATTATAAGGCTAGCTTGACACCGAGGCAGAGCAAGATAGATGAAGAGAAAAATATATCTACACAAGTTTCAGAACCAGAAAGTAAACGAATGAAACAAAGAAACAACGGTGTTTCGGAGATATTTACATAAGCAGGAAGG
>CAHIKZ030005407.1:0-82500 GCA_903632075.3 Acanthosepion pharaonis | reverse complement strand
TGATTGAGATAGATAGATAGATAGATAGATAGATTTGATAAGAGGGACGTGAGGATTTGGACTCTGTTGTTTAAAATAAGTTTGGGACTATCCATCTGTCATTCTTTCTGATTTGTAAACACTCAAGCGGAGTGGCCATGTTTACACTGTATCAGCAGAAAGACAACTGGGGTGATCAAGCTCAAATTTCGATCACATGACCACTTTAGGAGAAACTATAAGCACGCATGAGCAGAAGACAGTGTGACAAAACTAAAGAGATCCTATGGCGAAAGTGCGGAGTATGGACAAAAAGTGCGGATAATTTTTGACTTACCCTTGTATTTACGGAACTAGAAATATAATGTAACTCTATTTACAAACACGATTTAATTACTCTCCAAAATATTAGATAAGAAAGTTTCCAAAAGGTATATGGAATTTTTATTCTTTCGTGAGATTTCTGTCTCCCCAGAGTTTTTTTTAATACTCTACCAAATATTTGATTACGCTTAGCCAGTCCGTTGACTATTTCTTTGTCTAGTATGTCAGAGGAGAATATAAAAGTGTCCAGGAAAGTGATGCTGTGGGCCAGCTATAGTTTACTCAGGCGGATGGAGGCGAAATGTAGGTAATAATTCTGTTTAGGTGCGATTGACGTATATGTCTAAGACTGATCATAACATCGAAGAATTTTGTAAGGTTTGCAAAGCAGGACGTTACTTGTTTGAATGCAGCTTACCGTAGTATCACCATCTACAAGTAGGGTCTTCCTCATCACCAGTTGCCCAGTGGTTTTAGTATTGCCCAGGAGATATGCTTCAGGTTGAACACAACACTCATTTTTAGCGGAAAACTCCTGTTAGCCTTTACTTAGCATTGTCTCCCAGGGTGGTGATCCTCGCCAGCTTGAGAATGCGAGCATAATAGTATTCTTTTGATGATTTCACATGCAACCGAAAGAAGAGGATATCGTAGTAATTCGATCAATCTTACGTAGGTCATGTATTCTTGAAGCTTTGGAGTAATCCTTCAATTTGAAGTGAGGGAAATGTAAATAAATAAAAATAAATAACAATGAAATCAAAAGTTTACCATCTATAAAAATAGATGTATATTCAGAATCGCCAGGCTAAAAAAACATATTTTGGCCAATCCAATAAGAAAACCTCCACAGTCTGGATATAAGTCCATGAACCAATCAGGAGCGGAGCGACACTTTTGAAGTGGATCTCTGATTATGTTTATAACGAGACTGAAAATTAACCTCCATCAAAATCGATTAATTTTGTCCATACTCCGAGGCCGTGGTCATCGTAACATACCCAGGACCTAAATACGACACATGCGCGACCCACTGTCGATCCTAAACGCCTACATTAGTCCTGCGTTAAAATTAAAACATACATCATTTCTTCTACCACATTTTCAAGTGGGCGGCTGCTTCATTTGAAAACATACATACCTTCCTTCACCCACATTATTGAGCAGGTGGCTACTATATTTGAATACATGCACATACATATATATTTACATTCTCTCTCACACTCTCACTCTCTCTCAGATACACACACACATACTCGCTCGTATTCACCAGGACATTTATAGTTGAACTCTTAAACATCGAAATTGCACTTTATCATTTTGTATCTGTATATTGCGTTATATAAAATATTCTTTTTTATATATTAATTTTCTGCGTATTTTATTTTAATCCTTACACAAGGCTAACGCACAAGCACATAATAGATCTATGTTAGGAAGAGATGTTGTCATAAGATATTCTTCATCACCCGATATAAATTTCCTGGGTAGTTCTTGGAGTTCTGAGTTATTCTACCCTGACATCAAACATCAAACAAGGAGTTCATAGAACATCTCATCCAGGGCAGGGACATGGTGTTTCTATCGCTCTGTAGATCTGGCGTCGACACCTGCGGCTTTGCCACACTCTTGGGCATTGATTGCTTCTGCGATTCCTGTAATGTTGGCACCTCGTCAAATTTAATTGGCTGTTACTGGGTGCGGTTAATTGGAGACTCTTGTGTTATGAGCTGTTGGGAAATCTGGAGTTTGACAGAGGTGCTGAAAAGTATACAGAAATATTCCAACCGAAGATTTAGAATGGAATTTCTGTCCTTGTCTTGCAATTTGTACCCCGTAACCTGTTTTAGTTTAGATTGTTAGATCCATATTTTTATTTTTCGATATCTGCCTGTATCTCTGAGATGAGGTATTATGATTATTTGCATTATTTGAACTGTTGTCCTAACCGTCATTGCCAAATCCACAACGTTTCGGCCGTGTTATACCCCGGCCTTCTTCAGGTGATTGGAATTTTGAACCGAAAGTAGGAGTAAATTGTTTTAATTCAACGTGCCATGCCTCTTCCGGGTGTCTCAGTTATTCCCCTTTAACTCTTCAAGATTTTTGGTTCACCACTGTTGTAGCCTGCCATTTTTTCTCTATATCAAAATAAATTTAAATTGACTGTAAGGAGTTTTCATTCTGAAATTGCTAAAATAGCTGATTTTAGCGCCATTTTTAGCCATCCGTCATCACGGTGCAATTCATTAAAAAATAAGATATACTTTTCTGAAACCCTATTTGAGGAATATTAGATGAGTTGACGTTTAATTAAGCTGATTTGAAAGAAATATTACTCACTTGAAGTTTAACATATTGCGGAAATGCATTTTTAACACGGTTGTACCTGTTTATTTAAGGTGATTGCAGGTTGACAGCTTGATTGACAGACGGAAGTTTATCTATTTTTTCTACGTTGGATATATCTGTAAAAATTACTAGAGGGCCATTTTATTATATTTTTTAAACTACCCAGCAATTTTAAAAATTTAGGAAAATATGATCTGTAATCTAATGTTTTATTGAATTTTAAATTTACTATAGTTATTGTTCTTATTTTCTGATAATGCCGTGTATGGACTTCCGTATTTACAAAAATCGGTACTTTTTTACACTTTTACACATACAAAAAGAAACCAAATTTCTTTTTAAAATATTGGGGATCGGTAAACTGTAGTATACTTTACCATTTATGATTAGTAAATACAGTTTTTACTTAATAACAATATCACGCAACCTCTGCAAAGTAAGACAGAATTTTAAGATTGAAAACTTTATAAATTATTCTAATTAGAATTAAAAAAAAATGAAAAAAATTCTGATAAAAATTAATTATTCATCCAAAAAATCTTCTCCCTAAGACAATAGTGTCTATAATATATTTTATTTAAATATGCAATTAAAATATTTTCTAATTAGATAATGTCTTAGTTTTATTGCATTTTATATTTTACGATTCAGCGCAGATTTTCCGTAATTGGGGGTCCTGTTTGACAAAAAGAAATTCTCCAAGGAATCCTGCTTTTAACTAATATAACCATTAAGTGATATAAAATTCAATTTCCCGAAATTTCATAAGATTAAATAAGTAGTGGGTGGGGGGTTAAACTATTTTTAAAAAGATTTCCTAAAAAAAATTTCCAAAATAATTTCATTCACTTGTGAATATGAACGTTTCATTGAAATCCGACAATTATACATATTTGCAAGAATTGCAAAATCCATGTGTTTTACATGGTAAAATGTCGCTAAAATTTAACATAGTAGTCTCTGTTGAGGAAAAAAGAAGATTTTTAACGAAAATTTCAAATATTCTAAAAATGATAAAAGAAATAGTTAATAATAATAATAATAAAAAAATATTCGGTCTTTCGTCTTAAAATTAACATTAATATTTTAACGATAAAACTTTGTTTTTATTAAGTTTGGGGTATTTTTGAATTGTATACTCATTTTTAGTGCATCATTGGCAGTACCTACACATGTTTTGAGGGGATTACATTCCAACTATCGCTTAAAAGTCTCCGAAACACTTCATATTCGATCAAAACAACCATCCATACGCAAACAAAAAGATTGGTTGTTAGGTCTTAGAGGGGTCTGCATACATATATACGCGTCTCAATATATTACTTATACGTGTGTATTTCTTTTCTCAGGTTTTATTTTTTTGTCGGTGTGTACAATATTTTAAATTGAGATCTAACTAACCAGGAGTAATAACCGGTTAGTTCAATCTAGTGTATTTGTTTTTGTTTTGTTTTTCTTTTCATGTTGCCAACTATTGTAATTGAAGTTTTCCTCTTGTCCCCTTTAATTGCATCTGTTTTTATTGCATTAATTATCCCTAATAATGGGCAAGTGGCCGAGTGGTTAGAACTTCTGAACATGAGGTACGTGTTCGAATCTCACCAGGATCGATTTGTCAGGAAGGCGACTTCTTGATGTTATCAATCTGGAGGAGGCGAACCCAGCGTACGGCGCCTTTGGAAAGTGCCTAAAAACAATACCACGAGTTGACCCAAGCCCTGTGAGGGAAATTGGGTAGACAGAACTCTTTGTATAGACGTCGATGGTTGTGCTAGCGTGAAATCATCATGGCCGAGGGTTTGGGTGTACCGGCCTTGTTCAGACGCTTGATCACGCTAAATATACGCGCTCTCTCCTAGAAACTGCAACTAAGGTCTGCTCACCATAGTTTATACCTATTGTGGTTTATACTCCAACTATTCTGAGCGGACAATAGTTACAATTTCTAGGAGAGACAGCGTTATCTAGCGTGATTAGCAGTCTGAAAAAGGTCAGCGCATTCAAACAAATGTGCTGAGCAGGCATCTGCAACAGGGATTGGGTAGCCACCCTTGAAGACGGGTATCCTCAGATACGAGTTTTTGCATGTTACACATCTTTGTTTTTGCCGGCTATTGAACCTTTAGAGCCGTCCTTGGCTTTGTCTTGAAGTAGGACTTGATTTTGCCGGCGATAAGGCAGCAGCCGGTGTGATATTCAGCATTGGGTAGTATAGTTTGATGGACGTCTTTTATGCAGGTCACACATATGACGTGCCTCTGTTTTGAAGGTGCGTACATCCGTGTTGGCTTCAGTTGATTTTTTTGCTTTCAGTCGTATGCTGTTTATCGGCACACCATGCTAAATATACAGTTAGAGTGGACTTTTTTTTCATTTAGTAATTTCTTGCTTTTTAACAAATATATAATATATTTCAGTATACCTCACACTGCTTCAAGATTGAAAGTGATTCCTGAGAATTTGATCTCTTTTATTTAATCTACGGTGAGTAGATTGTTCTCGTTTCGCTGACCATCTCCCTGGTTATCGTTCCTGATTCTCATTAAATACTGCTTAAGAATTGTGCCCCCCGTTTTCACATACAGGTTGCCCGGTCCAGAGATGGAACTTACATATCACTGTGAGGCCCGGGTATTGAACTCACACTCTTTTTTTTTCAATGAGTCCTCCTCCTCCTTATCTAAATACTCCTCATGATCATTACCATCATAGTCGGTCTCTTGACCGGATGTGATCGTATGGTCGCTTCGAAACTGAACATCTGACCAGCTCCCTCCATATATCTCGGTTGCGTGCCAATGTCTGAGTTTTCCAGTACGCCCAATGATGTTATCAGCACCTCCATTGTCATTTATCTATCTCCTTTTTTTCTTCTTTCGCCTGAGGTGATAATTGAAATTGGATGATAGTGGGAAGAGTGTTGGCTCTTATGACATGGCCGTATCATTTCAAGGTTTAATATCATTTTAACATTTTTACATTTCTTTTCTATTAGTATTAATCTTTGATCCAACTTCCGTCAATTTTGAAGCTGTATGTTAAAATAAACTATTTTGCAAATTTATCGCAGCCCTTTTGGGTCTACTATATTGCGTGGATCAACTTTTAAGAAATATCTTTAAATACTCACAAAATAAATGATGACATTCGAATGTTAAAGATAAAGGCAACGTTATATACTCCGATGAAAAACTGAACAGAAATCAGGTTAAGTCTAATTAAGCTTTTCGTAGACAATACTATGGAAACCAAAGTTAGGATACTTGTCTCGGTTGATAGTTTCATAATTAAAAGAAAAAAAACTTGTAATTCGAACGAATGATTTATTTTTTATGGAAATATTTCGGCTAGCAGTTGGTCGTCTTAGTCACTGCTTAATTTGAGTACAAAGAAGTTCGAAATGCTTAAGAATTTAAATCAAGGAAATCAACTGTTGATACTATGGAAACCTCATCTAAGTCACATAATATCCATAATGCTATCTTCCTGCTCAACCCTCTATAAAGTATCGAATCTTGGGTCGTATACAGGCCTTATCTTCGAGCAGTTCGACAACGTTACCTCATCCCAAAAGCGTATTGGAGTGATTTCGTCGCTTACAATGTTTCCATGTTAAATTTTCGGATAAGTTTCTTTTATCAGTATATTAAAAAAAATAATTCAAAAACAGAAATGTAATAGTTGTTAAAAAGAACATAACAATAAAATAAATTAGTTTACATTTTAATTAAAAAAAACAGCCGTTTGAAAAATAGAAAATTGATAGAATAAAGGGAATATCAATAAAACATATTTTAGATTTTTTTACTTTCCATTTCGTCCCCAGTCGATTGTTTTTATATTTTTATTTTTCTTTAATTAAAATCCGATACAGAAGAAATAAAATATGTTTACACAGCCTGGTATTTCGTTTATATGAATTAATGTCGTAAAATGAAATCATAAGTGATGTCATGAATAATCAAGAGTAGTCTCCCCTTGTTTCGTTACCTTCCTTCTACTGGGAGAATAAATGGACACTAGACACGAACCTTATATCCTCAGTTGAATAAAGCTTTTTTAAAGCCTACACTTGCGTACTTTTGTCATTACAAGTGGCTTTTTTTTTAAATAAGTGGCTCGCACTTCAAATTTTACTAATAATATGAATATGAATTTATGAATAAAGCGCATGAAAGGCCTAGAAGGTTTATAACATTTTTGTAAGTCCACGAAATAATTTTGCCTCTTTAACGATTTAGTTTTACTTCAGCCTGAAACCACTTCTTAATAACATCTTACTCAATTGCCTTTTAAACTCATCAGAAAGACGATAATGTTTTATAGGTAAAAATATATAGATTTGTTCGGGGATCGTCTCATGTCCGGAGAACGGTATAATTCCAATAGTATTGTTTTACTGTTTACACGCAATGCATATTGGTTTTTTTTCTGTTTTGCCTTGCTTTAAGTTCTTGACATTCAGTGACAAATCTCCTTAAATCTTAAGAGCTTGTCTGAGAATTCTAGCCGTGTTTAAGGCGAAAAAGTCTTTTTTTATGGCCAAGTCTTCTATTGTCTGTACCAATTTCTTTCAGTCGTTGTTCAAGTGTCGCACCTAATGCCCCCAATCACACCGGGCATAAATTTCGCTTTCATGTCTCGTCCGTCACATAGTTCTTTAGTCGTGCTATTTCTAGCAAGTTTCTAGCTTTTTCAATCTCTCCTGCTGTCGCAGAGGATTATGATGTCTTTTATTCAATAACTATTTAGAAAACAAATATCTGCATTGTACTATTTATTTGAGTATAGTGAAACAAGAACAATTCCTTTGTTCATGTTAGCAAGTGCTGATTGGAAGGAGATATTTCGTCGCTAATAAACTGAATAGTCGACACATGAAGAAGTTAATTTTGACAAAAAATATATATATTTTAAAGAATACAAACTTTTTACCTTCCTCCAATATAGAACTAATCAAATTTCATTATATGAGAGCTATAAATATAATTTTGATTAATTACAAACGAAGAACAGGATCTTTTCTGATAATTCACCACAAATAATGTAAAGTTACTTAGGTTAATTTGAAGTATAAAGAGCAAAAGCCCACGGTATTTATAATGTAGCATTCTGGTGTGAAATTGACTGTTTATTTCGAAAATGACGTTAAAACATTG
This sequence comes from Acanthosepion pharaonis, assembly GCA_903632075.3. Taxonomy (NCBI): domain Eukaryota; kingdom Metazoa; phylum Mollusca; class Cephalopoda; order Sepiida; family Sepiidae; genus Acanthosepion; species Acanthosepion pharaonis. The sequence goes on along the minus strand of CAHIKZ030005407.1, from coordinate 74,686 downwards.
CGTTCGACTACCGTTTAGAAGTTAGGGACAATGTAAATTCGACTTCTTTCTCGTCGCGTACACAGAATGTCCGCTATTACTGGTGTTGTTTACATACTTTTATCCCGTGTCGTCATGCGACGCAGACGGTTCACTTGGCTGGATTACTGCGCAATGCGCGAAGTTTGAAATGAATGCGTGAAATAAGCTTGAAAAGTACAAAAGTTTTTTTTCGTTTTTTTTTGGTGATGTTTTTTTATGTGTCGTGAAAGTTTAATAAATTTAAAGCTTCATAAATTACATTTTAGGGTGAGATTATGTTTCATTAGCTATAGAGGACAATAAAGAGAAAATACTATTCATGTAAAAGTTCATTTTAAAATATAAGCACATTTTAAAATAAAATCCGCGAAAATCGTGCAGTAATCAAGACGAGTAAGATACGAAAAGCTGTAAAAAGGCCGTTAACTAAGTAAGCTTCCGCGCATTACGAAGAGAGAAGAACATATGTAAACAACGTCAGTAATGGCGGCCGGTCAACGCGAAAGAGATCGAAATTACAGTGCAGATAAATCGAAAACGGTAATCGAGCGCAAAGTTTTAATGTCATTTTCAAAATGACCAGACAATTTCACACCAGAATGGTACATTCTCAATACTTATACTGCAAATTAACCATTAATTATCGCAAATATTAATTCACCAGTAGAAATTTTAAATTTTAAATCAAAATTTGTTTGATTTTTATTAACTTTTTGGCACTCTTTTGAAATCATAAATTTGAAATCAGTTTGTCTGTTTTCTAATAAATGATTATGTACTCTAGAATAAAAAAAAAGGATGTTTAATGTACTGTGTGCCAGATAGAACAGCCTCCACATTATGGGACACCATGTGAAGCTGTATTTTACCTGGGATTACGATTATGTCTGATTGTTAGAAAGGACAGACATCTTTGAAGGATAATACCAATTTTATTCATATGACTGACAATATGAATTTCTTTGACCCAGAAACGCCAGCTCACACGCAAACAATGGAAGGTACCTAGCGGAACACCAAAATGAAGAATAAGTCTATGTTCAGGATTCATCTTAGCATGATAGACTCTTACTTGTGGGAGTTCCTTTGGAGACGTAAGACAAAAAATAACAATGAATGCATTCATAACAAATTTTAAAGTACATTTCTGAATTTTGTGTGAATTTCAGTAAATATAAATTCTTTTTATTTTGATGCGAATTAACAGAAAAAATCCAGAGAATATTTGAATATGTTTGAGTCGATTTAATTAGAATAGTTCTGGACAAAACTTTTTTAACTCACTAAAATGTTAAGTTAAACGACTTTTACAATTTAATTATATGAAAGCTATGAAATATAAATTTGATGATTTACAAGTGAAGAATATTTGAATATGTTTGAGTCGATTTAATGTACTTTTTTAATGGACTGAAATCTTAAGTTATACGACTTTTCTTATTGCAAAAATAAGAGCAGGTCACCCCAAAATAAAAAGCATTTATATTTACTAAAATTCACACCAAATTCTCCCTTGCATGATACTCCAATTGGGTTGCTCTTTGCGATATCCCCAAATGTAAGAAACTCGGGTGCGTTATTTCTAAGTGTGGGTCTGTGTTGGCGCTCGTCCTATTAAACAAGCAAAACACAAATTTTTAAATTGTAAAAATTTCCTTTTAAGTTCCTCGAATATCATCCGTACTTAGGAAATGTGGAACTCCCTGATTTTTGTAATTTTTCATTGATTGGTGGAGTTGTTCGAGGCAAGCTAATCAAATGTTGACTTAAAATTTATAATTTCAAAAGAGTGCCAAAAATTTAATAAAAATTAACAACCTTTAATCCGTCCTAGACATGACAATAAACTACATCCGCGTCCTGGGTAAGACGATAAACTACACATCCAACAGCAAGGTCTCTGATCAAGAGGCTTTGAGGAGCGTGGAACCACTTCTTAATTGCTGGTGTTCCCAGGTCCACCCTGAACTGGAGTGGTAGCACCTGTTAGGGTTCCAGCTATTGGCAAATAGTTAACCCCTAAACTGGGATCAAAACATTATGCAAGTGTAAAAACAGGTTTTAATACCAGCAATACTTTTTGTAAAAAAAATTACCAGCAATAAATTTTCTTCAAAAATTTATTACCAGCAATACATTATTACAAGCAATACATTTTTGAAAAAAATATTACCAGCAATGCATTTTGGAAAAAAATATTACCATGAATGTATTTTGGAAAAAAAATATTACCAGCAATAAAAATTTTGTCGGCATTAAATAACCCATTGAGGTTGATATGCCGTAAAACAAAACACATCAAACCAAACTAAACTTTAATTTAAAATTTATAATGTCTTGGGGTGAATTAATATTTGCGATAAGTAACTTTTCATTATTTACGCTGAACCATCAGAAAAGTTCGGACTTTTCAAATATATGAATGAATTCTTTCACGAGTAAAATGCATTGAATATAAATATATAAAACACATTTTTTACTGTTGATTCAGCCCATAAAGAACGTACCGTTTTAACGGAAAATGCATTAATATGTAGATTCATGGTTTACACTTAGCTAAATCACTATCATCATCTTCAACATCAGTTTCATGATTAAGTTAGGTCCTAAGGTCACTGCGCAGATGAACACTAAGGCAGGTTGATTTTTCCCTTCTCTTTTAGGAAATCGACGTTTCACTCGGTGCGAAAGCAGAGGGTTTGATATAATAAATACTGATACCAAAAATATGATTCATAGCTTTTAGGAATTTTTGAGCGTTTAGTTTATTAAATCTTCCGAAAAATGTACAGAAATAACTAATTTACGCAGATTTTGCTTAAAAACTAATTTGAAAATTTTAATATTTCAAGAATAAATCCAAATAAAGTTGATATATTTTGTATTAGATACATTGAATGGAAAATAATATTTTCAAGCCAGAATTCTATTTATGAATCACTTTAAGCAAAATATGCATTTTTTAACAGTATTTGATAAGTAAAAACTGTGTTAAAACAACTTAAGATTACTAAAGTCAACTTAATAAATAAGATTTGTTAGATCATTTGATAACTCATAAAAAAGTAGATAAAATATATATAACCGCATAATACTGCTGCGCCAAAATTATACGACAAAATGTTTGAAAATTTGCATTGTTTATTGAAAAGTAACAATAAAACCGCTCTACTGTGTAACATATTTCATCATAGTATAGGTCCATTGTTCAGTATAATTTCCATTTGAAGTAAATGAAGGTCTTATTTGATGACAATGGTTTAGCAAAAATGTGCTTGTTCCATGGATCTTCTCCATATTAAATTTGGAAATCTTCAGTAAATTCTAAATTTTATACGGCTTATATTTTGTTTGTCAGAGACCCATAAGTATATATATATATATATATATATATATATATATATATATAATTAAAGTGCTTAATTTTTAACGTAGTTAAAGTCCAAATACCCGCTCTTACGAAATGCGCAAATCTTTCCCTAGCCAGTCAAAAACGAAAAAAGAGAGGAAAAATTAAATGATGATACGAACCCGATCAAAATTAACAATGCCTTAATACTATTAATACAAACGGGATAAAGTGTTTAACAAAAGACTGAAAGAAAAACGATGCTGTTGCAGAGGATGAAAAAATAAATAAAGATAAAGAAAAATAAAATATTAAAATTAGAAACGAACACGTACATTACATTGAGAAAAGAGATTTTCAAACAATTTGCGGTCAGATGTGCGAAACAAATATTTTACTATGTGTTCGACTTAGAAAGAACACGTGTTTTTTTTAACAGATGGTGCATTTTCATATAGACAAAAATTTTACAATATAATCATGGATATTCTAAATTCTCTTCAATCATTGTCTATCTCAAAATTTAGAAAATATTTTTGAAAAACTCATATCTCCCACTTACTACTATTTAACTCTTTTATCTTAGTGTTTACGTCAGGTCACTCTGCAGTTTCTACTGGTACCCGGTAACCCACTAGTATCTGCGGTATCTTCATCGTTTGTTAAACAGGTTCCTCGACCAGGCTTTTCAGGCGATCAGTGTGGTGAGATAGCTAACAGGATTAAAATCAAAACATTCCAAAAGGTGGACGAACATTCTTGTAGGTTCAATGGCCATTTAGCATAATGAGGGCAGACTGGTCCCCTTACTTATCGCTTCATAGACTGAAGTCAACATCCATGATGAAAGATCCCCACCCAATTGAATCAAGGGTCACCTGTTCGTAACGAAAAAGACTTCAAGATGACATCGACCATGATTTTATCAATTATGTTAACATTGTTTGAAAATAATTATTAGAAAATAATTATTCGAAAAACTTTTATTCGGATTGTAAATTGTTTGAATGGAAATTAATCGAAAGGACAATTATATTAAATGATAATTATTCGAAATGCAAAATTTTTTCTTGCAATAAAAATGTAAAAATTAAAAGAGGAAATACACAAATGAAAATTATTCGAAATACAAATATCCTTAATAAAACAATTTAGTTAGAAAAAAATCCTTATGACCTTAGCTTCATGATACTGCACGCAAATAGTCAACTACGCAAGTTTACTCATATAATGATGTCATTAAATTTTTTTAGCTTTTTTTGTATACACGGTATTTCTTGGCACACTTGATATTTTGGCAACTTGCTCTTAGTTTTTCAATATGAATTTCTTGCAAGTCCTGTTCTCTTTAAAGAGCGTCTAAGAATTTCCATATAGCAGGACGATGGATGAGACTTGCTAAAAAAAAAGCCCTATGACATCCTTCAAGGTTGTTATTAGTTCTAGGTAAATCAGTATTGATTCTCTCAAAATAAGACCACGTAATTCGAATATAGGTATTTCGAATAATTATCATTTAGTATAATTGTCATTTCTATCAATTCTCCTTCAAATAATTTACGATTCAAATAAATGTTTTTCGAACAATTATTTTCGAACAATTTTCTCGATACGGGTTTGATCTGGAGAGGGATGGGCGGCGTCAGGTGTTTTTGCCAAAGTCTAGCTATACATGGACGAATACCTCTTTAGCTTTCATCTCAAGTATGTGGAGAGAATTGGTCAAGTTCTCAGCTGTACAATATTACGACGGCTATGTCTTGTTTGTTTTCTTTGTTTTACGTCATATCAAACACGATGGGTTAATTAATACCAATAAAGAATTCCAATATTAATCATTTCTAAGATACAACGGTTTAGAGTTTAATCTAATAATCGGGCAATTTTGCTGTTACACTATTTGGACGAAAATCCAAATGTTATCAGTCCTGACTTGACATCACGACGTTAGTCAGTTTACAACCCCGTGAAGTGGCTTCCCTGTGTATTTTTCTACAATATTTTCGTGACTATTCTTATGAGCTTCTTCTTTGTACATCGACCGCCTGAATTTAAAGGCACTATTAGGTTTACAATAAGGTCTCATCGATTTACTGCCGAAATAGATAGATGCAAACATAGGTTCTTTTCTAATAGTTTTTCTTTTCTCGCCTGTGAAACTCTTTTCCGGTTTCTTTCTTCTCTCTCTAACTGCTATCTTCCAAAATTTTTAACACAACGTCAATCGCTTAATTCTGTTTTCCCGAACCCTACCTTTTACTGTCCTTTCTCCTTACTAACATCTGCTTTTCTTTCACCCTCAGTAGATACTTGCGCCTTTGTGGCATTATCAGCTTGCTTGGCGTGAAATGGTTAAAAAAAAGTTAAATAAAAATATCTGGTCGATTTATGACATTTGTACCTCATTCTTGAGACATTTATTTTATATATATATATATATATATATATATATATATATATATATATATATATATATATATATATATATGAACTTTAATTCATTTACATTTAATTCCTGTAATGAGACTTTTTGAAAGTAAAGTCATCTGACCTGGCTATAAAACCAACTTACTAATATTTAACAATATTAGCTTAGTTCACTATTTGCATTATTCGGACTATTGTCCTCATCTTTTTCGCCATATTTATTACAATGTTTCGGCCGTTGTATGCTCCGACCTTCTTCAGGTGATTGGAATGTCGAATGAATGTCAGTTGTCAGTTATCTCCTGTTAATTCCCCTTTGAAAGTTCTCCACTACCTTAACCGGGTATTGAACTCGCACTCTTTAGCACCTGTCACTGGATCTAACCAACGCCTTTATCCACTGTGCCATGTGTCCTTGACATCCATTGAACATGGCACGTGGAACTAGAACAGTCTACCCAAGTGAGCGAAATAAAGGGTTCAGTTCAACATTCCAACCACCTGGAGAAGGCCGGAGCGTACAACGGCCGAAACGTTGTAATAAATATGGCGACAAAGATGAGGACAATAGTCCGAATAATGTAAATAGTGTACATAATACCTCATCTCAGAAATAAAGACAGATTATCTATTAAACAGTTATATATCACAAACTTTCATATTTTGTTTCTAATAGTTGTATTTCTTGTTTACTAATAATTAATAATAATACTTTGCCGTAACAAGAGTTAAAACTTTTAAGTGTCTTGAAACAGTCATGAAGATATCAAACTTTCACTGACTGGAATTAAAGAACTTAGACATCCATAATATAAAACCCAGTGGATTTAGGCGATATGTGTATTCAAATAATTAGCGACAGTTTGTAGAATAACGCCAGATTCGACACAATGTCAAATTAATAGAAAACCCATTGAGGATATAATCCAGCGAGTAGAAGAATAATGATTCCGTGTTCATTTAATTAAGATATTTATAACGACATTTGCCTGGAGACTGAGATAGCTATATTATTTCGACCGATGTTTGTCAGTGTTTTTAGATAGGCAGGCTATTAAGACACTGACAATCAAAAAGGAGTATTGCGATAGCCAAAGATGCCTTCCAAAAGCTAAGCAGCGTATTAAGAGACATAAAAAAAATATTCGTTGGAAACAAAGGAAAGAGTACTGAACTGTTATGTGATATCTGTCATCCCGTGTGGCAGTGAATGCTGGACAATCTTCTCAAAGATGAAGAAGAGAATTGAAGCCACAGAAATGTGGTTCTACAGAAAAATGCTGAAGATAACATGGGCCGAACATGTGAGCAACAACAAGGTTCTGGAGAGAATATAAACAAAAATGAAACTTATACTTAACACCAGGAAGAGGTAGTTGAAATTTCCGGGGTACATAATGAGGAAGGAGGGCTTGGAAAATCTGATACTCACAGGACAGATTGAAGGAAAGAGGGACACGGGAAAGCAGCTCGTAACATAATTGATGAGCTTGAGTAAATTCGAGGGTTTAAGAAGAATAAGAAAGACAAAACTTATTAACAGATACAAGGGACAAGAAGATGTGGAGGGCCATAATCATCTACGTCCTGCAGGGACACGATACATAAAAGAGAAGAGGGCTAATCTCACTCGGAGGATTGGTGTAACACAGTCTACAGTCTTTGCATTACCCATCTATTTAGCAGACAACTGCATAGAGTTTAATTTGCTCGATACTGGTATTTGCTGAATAAAAACGAAAGCCGAATTCCGTATTATTGAAATAAACAATGCAAAACGAATAAAAATATCAGTTTACCTCTCCTTTCATCTTCTTAATCAAGATGTCCCTATTCCATTTAAAGTAAAAAAAATTGTCTTTATTTTGTATATTTTTTGACTATGGGCTTGAATTTATTTGTTTCCAGCACAGCGTTTCAGCCGATAAATTCATTGTACTTAATCGGGCATATATTCCACAAAGTCTTTAGAAATCTTTGCGTATTTCGAAAACAATTATTCTTAAGTCTTTTCGTAAAATACATCTATTTGATGCTTTGTCATACATCATCAGTGATGTTCTAGTAGCTGATGTTCATTTGGGGTTACGGGTCATTCATCATCATACCCGCTCTCCGTGGTAACCCAGCCGATACTGATGTGGTATCGACTTGGGTACCACCTGTTAACTACAATTTTCTCCATTATTTATTTATTTATTTATTATTATTTGGGTATGGTATGTTTCCTGCTTTGTATCCTGTAGAGCCAGATCAAAACAATAGTTCTTAGGCCTTATACGAAAATTGTCATTTAATTGATATCACTTTCCTTAGTATATGTGATATTCCTAGTAGAGCGATCTTCTGGGCAACTTCTATGTTCTGGGACACTGTTAGTAAAATTGTTCATTCCTTTTCTCATTCCTTACTATCGGTACAGTCTCAGTCCCCACATCCTGTTAATCTCGATCTCCACGTCCTTGTATTTGGACGATTTCTCGATAAATTTCATGGAAGTGTTGTTTCTCTCAGATGGTATTGCTATGTCAATAAGCATGCACTTCCTGAATTTCTTGTCTTTTTCTGTTGGCTTTTATTTCCATGTCAGTATGAATTGGCATGCACCAGACAATACTTATATCGTTATTTTAGGTAACTGAGTCTGGTTGGTGCTCATATCATCGCGCGGTGCTTTCGATTTTACGCTCCTTGCATATCTTTCAATGCACATATTTCGAAAATTTGTTATGTCTGTGGGTAGATTGATTTTTTGCCAGTTCCGGAAAGCCTGATATAATATGGTCGACAGTTTCATTATATTTTCCGTATATTCTCCATTTCGGGTGAGTTTCATCCTTCATTATCTGACAGTGATCGCCCTGAGCTGCAATTGTTTTCAGTTTTCAGCCCGTTGCTCCTCAGCCACTGATGTGTTTTCTGTTAGTCCACATCTGCTTCTTTGGTTCTTTTTAGGTATTTGCCATACAACGTGTTGTGTCGTGTATATTGCTAAGTAAGCGTTCGACCTCTGTTCTAGTTGGTGTCCATTTATCATATAAGCTACCTGCTCATATGCAAATTATACTAATTTGCATCTCACTACATCTCCCTATAACGGAGGGGCCTTATGCCGCGAGTACTTCTTGTACTTATTCTTGTGTCCTCCTGAACATCTTCCTTTATCTCTCTCCTTTCCCTTGGAGATCTAGATCTATCACGTCTTTCCCTATAATCGAACTGTTCCTCTTGCATACTCTGGTCTTTCTCTTCTAACTTGTCCCATTCTACTTCTTCCTCCTCTAACTCATCCCTCTCTACTTCTTCCTCCGCAGTTTCATTCTGCGTTAACTCTTCTGTTGCGTCAATAATGGGCATCTCTGAAGGCATTTCCTCATCCGATTCTTCTCCTTGGGATCTTATTTGGTCAGCATGAGCTAGAACACTGTTCCCATTTTCTTTATTTAATATTGCAGTATTATGTCCTTTCTGCATAATAAATTCGGCTGACTCGGGTTGCATATTCCTATTTCTTTTGTATCACATCTTTTGATTTGTGGCATATGACATAGTCAAAGGGGACCATAATTGTCTGCCCATTAAGGCAGATGGTCTTTCCGGCCTGCCTGCATGTGGAATTGTTCTGTAACTTAATAGTAGTCTTAGTAGAAAAGCATCGATTTCCTCCTTCTGTTGCAAGCATGCTTTTATGCCCTTATTTACCGTCTGGACCATCCTTTCCGCTGCCCCATTACTTTGAGGGTGGTAGGGAGGGGTCTTGTAAGGTCTGCATCCTATTTTTCTTAGCCATTCATGCAAATCAGCATCCACAAATTCTGGTGCGTTATCAGTCACCAATGTTCTCGGTGTCCCATTCCTCGAAAATATTACTCTTAATATTTGTTTTACGGTGGTACTTTTTTTATCAGGTACTCTCACCACTTCAGGCCAACATGAATATGCATCTACTAATATTAATAATAGTCCTATCCCATTGACATAGGCATGGTCCATGTGTACTCTGCTTCATGGTTCTACTTCTCAGGGCCATACATGTATTTTCTTTTTTTTGCTTAAAATTCCTGAGTTCTGTGCATTTTTTGCATCTTTTTTACGTAGTCTTCTACGTCTCTTGAGTACCCCGGCCACCACGCTTCCAATTTTAATCTTCTTTGCGTAGCTGCCACTCCACAATGTACGTCATCGTGTACACTTTTTATAACCTGTCTCCTCTGTGTTTCTGGGGGAACTACCAAGTCTCCATTACATATTATCCCGTTTTCTATAGTCATTCTATGTCTAATTTCTTTGAATGGTCTTTCAGCCATTGAACAATTTCCCCAGCGATTCTGTTTTATCCTCGACATTATTCTATTTAACACTGGGTCATTTGTAGTTTCAGTAGCCATTTTATCTACAGATATTACATCGGTTTCTACAAGGTGCAAGAATGTGTCTTCAAATTCCTCGTCGTTTTTGTCCTTCTCCTCTCTATAAAACCTCAATCTAGATAAGGCATCAACGTCCGGTATCATATTCCCTTTAACATATTCAATGTCAAAGTCGAACGCCATCAGTCTAATCGCCCAACGTAATATTCTGGACGTTATAACTTTCGGTAGCTCTTTTCTTGGGTTGAAAATAAATTCCAGTGGTCTGTGATCACTTTTCAACAAGAATTTTTTTCCATCAAAACTGTCTTGCTCTATCCGTTGTCCACACTATGGCTAGTGCCTCCCTTTCTATATTCGAATAATTGTTTTCAGTTGTTGTTAATCTCCTCGATAAGTACAATATGGGATGCCCATCTTGTGACAAAATACCAGATATGGACTGCTCACTAGCGTCAGTAGTTAGAGTTATGTCCTTAGGGTAAAAAATTTGTACTATTGGCTTTTTTGCCAGAATCTGTTTTAAGTTTTCAAAGGCTTTCTGTTGGTGTTCTAACCAAATGAATTCCACATTTTTTTTTCTTAACTTAGCAAATGGTTCTGTCAACTCATTATATTTTGGTACATATTTTCTATAAAAATTTACCAAACCTAAGAAGGACTCCAACTCTTTTTTATTTTTCGGTGTAGCAACTTTTAGAATTTTCTCTATTAGTACTTTATCTGGAGAGATCCCTTCCTTTGATATTGAGTAACCCAAAAATGATATTTCATTACTGTTGGTTACACACTTTTTTGTATTTATTGTCATACCAGCGTCTCTTAGCCGGTTCAGTATATTTTCAGTTTTTTTCTTTAAATCATCTTCATTTAAATCTCCAACACATATATCGTCTTGATAACAGATGGTATTTTCAACATTTCCTATTACTTTTTCAATAGCTTTTTGAAAAATTGCACTTGCCGTTTTTATGCCATACGGCATTCTTTTCCACCTTAACAGGCCTATAGGTATCACTTCTTTAAAATAGTCGTCACTTCTTTAAAATTTTCATTTATCGGTATTTGGTGGTAAGCTGATTTTAGGTCAATCTTCAAAAATACTTTCATTCCAGCAAGTTTATGTAAAGCTACTTCCACATTCGGAATCGGGTACGAGTCAGCACAAACTTTATGGTTCACCCCTATTTTATAATCTCCACAAATTCTCAGGTCACCATTTTTTTTTTTCAATATCACAATGGGTGATGCCCATTTACTTCCTCCTGGAGGGGCAGGTTCTAATAAGTCTTCTTTTATTAGCTTTCGCAATTTAGCTATTACCAACGGTAATAAATGCACTGCTATTTTTCTCGCTTCGTAGTAGGAGGGGGAAACATTTTCTTTTAATTTCAGGCTAGCTTCATAATTTTTTAATTTTCCTGTTTTTTCTATTTCTATCTCATTAATCAACTTCGTTGAATTTATTTTCAACACGTCATTGCGTTTTTCGGCAATTTGTAACTATAATGGGTACTATTTCATATTTTTCTTTTAGTTCTATTGAACCTTCAAAGTAACCCATAATTGCTATAATCGAGCCATCAAACTGACGTAATTGTACGTTGTTTTTTTTTAAAAACGGTTTTCCCATTTTTTCCCATAAATTTCTGGGTACTATCGTGACCTCACTACCTGTGTCGATTTGCATTTCGACAATACAGTCGTTGATTTTCACTTTTATTTTTGTATCTCCGTTTTTAGATCCAGTATTTTGTATATTATCCTTTTTTACATTAAAAATCTGTCTATTTTCATCCTCTACTCTTTTTTTATTTTTCGTTTTACATACTTCTTTGAAGTGATTTTTTTTAAAACACTTTGAACACGTTTTTCCAAAGGCTGGGCATTTTTCTTTTTTCATTTCATGAATTTTTCCACAGTACGCACAATTTTTTCTTTTTGTTTGTACCGTATATGTTTCAGCCATTATTTCTTTGTAGGATTTATTTTTATTTTGGTTGTAGGTATGTATTAATTCCTGCTGTTGTATAAATTCTATACACATATTCAAAGGCATGTTTTTAAGTTGTAACTGTTCCATTAACTTATATCTATGTGCTGAATTATGCATACCTTCAATTAATCTTAGTTGGATTAATTCTTCTTCCGTTGTCTGCTCTCCTGTTCCTAGTTTTTCAAATTCACAGTATTTACTCGCACTTCTTAACCGGTGCAAATATTTTACTATCGGTTCATCCTCTTCCTGCTTCATTGCCATAAACTTGGTTCTTTCTGCAATCACCAGTCTTTTCTTTGGCATCATGTTTCCCTTAATAACCTGACTTATTTCTTCGAAAGTCATTTCTTCTAGTTCTCGAGGGTAAACCATTGTAGCAACCTTCATAATCACTTCACAACCAGCGGTAGCCATAAACAAGTCGGTGATTTCATTTTCCCCTCCTCTGTTTTTGTTGTCTTTCAACTTTTTACATCTTGCATTAGCAGCAAACCAACGAATCCACGTATCTACGTATTCTGGGTCTTCAAGGACCAAAGAGTATCCTATCAGCGACGCCATTGTTGTGTCGTGTATATTGCTAAGTAAGCGTTCGACCTCTGTTCTAGTTGGTGTCCGTTTATCATATGAGCTACCTGCTCATATGCAAATTATACTAATTTGCATCTCACTACACAACGCATGGTCCTCCCAGTTTTGTTGTAATTTCATTTGACCATGTTTTTACTTATTTGGTATAGATGGCATTAGCTTCGTTTTTTTTGTTGTTGGCATGATTTCAGATAAATTAAGTTGTTTCTTGAAAAGTACAGCTTCTTTGTTGATGGAGTGGATTTGGTGTTTTACTATTTGTAGGAGAGGGTCATTGGATTTTGTGAGGTAGGCTTCTAATCCGATTGTTGTAGTTTTTAGAGTTAGTTCAAGTTGGATTAGACTCCTGCATCCTAAAACTCTTGATACATACAGCTTATCAACATCTGATTTCGGGCGGTGCATCCTCATTTGGGTAAGTATTTTTCTGGTCTTGGCCTCCAATCTTTTAATGTCATTCAACTTCCATTTAATAATATTGAAGCTGTATGTTACTACGGGTATAGCTAAGGTGTTGATAGACCGCGTTTTATTGGCCCCATTAAGTTCGCTTTCTAGTATCAAACGCACTCTCCTATAATATTCTTTTCGGAACTTTTTCTTCTTAATTGAATATTGTATTCCGTCTCTTTCATTAATTCCTAAGTATTTTTATGTACCATCTTGGTCTAGTTCCTTAATCTTGTTGTTGATATCAAGGTCTAAATCTGTAGTTTTCGTTAGTTTACCGTCTTTGAAGGTGTCTTTGGCACATTTGTCGATTCCGAATTCCATCCTAATGTCTTCGCTGAAGATTTTGACAATGATGAATAGGTTTTTCTGCTGGTTGTCATCCTTGGCAAACATTTTAAGAACATCAGTATAGAATAGGTGAGTCAGTTTGCGATTCTGTGACTTGTATCCGTAGCTACTGTTGTTCAGTAGGCAGTTGAGTTGCACTAATGCAAAGCAGAAGAGTAGCAGTGACCATGAATCTCGGTTATGATAGAAGTGAGGATCTTGTACATTGTTGGTAGGCAGGTGATGGGCCTATAGTTCTTCTGGTTCTGCGTCTCTTCAGTTTTTGGGAGTAGGTATGTTACTCGCCATGTGGGCCATATGCGGAATTTTTCTGGCTTTATGATTATATCATTGTATGCCCATGCGAGATCTTGGTGGGTGCAAGAATTGGTTATTCGCCCCTATTCCTTGTGCTTTCCAGTTTTGGGTCTTGTAGATGATAGCAGTTATTTCAGTAATATTGATACCCGTTCATTTTTGGCACCACTCTGTATGTATCTGTTGTTCCTGTTGTTGTTTGATCCATGTTGCGCTTTCATTGTGCATTTTGCGGTTTTCCTACATCTTACACCAGAACACCTCGACTTCCTAGATATTAGGTGGGTCATTTATCTCTATTTTATTTTTCCAAGTTTTTGGTATAGTTTCATGACATCTTTCAAGATCCTGTGTTGCAAAAAAAATCGGGTTCTATTTTCATAACGTCTGGCTCTTTGTGCATTTGCTAGAATTTGTTTCAGATTCTCTTTAACTTTTGGCACGTCAGTCTTATTCTTTATGTTAAAGCTTCGTTTCAGTTGTTTTCTTTTTCTTCCTTTCATTCTGGAGCCCTTGTCTACTTCACTTAGAAGTGACAATTGTTCTCGTAGTTTATTTATTTCGGTATCTATTATTCCTTTCCAGACTGGCATTTTTCTTTTTCGTTTATATTGTGTTTTTAATTTTTTACCTATTGTTTCTGCGATCGTTGTCGATTATACGATATAAGATGATTAATTTCTGTCAGGTTCATCGGTCTTTCCTTTTTTCCCCCTTATTTTTTTAATTGCTTGGTTAGAAAGTGATAATGGTTTCCTTCCCTTGACGGTTATTTCTTACTTTTGGAATTGTTGGTGTTTCCTCGAAATACATTTCTTTACGTTCTCTCATTTTTGTCGGTTGTTTTTTTTGTCATTTCTGTTTCTCTCTCATATTAGTTATTATCTTCCTCTATTTGTTTGTGTAGCTCAGAAGGATCATTACTATTGTTTTTATTTATCCCTCTGCGTCTATTTCCTCTTTGTTGTTGCCAATTAACACCTCGATGTTAACGTTTAATCAGTTTTTAATGTTTTCTCTGATGCTTTCGAGTTCTATGTCAACTATTCTTTATTTCCTGATAGTGTCAGGCCTGACATTAGCTAGTTTGTTGGCAACGATGTTTAGTGTTTTTGAGAGATATTTTTCTCACCAGTTATTATAGGCGGCTTTGGTCGTTCTTGTCGTTGTCGGATCTATCGTAGCTGTGTAAAAGGCTATCATTACTT
The DNA here is from genome assembly GCA_903632075.3 of Acanthosepion pharaonis. Lineage (NCBI taxonomy): Eukaryota > Metazoa > Mollusca > Cephalopoda > Sepiida > Sepiidae > Acanthosepion > Acanthosepion pharaonis. The sequence continues at coordinate 59,623 of CAHIKZ030005407.1, read as the reverse complement.
CAATATATTCTTCCCTAGACCATTTATTTATTGTTATTATCGTGCGATTTTCTTTTAATGAATATAGAGGGCCTCTGTGAGGACTTTCCTCGGTGTGGTTCTCAAGTTCTCGTTGGGTAGAGCTTGTTCCAGTTCCAGACTTTTCGATCCCAGTCTGGTTCCTCACTGGCGATCGCGGCCCTTGTTGATTCGCGTGACGACCGATGCGGTTTATCAATATTTTTCTTCATGTCAGCATTATAGTTTGTTCGTATTTACCCATACGTTGGGTCTGGTTCGTGGGCGCCAGAGCATATCCATACCATGATGGGTCATCACGAATCAGGGGGCCAAACCTCCTCATGCTATTTATAATACGCTTGCTATTACTAACAACAAGAGCAAAATCTCTCTCTCTTTCTTTCTTTCTTTTTTTTCTTTTTACTATTGCTATTATTAACAACAACAACAGTAGAATCCTCATTTATAAGAGTTTGGATTCCAAGGAGTCACCACAGACACGACGTGCTTCACTAGACTCCGACATGACTTCAATTTTTATTGGAATTTTCTTTGACCTTTTCTCTTTTTCTCTCTTATATTAAATAATAGGAAACTATATTCTAATCTCCCTAATCCTGTTATTACACGAATATATTTTACCCATAACTACAATTAATATATATTAGGTTGGTGCAAAAATAATGACGTAATAATGTCGTTTTTTGACGTTAAAAATACATCAAAAAACGACATTATTACGTCATTGCTTTTGCACCAACCTAGTAGTTATCAATAATATTTAAAGAATGGGCTACTATGAGTGTATGTATAGATACTGAGTTGGGAACTGATGACATCAGGGGGGTCATTGATGAAAATAAGGAACAAAGCGGGTCCAAGAATAGAGCCCTGTGGATGCCTACACAGCACCTTAGACTCACTTTTGCATAAGTTTCAATAAGTATACCTAATGCATGGTAAAGTAATGGATTGCAACTCATATTGAGGAATTGGAGAGCCGAGTTTGAATTCCAGTTGAGTTCATTATATTTACATGTGCTAATACCCTTGGGGAAAGGTATGAATTACCCTTGGGTAATGTATGGCTTATAAAATAAATTAATAATAAATAAATACATAACAAAAGAAAATAAAAAAAAAACACAAGTCACTATCACCACAATCACCACCATCATCACCATAATCACCACTACTACTATTGCATTTCTCTTTGTTTCTTTTATCTATCTATCTATCTATCTATCTATCTGTCTATCTATTAGTCTATTCATTATCTATCTATTAGTCTGTTCATTATCTATCTATCTATCTATCTGTTTGTCTATTAGTCTATTCATTATCTATCTATCTATTAGTCTGTTCATTATCTATCTATCTATCTATCTGTTTGTCTATTAGTCTATTCATTATCTATCTATCTATTAGTCTGTTCATTATCTATCTATCTGTTTGTCTGTTAGTCTATTCATTATCTTTCTATCTATCTATTAGTCTGTTCATTATTTATCTATCTATCTATCTATCTATCTGTTTGTCTATTAGTCTATTCATTATCTATCTATTAGTCTGTTCATTATCTATCTATCTATCTATCTGTTTGTCTATTAGTCTATTCATTATCTATCTATCTATTAGTCTGTTCATTATCTATCTATCTATCTATCTAACACTAAAAGTCTGTGAATCGTTCGTACGTCGGCTGTCGGGCGCATAATGATTTCAGTTTGTTTCCATCTCTCATTTTCCACTCTCTGTGTTTATTTATATTTCAACTTTCTTTAACCGAACACTATTTTATACATAAAATAAAAAATATCTTTTGCCATAATTAAAATATAAATATATATATTCTCAAGTGAAGACGAATTAAAAATATATTTTGGCACATTAAAAGAATATTTTTACGTTAATCTAATTAAAAAAAAAAAAGATTTAAGAGTTGTTTATACAGTAAGTAAATATTTTTACTTCAACTTTCTACAGACAGACAATTTTTTTCCAATGTTTTATAACTTGAACTTGAACTGGTCACGGGTAGTCTAATCAGTAATAAGAGTCTAATAACTGTCTAATGCTCTGCCCGAATTAGGTAAAAAAGAAAATGAGTCAAAAATTAATGAAGCTAATAGGTACCGATTACATATTAAGTATATCAACAAATAATATAACTTAGTAACATGTCCTTAAAATTAAAATATTATTAATATGAAATTTAATTTTAATTTGTGCCTTTATACTAATCAATGTGTACGACCGCCAATGGCGTAATGGTAGAATCCCCGCTAATTCAGTCTGGTTTCGATCCTAGCTAGAGGCAACCGGACGTCGAGCCACACTGATGAGCTATGATACAGCGAAACAGTCTGTCTGTGGATGACGATACATGATCCTGAAAAATTTATATCAGTTGAGCTCTTTGGGAGGAAGTGTGAGTTTGTAAACAGTGACTATTACGGCTAATAATGCAAGGCTCTTCGATAAAGCGAATCGGGTTCTCTCAGTCACTGCGTGTTTATCTAAAAATAAATACGCTTAAATTCCCCTTTATCCCTGCCGAAGCGCCAATGGCTTAGTGGTAGAATTCCGATTGACGCCAATTCAATCGGGTTTCGATCCTAGCTAGAGGCGACCGGACGTCTAGCCACATTGATGAGTTGTGATACAGCGAAACAGTCTATCTGTGGATGACAATATATATATATATATATATATATATATATATATGTTACATTAAAGACGACAGGCAAGGTAATGCGATTAAGCTTTTTATACATACATATACAAGTACACATAGATCTACATATATACAAATCGTATAATATTATTATTATTATTATCACTGCCACTACTATAATTATTATTATTATTTTCATCATTAATATTATTGCATTCCTCTTCATTTCTTCTTCCTATAAGCAGTACCCGTCTTGTAATGTTCAGCAATTTGCTTAAATGACTAGAGGACGCTTTTGTAATTCAAAGATGCCGTTAAGAGAAACAGTTTAAAAATTAAACAATAACAATGGCAATGCAATTATACCAGTAGTAATTACATAATATGCAAATCAATAACATATTAAATAGCAATAACAATGATAATAATAGCCCATCGGTTACTTTTGAATGGTAAATATTAATTTAATAACATGTTTTTAAAATTAAAATAAAAAAAATTAAACCCTTTTATTTTAGTTTTTTCTTCTTTTTAAGAGTAAGAATTTAAGTAGATTATGATTTATAGTCACATAGATTTATTTTGAAATCAGATATTTACGTTGAGTTATATCTACGCTGAAGTGTATATTTCAGAAAATTAAATAAAACAAAATAAAACCAAAGTAAGCATAAAATTACGTTGAGTTATATTTACGTTGAAGTATGTATTCCTGAAAATGAAATAAAACAACAAAAAAACAAAAATGAACAGAAAATTACGATAAAAATTAAAATAATATCAAAAAGTAAATAAATAATTACATAAAATTCATAAAAATATATATTTACGTTAAAATTCATCAGGACAAAAAACTAAAAACTAAAAAATTAAAATACGCTGAAATATTTACATTAAATCTGTTACGTTTCCACAGAATCTAAAAAACACGTCATATCTGCTCGGAATCTTCCTCCCCCTCCTCCTCCTTCTCCACTTCCGCCTTCTTCTTCTTCTTCTTCTTCTTCTTCTAATAATAATAATAATAATAATAATAATTGTTGTAGCATACCTACGGAGGATAATGGGTATGTCCCCATTCACGTAAATACAGTAGTAAATACTGTATGATGGTCTGCAGTTAGAGATTCGTCTTCAGTTGTGCTGGTCAAACTGTCTGCCCCCGGGCAAAGAGGATCCCCAGACGAGGCTATATCGAAGGACAGAGTTTCATCTCGGGAAACAGCTACCCGGCCCTGTTTAATATGGAGTCTAGGGGGAATTTTGGGCCGAGCTTACGGGCTTGGATACCTCACATTAAATTCAGCCTTGTGCCACATCTAACCGCATGTCGCAGTTGTTAGATATCTTGCAGTTGGAGATTCGTCTCCAGCTGTACTGGTCAAGCTCTCTGCCTCTGAGCAGAGAGGATCCCCAGACGAGGCTATGTCGAAGGGCGGAGTCTCGTCTCGGGAAACAGCTACCCGTCTCGGTTTTATACAAAGTCCACGGAGAATTTTTGGCCGAGCCTACATTAAATTCGGTCTTGTGTCGCATCTAACCGCGTGGGGCGGTTGGTAGATATCCTACAATTGGAGATTCATTGTGGAATTCATTGTCAGTCGACTACTACTTCTATGCGCCGCTGGCGAATCTTATATGCGTTGTTCTTGTCCTAAGTATTATCGTTTAGTACCAACCTTCGTCCGATTATTCTATTCAATAACTTTCCCTAGTTTACAACAAGGACAACAACAACAATAATAATATTAATAATAATAATGATAATAATATATTTTTTTATTTTTTACTTTATTTTTTTTACTTTTTTATTTTTAAATTACACACTGAGACTCCTGTTGGCAATTTATAGTCCAATCAGGGGTAACTTTCAGTTCACCAGCAATCTATGCCCTTTCATAAAAGAAATGAGGCAAACGCAATAACGTTTTCGATCTGGTAGTGAACATGGGGAAACACTCGGCTGGGATGTATACATGCACACGCACACATATATAATATAAAAGGCTCAACACTAATATTCCATGATCACCCTGTGTCCATTGCACACACACACACACATATATATATACAATATATATATATATATATATATAATCTTACTTATTATAAAATGCAGATTGTGTGTGTGTGTGTGTCTGTACGTTTATATATTAGATCGGATTTCCTACATTTTTCAACTGATTTCAACAAAACTTCACAGGAATGCATAAAATTACCTTGCGGTGGTTCTGACAGTGCTCAAAATTGGAAAAACAATTGTTTTTGCACGAAATCAATTTGAAAACATGATAAAACACGAATCTGTCGCCAGAATGAAAGGAGGACAACTCATATCGAGTTATACTTATTATAAAACCCAGTTTGTGTGTGTGTGTGTTTGTTTATATATGGGACCGGATTTCCTACATTTTTCAACCGATTTCAACAAAACTTCACTTTTTTTTGGCAGGTAGTGTTTCTTATTGTCTTGCACACTTTTTTCTTTATTTTTACATTCAGAATGCTTTAGAAATTTCGTTTACAAGACAATTGTTTATAATAAAATTCTATTCAATCGATAGACTCATCACGATTGAAAACAATGTTTTTGTTTGAGTTTGGGTTTGACCAATTCATAAAAAAAAAAAAAAAAAATCTAATTAAGACATGCGTGTCCGTCAACCTTAAACAATAATCTTTGTCAATTTTATTTTTCAGTCTTTATGATGGTCGATACTTGATCTATCTCTTACTGTTACATCCTCGGGCAACGCCGGGCTCTACTGCTAGTATAATATAAAAGGTCCAAACACTAATATTCCATGGTTATAAATTATTGCAATGGAATCGTAATCACAATCCAATTCATCAGGCCTACAAATTCAAAAATTCATTTTGAAATTGTATGTCTGAAGAATTGGATCGTGATTACGATTCCAACGTAATAAATTATAACTATGGAATATTAGTATTTGAACCGTTATATTATATTCTTACTCTGTCCTGGACATTGAGTTATATCTGGATTCTATCCTCTTGGACACACACACACATATATATGTTGAAAGTTGACTAATGCATGGAATAATAATGCAACACAAAATGTACTTAGAACAAAATGTATTGAAACAAGAAAGTGTACACAATATTTACATATAGTCTTTTGTATATTCTGGGAAGAACGTTCCTGGAGAATGTGTTGACTAAGTCGCAATTGGGCAGAGTCTCTGGATTGAATCTCTTGATTCCTCCCGGTACCAACCATATTTATATGGTCGGTACTCCACTATGCAAATTAGGTGGATCCTACCATACCACAACAATATATATATATATATATATATATATATATATATATATATAAATTCTTATTTCTTCAAGTGGAATATATCAATTCAACAAGAACATGGAATTGTTGGTTAAACCACGTAGATTTCTTGGTAAAAAGAGAACGGACGCGATTGGAATTTTATGCATAAAGGGTGTCCACATAGAAGAGAAAATCAATCGTCTTAGCCGTAACAAGGACTAGTTTCAGAAAATAACGTCAGACAACCAAAGCAGTATCTATTAGCCTCTAGCAGAAAGCAAATTCACCGGGTTCATAATGTAGATATAATTTACGACAAAAAGCTTTGCGATTTCAATGTATTATCCATCACGTTTTAGTAAATAGTTATTTAGTCTAGACTAGAATAGGCCGACTAGAGTCATAAATTAAACGAAATACATCAGCAACGGCTTCCGATGTTATTTGCTGACCATTACTCTCATTACTGGTAAATGATTTTCGTGAATTTATTTAACATGTTTATCTGAATACGACAGAAAGCTACAGTAAGGGTGAATTCAGGGAAGAGCAAATTCCTTATAAAAGCAAAGTGATTCCTTATAAAAGCAAAGTGATTCCCTATACAAGCAAAATATTACCCTATACAAGCAAAGTGTTCCCATCAAACAAAATTTCAAGCTATATCACTACGGTTATACTAATCTGTCAGTTAAGTGCCATGCGTCATAGACGCTTAGGCGATCATGTATCTTTCGATACATGACTTAAGAGTCAGATTTTTTCCCGCAGTAGGTTGCCATTTCTTTCTCCGGTAGACCAGTTGCTATCTAAAGTTATAGAACTCGGTCTCTCCTGTTATTTATCCATAGCGGTTTGTGGGGAGGAGGAGGAGAAGAAGAGGAAGAAGAAGAAGAAGAAGATTTATACCTTTCCCGAGGGTATTAAGTGAATGTAAGTGGATTTGACTGGAATTCGAACTCGGCCTGACCGATTCCTCAATCTGAGCTGCTACCCATTAAGGCAAATCTAACAGTTTCCATGCTAGAAAACATTCGACATTCATTGACCGAATTGTTTTGTTACCTTTTTTTTTACTCATATCGTACGCCCCATTCATCATAACCATTTTAACACTAATTCTCTATATTGAGAGGCTCTCAGGCCATGTAGTGTGTGAATTTTAAAAAAATCTACAGAATTTCTTTGTCAGTCAGAATCGTTCATGGTGTATACTGGTTATTATTCTGATACAATAAATACAAACTCACTATGCATTTAATGGTAAGAAGACCATGAAACTAGATCTAAATTGTTTTGTATGCAATGTTTTATTAAACACCGACCCATTTCAGTTGCTAAGCGAAATTTGTTACGCGGGGAAAAAAAAAATAATAACGAATCTTGAAGATCATAAAACGACATGATAGACAAAATGTACACCTGATTTTATACGACAAATCATTCCGAGTCGAAGGAATAAAATCTATTACAAATCCATTCAAAAGGCACAGATTTTAAAAATACCATTTAAAATTAAAAAAAAAAAGATGCGAAAATGGAAAGAAAAGGCAAATCATGGAATAAAACAGGAAAAAATTACAATGTCTACTGTTTTTATTAATTTCACACTGTTTTGAAATAAATAACACGCGTGACCTTTTAGTTTGGGAGCATGTGTAAGTAATGGCTGATTGCCACATGTAAGGTGATCTCTTTTTTGTTGGTGTGAGTTTTGTATGCAGCGACCTTCGCATTAGCACTGCTGATTCTTTGGTAGCGAGATCGGGTCAGTTGAAGTTTGGAGGCGACATTTTCTGATCATTTTTTCCGTCCTCTTCGAGATAAGAGCCAATCTTAACGTTCTGTATCAATAATGTAGCAAGTCGGAGGTAAACTGATATATAAATCCAAGTGACTTTCCTAATGGAAAATGACAAGGGTAAAGTTCACGCTCTGGTGTATTATAGTATTTAATTTCTTTAATGTAAGTTATATCGTGAGCGAACGCTGCAAACTCGCCCGAAGGGAATTAATAAAAGTAAGCAGTCACGATAAAATAAGGATAATGGTTTATTGGAATTGTACAAAAAGCTTGTATTCGAACAGGCAAGCGAATGGTAACAGGCAAAAGAAAACGTTGTCCTAAAAAAAAAAAAAATTAAAAAAATGAAAAGAATAGTATTTTGAAATCTAGACAGCTCATTCCTATCTAAGAATTAAGACTAGATGCGAGAGTTGTGAATAAAAATAAATAAATTACATATGGTTGAGTCAGAGGAACACATATTGAAAAAAATGCCAGGATCTCGCTCGAGAGCTATGATGTATGGAGTACTTCGAACATTTTAAAGGAATTCGTGCCTGGAAGAAGATTCGTGAGTGTCGATGGGTGTCTTGTGAAACTCGTTGGAGATCCAGGCTCTCAAGATTTCCAACATCAACTACCATTTAAAGGCATGAAATACTACTACTACTAATAATAATTATTATTATTTGTCTATATTTCTGAGATTAGGTATTATGTACATTATTTACATTATTCGGACTATTGTCCTCATCTTTGTCGCCATATTTATTACAATGTTTCTGCCGCTGTACGCTCCGGCCTTCTTCAGGTGGTTGGAATGTCGAACTGAACCCTTTATTTCGCTCACTGGGGTAGACTGTTCTAGTTCCACGTGCCATGTTTAATGGATGTCAGTTGTTAGTTATCTCCTGTTAATTTTCCCCCTGAATGTTCTCCACTGCCTTAATCGGGTATTGAACTCACACTCTTTGGGTCATGTCACTGAATCTAACCAATGCCTTTATCCACTGTGCCATGTGTCCTTAAACGTGGCACGTGGAACACTGGGCCATTTGTTCTTGGGGATTTCTGTCCGAACAATGTAAATTGGGTACATAGGTTACTTGCCGTTTGATCAGGCTTCTGTTTCCTTTCGTTACGCTCAGTGTGTATTAAATTCTCTAAAGCCTCCTTTCACGTCGTGTTTGAATAATTTCAACTCTCCCTTTGAGATGGTTAAAGTTTCTTTGCAGTTCCCATCCTTAAAACCTCCTGGTTTCGCACTTATTCGGTTCACTATATTCGTCGTAGAAACAACTAATGCAAATCTAGTATGACGTGTTCTTAAGTCACCAAACTAGCTTATATATAATATAATGTGTGTAATGGATGTGTTTCTATTATATTATATTATATTATATAAATGATCTAAGAATATACTCAAATCATTTGTAAATATCTCTGCCGATGATAAGATGATATACAAGCGCACTTCTAAAACTTTTGACGATCAGAGATTGGCAGCTGATCTAGTACTAATTCCTAGTGGAGAAAAAAACTGTCTGGTTACATTCAATGGCTTGAAAACCAATCTAATTACATTCTATCACCGCCGATCTACTGTCGGTCACGAAGAACAGATGTCCCCTCATCGTGAAAGGATATTCAGCCCCAAACACACACCCAACCTCGTGGAATTGTTATATACGACTCATCGCTAAAGATGCAGGTAAAATGATCGGCTCCCTGTACCGCTAGAGTATGTACCTGGCTCATGTTATCCTCTATCTTTATCAGGCCCCCAAATGGCGTACCGTTGCCATATTTGGGTGACAGCTGCCCAGTCCTCACCTTTCAGTCTTGATAGAGTCCAAAAGCGTCTCTGGGCCGTTGCTGAATAATTATTTTCTACCCTTCAACCTCTCTCACAGCTGGAATGTGGTGATCCTCTCACTGCCCTATTGCTACTTCCATGGAAAGTTCTCGGACGAATTACATTCCTTGGTTCCACCAGGTTGAAGACCCTCCATGCCACTTACACTGTAGAAAACCAACATTCCCTTCGTATTCCAACGGCGAGAATTTCCACTCGAACATTTCCTGCGAACTATTGCTCTGTGGAAATGACTCTCTTATTTAAGCTTAGAGTTAACCGTTTACCTTCATCTCATTTCCGTAAAAAACTGCTTACTAACGTAACCCTCTACCGCGAGTGCCTCCGGGCCTGGTAGAGGATGAACACTACTGTAAAAAAATAAGATAAATAAAATGCACTATCCAAACGTTTTATTTTCATTGAGTTCCGTTGATTGAATGTTTTGTATTAAAATAATGTTCAGAAAAAATAACGTATCATGATAACTTTGAAGACCTAATTTTGAAGTTAATTTGACTACAGGAAATGGATATATAGTTTTTGCCAAAGGCATAGCCAGGGCCAGAAGTACATGCACTAATTTTATATTTCGTGTAAGAACTGACCGCCTTAAAATTAGCTCCAAAATTAGATCTTCAAAAGATATGCAATTAGATACAGTAATTCTACCTTTTTTGCCCGAAGGACATGCTGATCGTAAGAAGTGAAATTATACCTTTATTTTTAGGTCAGTATAAAACAAATTATATATATATATATATATATATATATATATATATATATATATATATTATATATATAAATATATATAAAACTTTCAAAAGAGTGTTTAAAGTTACGATTAATGTGCCTATTAAACAAATAAAATAATTACATGTTTTTATTGCTGATGCAAATTTGATCGAAGCTGTAATATTGTTTCGCCTAAAAATACATCTATCTTCACGAATGCGGTTTTAGAGGGAATAAATCTTGAAATGCAATAAAGTAGGAAACAATTTTATGCTTTCCGAAGAATAGGAAAGTATTGCTGGGAGAAATGCAACAGAAACAGAATAGGAAATAAGAATATATGGTAAGCGCGTGATAATATAAAGATCGATACGTATGGAGAAGAAGAAAAAAGACATTCATTGGCATTGATCAGGTTGATCACACGCCCCTTTTTGTTCATATATATATATATATATATATATATATATAGTAATCACGCGTTTTTCAAGGTTAGAATCTGATTGTGTTCTCCTTACATGACTGTAAATCATGATTTATTTTTTTTTACTGGCGCAATGCTTTGTCAAACGCTATCGTCTTAGTGCGTGTCACATTGCATAGTTCGTTTTCTTACTAGGTTAATATAACTTTAGAAAAAAAAAACAGCTATTCATCAGGTATTGTGTTCTTTATCATTTTGTATTATTTTACTTGAGATCAGGTCGTTCAAAATTAGCCGATTTTATTGGTTACATAGAAATCAGAGAAAAATCGGATTCAGTACAGAGGTAAAGTCGGCGTTTGAGTTCATAGGATTGCCGATCATAGAAAAAAAAAGTTTAAAAACGTCAAAATTGATATCCTAGATTTGATGTGGCCTTTGTGCGTGGATCACCGTGTTCTTTTTTTTTAGTAAATAGATATATACAGTAGTGTTTCTTAATGTTGTTTTTTACTACATGGCGCAGTCGTAGCGTGGAATAACTTAAACTCTGACACCCCCTTTAAATTTTAATCAGGAAAAATTAGTCATGAAACAGCAAAATAAGAAAGAAGTCTCTTGAAAAAAGAATTTATTTTAAGATATTACATTGAATATTTAATTATGCTTGTTGTTGTAGCCTAGAAAAGATTACTGAATAGAATAATCAAACGAATGAACGATAATACTTAGGACAATAACAACACGTATAAGATTTGCCAGCGGCGCGTAGAATTAGTCAAATGCTAGTGGTGAGTCAAGTTAATCACAGGTAGGATATCTAACAACAACCATAGTTGGTCAGATGTGTCACAAAGACGAATTTATTGTGGAGTATTCGAGCCAGTAGGCTCGGCCAAAAATTGCACGTAGACCTTGTATAAAGCGGGGTTTCTCGAGCTGTTTCTCGAGACGAGACTTTGCCCTTTGAAATACCCTTGTCTGGGAAGCCTCTCTACCCGGAGACAGATAGTTTAACCAGGACACTTGGAGGTGAATCTTCAAGTGGCAGGATATATACCAACCGTCCCAGACAGTCAGATGTAGCACAAGGCCAAATTTAATGTTGGGTATCCAAGCCCGAAGGCTCGGTTAAAAATTCCCCGTAGACGCCGTATAAAACGGGGTAGGGAAGCTGTTTCCCGAGACGACACTCTGTCCTTCGACATAGCCTCGTCTGGGAATCCTCTGTCCAGAAGCATAGAGTTTGATCAGCTCAGCTGGAGACGAATCTCCAATTGCAGACCAAGATGAAGTGGCAGGCCCACATACGGTATTCCCTACTGTATTTATGGGAATGGTGACATACACATTATCGTCCATAGGTATATTATAACAATTATGTGAAACCTGTGCTTGTTGAGCAAAGAAGAAAATTATCTTGAATGCTTATCATTTTTGTTTTAGCATCACCAGTGAAGATTAGTGGTACAATTTTTATTTAAAAGGATTTATGAAGAATTTACTATTTTTTTGAGAGGCAGATAATGACTGATCTAAATCCCTCGAGGAAGGGAAACGGAAAGGTTTGTTCATCTTTAAAGCATTTATAATCTAGTTTAAAATATGAAATGACAAAGACTTAACTTAGATAGGGAAGCCATGCGTTTGATGTCTCAAGTGTTTTTTGAATAGTTAAATATAAAAATAATTCATAAATTACGCTTCTGTTAATTTGGGATTAATTTCAGGGCGCATTAATATCCCCAAGCTCACGGACTGAGAGACGCTGATTTATAAATTGTGGTTACTAGAAACACTCCTACTATTTTCTATTGTTTTTTTTTTTTTTTACCATAGTTGGGAAGAGAAGACGCTTTCCGTTCTAAATACTTATATATCATGTTTTCCTTTTCGTCGGATTTCTTTGGTAACAAAAAGAAAGTACAGAGCCACTACATGACAGCTGCTCTCCTATACGTCAGCGAATGTTGGACGGTCTCCTCAAAGCTGAAGAAGAGACTCGAGGCGACGGAGATGTGGTTCTAAAGAAAGATGCTGAGGATATCATGGACCGATCGTGTGAGCAACGATGAGGTCTTGGAGAGGACGCAAACAAGGAGTCTTGTACTTAACATCAAAAAGGGGCAGCTGAAGTTTATCGGATTTTATTCATATCTTCCACTTAAATTATTTGTTCTAAAATATTTTACTCAGTATTTGAACCCAGCGCCCCGCTACCGTTTAAAATAAAGCCCCCCCCACACCTCTCTAGATTTATGTACAATGTCTTTATTTACATTGTTCGGACTGTTATCCTCATCTTTATTGCCATATTCACAACGTTTCGGCGGTTGTACGCTCGGCCCTTCTTCAGGTGATTGGAATTTCGGACCGAACTCTTTATTTGAGTTAAAAGAAAATAACTGAGACATCCGAAAGAGGCATGAAACAGGGAACTGGAACAATCTACTGCGGTGGACGAAATAAAGGGTTTGTTTCAAACTTTCAATCACCTGAAGAAGTGTAGAAGTATAACGGCCGAAACGTTGTGAATATGGCAATGAAGATGAGGATTACCGTCCGAATAATGTAAATAACCATATCTCATCTTGGACAGAGAGCCAAATGTTTTTTTAATCTCTTCGTGTGTATTATTTTTAATTTATCAATGTTTTGTCAGAAACTTCTTAATAATCAATGACTTTAAGATTATCCTAATCTTACTGATGTTTTGTTTTTAATTTGTTTCACTACATAACACTGCCTTCTTCAGTCGAAACCTTTTTTTTAGATCAGAGTATTTTCTGAGATATTTTTTAATTCTTGATTTTTTAAATGCCATTTTTACCTATACCTTTTAGCTGACATTAAAAAATAGGGAAAATACTTTTATCCTTTTTAATTAAAAACGATTAAAAAGTGTTTATTTTTCTTCTATATGATAAATTCAAATGTTAGTCTTTCACTGCAAGACTTTTTCAACTTTACTCCTAGAGGTCGTATCCCAAAATATCATACCATTTTGGAATCAGGTCGACTCCGTGAGCAAATTAAAAACATTCCGGTCCGGACCTGCAAATCCTGAAATTTTGAATTCCTAATTTTTCATTACTGAGATTTATTTCGGATTGGGCCATATTGGCTTCTACTAAAAAATCGATTAAAGAGACACAACTATCTAACTTTCAATAGCTCATATTCAAATTAAAAAAAATACTGTTCTCAAATTACAGTATTTCAAAATAAATTTGTCCATGTTTTCAAATTTACTCCTAGAGGCCGTAGTCCAAAATATCATACCATTTTGGAATCAGGTCGACTCCGTAAGCAAATTAAAAACATTCCGGGCAGGATCCTGACCCACAATCCTGAAATTTTGGATTCTCAAGTTTTCCTTACTGTGATTATTTTTGGTGATGTTTTTACGTGGATTTCGGTGACGAATTTTTTTGAAAGATAACAATTTTTATAACTTGGAAATAAATTTGAAAATAATCGAAATTAATCGTTAAATCCAGCCAAAGTCGCCCATGAAATAAAAAATAATTGTTTCTACGGAAAGTAAGGACCTACGTTCGTCATATTGTCTTTAAATTAAGTGGCGGGGGAGAAAAATTATTGTTGAAAATTTAAAAGGAAAGTTTAAATATTAATGCAGTACTTATATAGAATTTTGAGTTCTTCTGTAATTTATTGTTGCTTATTGCATCTACTCCTCCCTACCTATTATGATGAAGGACAAATCAAGAGCCCCCCCCCGCATGTGCTAGTTTAAATGCCGCCCGATAGGTCAGGTTTTAAGCTAGTCAGGCAGGAAATCCTCACTACAGAAACACATTAAATATCCACCTGAGGATTCTAACGTTGCTTTACCCCTGATTTTTTTATTCGGTCGAGTTAGCTCGGACATTCATCACGTCAACCATGATGTTCTTGCCTAAAGGTCATTAGTAGCGGTATTCTATGTTATAATATAGCTGGTCAATGTAGGTGATTTCTCGGCGACCAACTCGACTTGCTCCATGGCTAGGTGTCCACAATAGTAGATCATTCGCACGTTCTTGATTTGCTCGTCAGGTATGGTCCTGACAAGCGCATTAATTGGATCAATAGAGCTGTGATTTAGTTGGGTAGTGTTTCTAGATGTTAAGTATAGCTATCAGCATCTAAGTGTTGGTTTCATCAGCTATAGACGCTAGCGTTTTAGATCCCCAGATGGAGATACTAAATCCTCTGGGTTTACTCCCTTGCAACTTTTCTCATTGTTATCACCCTTGACGACGTATTGAGAATTTCCCTCGACAAAAATTATCATTTATGTTTTACTTTATCACCAAAACTCTCAAATCAATATCCTGAAAAAATGTTGACAGTTGACCTAAAACTTGACGGAAGCTCCACCTTAGAATAGTTTTATCATGTCCACTAAATGTTATCTCTCTTTACAGTATTGATGGAAATTTCTTTCCTAACCTTTTGTGCGAAGCAGTGTGGAACGTCAACATCTTGTTTATGTTATACTTTTCTCGTCGAGTTAAATGCGCTATCTATTTAACTTGTTTCTCTTGTTGAAAGTCTTCATATGCTGTGGTTTATGCCATTTGGTAGAGTTCTTTGCTTGTGATTCAGTTCACAAATTTAAAAGAAGGATAGTTTTTCACCTAAAAATTGCAGTTAATATTTTTAAACCAGTAACACCATTATAACCAAACACATCAACCAACATTATAATTTTCGTTTTAATATAATATTTACTGAAATTTAAAATTTATTTTTAACATAAAAAATGGATATATTTTCATTTGATATCCGCTTTCTTCGTTCCTTTTGTGTGCCGTGTCCTTTCAGGACGTAGACGATCATGGCTTTCCACTTCCCTTTATCCCTTGCAACTCTTAACCAGTTCCTTTCATCTGCTGTCTCCCCAGATCACGTTCTGGCATCCACTTGCCCGCCAGATATGTCATGCGTTGCTTTCCCTTGTCTCTTTTATCTCTATTCGACCTGTGAGTATCAGATTATCCATGCCTTCCTTTCTCATGAGGTGTCACAGAAATTTCCTCTGCCTCTTCCTGATATAAGCATCCACCTTGTTTGCATCCTCTCCAAGACCTCATCGTTACTCACACGCTCGTTCCATTATATCCTCAGCATCTCTCTGTAGAACCACAATTCGGCTGCCTCGAATCTCTTCTTCATCTTTGTGAAGACTGTCCAACATTCGCTGCCGTATAGGAGGACTAATGTCATGTAGCAGATCAGTACTGTGTTTTTTTTGTCACCAAAGAAATCCTCCTGTCTTGCAGTATTTTTTTTATCTAAAATAATCATTCATTTGTTTTATGCTACTGAACCTCATGGGTATAGTTCTATATTTTATATTACTTATTGGACTATTTCTCCAGTCTTAATTATCTCTATATTGCCAGGTTGTGACACTGAATTAAGGAGAAACCACTTGGGGCAAATATATAATTTTTTCTGCTTTTATCAACTTGTCTTCATTATTCTTCATTTACGACCAGAGTAAAACAAGACATGGCAAGGAAGTTTCCTGTCAAATAGCACACTTATATAAAGGGTGTTTCATTAAGACGGATCAAATTAAGCAGTAAGTAATTCAGTGTTATTGATGAAAATTTATTTATTACTCTATTGGATCATGTTATTTAAGTCATAGCAATTATGTGTGAAAAATAATATCGCCCAAAATATCCGCCAAGGCTTCGACGGCACACCTTCACTCGATGGTCAAAACTTTTGATGACGTCTCTGCATAGTTTCTCCTCGATCTCACCATATGCCTTATTATCTCATCCTTCAGCTGTTGAATTGTTGTTGGCTAGTTGGCATAGACCTTACTTTTGAGATGACCCCAAAGGAAGAAATCTAAAAGTGTCAAGTCGCACGATTATGGTGGCCAACTGACTTTGCTGTTTCGAGAGATGATGGGACCTGAGAACTTTTCATTGCATTTCTGTTTAAACGTCCATCTTCGTAATAGGCCTCGATAACTTTAACACGTTGTTTGATTTTTAATCTTTCTGTGGTTGAAATTGCCAAAGACGTAAGTTGTTAAATCTAAAAAAATAAGAAAAAAAAAAAAAGAAAGGAAACGCTTAAACTTAATTCATATTTAAAATCCGCCCAAATTATTGGTACACCCTTTATTATTACTTTTAATTCCTTCATCAACATCTACGAATTATCTTGAATTATCATTGATTTACTATCAGGTCTAAGAGATATATGACAAAAAGCTTTCTCTAAAGATATCTCATAGGACAATCAATGATCTCATGGCTACATCCAATTCTGCAAATTATCTTGAGTCACTGTTCGTTTCAATACCATGTTAGGAAGACCTAGAAAATACAAATTACTTGTCAGATATCGTGTCACTTGCCTATTGGATAATCATTGGTTTCACTCCCCCCATTAAAATCTACGAATTGTCTTCAAATACTATCGATTAATTTCAAGATGAAGAAAACCCAAGACAAACGAATTTCTCACCTGATATTTCGTCCGCCATTTCCAAGAGGATAAAAACAGATTTTTAAAAAAAATGCTATCACCCAATGCAAAGCAGTAATTCCAGTAAGAACAAGGGGTGACTGGGTGTCGCAGAATTAGGAACAGAAGCATTAATAATAATCGGGGAGAGAAAAGACTAATTAGGAGGACAGTAGATAGCGATTGGCATTCTATTTACATTTTTGCAGATTAAAGTTGGCTGGAAAGCATTGAGGCAGAAGGGAGTTCCACAAGCGAGAAGTGCGAGAGAAGAAACTGTTAGCATAGAAGTTACGGCTATATCTAGCCAGATCAACTGTAAATTGATGAGATCTTGACACCAGTCTAGTACTCTGCTTAATATTTTAAAATCCCATTTATACCCGATTAGAATAACAAAAAAGTACGGCACAAGGCAGCACCCAAAAGTGAGCGTTTTTGCACAAGGCACATGAAAACTAATGTCGAATCTTGATAAACAAACAAACAATACAGGAGATGGTATATACATTTATACATATCAGAACAATGTTGAGTAATTGAATGATAGAAAGGAAAAATCTATGCAACGCGTTTCGGTCATTAAAGGGACTTCGTCAGACTAAAAAGATGTTATTATTAATTTTATATAGGTAGGTGAAGAGTGAACATATAAACGTAAACATCGGTTGTGATTATGCACTAAGAGGATACGTTGAAGATGTAGCGACGCTAAATTTGAAATTAAAAATTTTTTGCGTTCGACGTGTCTAGACGTAACAACTCAGCCGATTTCATTTACTGTACGAACGCATTTGTTTTAGTGATTACCGCTGTTGTTTTTAAATATCCAACACTTTGACAAAACGTTTCTTAAAAATTGTAAGAAGCTGGATGCAAATTTCCCGTAGAAGACTCCGAAATCAGGAGACTTTTAGCCTTAGTAAATTATTACTTCTTTTAATTAAAGCAACATCATTTAAGGGGCAAAGCGTGTTAGATAAGAATTTTTCAATTTTATCATTTACTTGCCCGAAAATAAACAAATGAACAGACTGATGTATTAAGAACCCCCTCCAAAAAAAAAACAAACAAACAAAACACAACACACACACAAAAAAAAAAGGAAATAAAGGAAAGAGTGCTAGACTACTATATGTCTTCCTCTCTGGCAGTGTATGCTGGACAATCTCCTCAGAGATGGATACCGTCCTGGGTATGACGATAAAATACATCCGGCAGCAAGGCCTCTGATTGGGAGGTTTTGAGAAGCGTGGAACTACCTCTTAATTGCTGTTGTTCCCAGGTTCACCCTGACCCGGGGTGGTAGCAACTATGTTATTAACATATAGTTAACCCTCAAACTAGGACAAAAAAAAATAAAAATAAAAAAGACTATGAAAGTATAATAATAAATTTTTGTACTAAAAAATACCAGTAGAAAAAAAAAACAATAAAAAATTATCTGTAATAAATGAAAAAATTACCAAAAATGCACTTTTGAAAACAACACAAAAACAAAAAACAAGCAGTACATTATTGTACATGAAATTACTAATGTTCGCAAGGAAATTAAATTTCGGCATTAAATGACTCATAAGGAGTTGATATACCGCTAAATAACACCACCACCAACAACAAAAATAAAAAACACAGATGAAGTAGAGACTTGAGGCAACAGAAATTTCGTTCAACGGATGGAGTGATTACATATGTGGCTGACGAGGAAGTGCAAAGAAAAAGTGGAGACAAAAAGGACGCCTATAGTTAGAATCAGAAAGTTACAGTTGAGATTTCAAGGATACATAATGAGGAAATATGGACTGTAGAACTTGACAATCACAAGACACACTGAAAAGGGACATAGAGAAACAGCAAGTAAACTACCTAACAAGCTTAAATGAATAGCTGAACAGGGATGGTGAAAAGGCAAACAATTCAAAGTACTACAAAGGATAGGGATTTGTGGTGAGCCATGATCGGTCCAGGCATATAAGAAGAGGAAAACTTCGTCGGAAATAGCGCTACGTTAAGCTACGTATTTTTAAAAGTAAACGATTTCGCCGGATCTTTGGATAGTGAATGAATAACTTGTACAAGCAATCTTTAAAAGTTTTCCTGCATAATGTAGTCAGTCATAATAGTTTGCAATCATTAACAAACAT
The DNA here is from genome assembly GCA_903632075.3 of Acanthosepion pharaonis. Classification (NCBI taxonomy): domain Eukaryota; kingdom Metazoa; phylum Mollusca; class Cephalopoda; order Sepiida; family Sepiidae; genus Acanthosepion; species Acanthosepion pharaonis. The sequence continues at coordinate 40,212 of CAHIKZ030005407.1, read as the reverse complement.
CTACGTTATTCATCTAATCTTGATCCACTAAAATTGCTTTTACTAGAAACTATTTAAGCGTACAAGTGATGACAGGTGAGACACTAAAATCAATTTGTATGGCCCAGGGCAGGTAATTATCAGCAGTAGTGGTAGACATACGTATCAATTGACAAGAGTAAATTGTCACGTTCTCTTATGTCTAGAACCCGAAGGCAGCTACTCACTGTTGACTGAAACAAAGAACAATTAATTAAAGATAATTCACTATTTTATAATCTGGCTAAACTCACTTGACAAAAAGATATAATTACACGGTTTCGCAGACAGGTTGTTGCTTCATTCACTGGGTCATGCCGATGACAAACGGGAACTGATATTGACATTAGATATATTCTTTGGGCAATTCCTTTTGAAGGCGTGTAATTTATGCAAATGAAAATATCCACTGTTGAATTGGCCAAAAGGAACCTTAGCGAAAACTCTGGTTGGAAATGAGATCAGGAATTTCAGTCCTCGGTAAGTCGGTAGTGGAATGGGAAATGTAGTAAAAAGAGAAACATTACGGAGAGATGCAAATGATAGGAAGTTGTGGAGAGTCATAATCCCCCACATCATGGCGGAAAATAGCCTAGGCTAAAACTGGTATAAACGAATAAAATGTCGCTGCTGACACTTGTTTGAATATAGATCGCCAGTGAGCAAACACAGGCGATCCTAATATTGAATTAAGTAGACCACGTGATCATAGAGGAAACGTATATACGTAGGAAGTAGCTGACGATTAACGACCTGCATTTCTAGTCTATCCTCTTCACCAGTGGTTCCCAACCTTTTTTTCATGGCGGCACACTATTGAGTTCTTTAAATTTTCGAGGCACACCTATCACAAAAAAATAAATATTTTCCACTCATAAAGCCTTTTTGCAATAAAATAATAAAAAACAAAAAATATTATATAAGAAAAATTTTTATTCACATAAATCAACATATCCTGTATTCAATGTCGGATATAAAATAATAATGGTGAATATCAGTGGGACAGTTGTGCCTGGTGCTTCTTGACTACTGCTGCAATATTTGGGCTTGTAGAGAGACAATTATTTCTTCAATATTTTAAAGTATTTCACGTTGTTTTATTTTTAATGTTGTTTAGGTAAGAAAATTCCAGTTCACATAGGTACGAAGTTGAGAATTGCAGTAAGATTTTGATGGCTTTTTTACTTAGAGTTGGATACTTTTCCTGTTATGGTGAAACACACCTATTCTATAGACACCCCCACCTAATATAAGTAGGAGTAGTAAGAGAAACGAGGGTCAGTCGATGTCGGTCGACCGGCTGATCGGTTGAACTCTCTGCCTTCGGGCGGGGAGGAACCCGAAAGAGGCTACGCCGAAGGGCGGATTCTCTTTCGGGGAGGTAAACTCGACCCTGAACCCGTTTATACGGGTTCAAAGGGCATATTTTTGCCGAGCCCACGGGCTCGGAGATCCCACGGCTCGGAGATCCCCAGTCGGGCTCCGGCTGAACGGTTAAACTCTCTGCCTTCGGGCGAGGGAGCCCGAACGAGGCTCCCACGTTAAACCGGTCTTGTGCCACATGTTACCTTCCGGTCTTGTGCCACATGATGGGGTGACTAAATACTAGTCGATGTCGGACGACAGTAGTCGACAGTTAGTCGAATACGAAAGTAGTCAGCGACCACAACAAGATTACTCTGCGTAATACCTATTATATCAAGTTCCTAACGTTTTGTATGTCGAACCTATTTTAGGACCGATTTAGTACAAATACAAGCCTTCACTGCGAAATAACATTTCCATAAGAGAAATCCAAAAGGCGTCCAATGGCAGTTGTGCGTACGTCAATTTGAGACCACGATCACTGGAAAGGCTTGCTAATTCTTCTTCTTCATATAACTCAAAATTGAAAAGGTTGATGATTGATAAATCTAGGAACGGATTGCGAATCCAATCAAATTCTTCAATGCTGATTGAAGGAAAATAATCTTCAATTTTATTTTCTAAACAAGTCAAATGCTCACTAATAATGGGAATCATCTCGGTAACACAGGTTTTGTGAATTAAGGGAAATATATCCAAATCATTTACCTTCATTCTTTTCTGCCATATTGCAACTTTTTTCTTAAAAGCAACTAATTTTTCTGTTGCCGTAAGAATATTTTCATTTCTGCCTTGCATATTGCTGTTCAGACTATTGAGATGTCTAAATATGTCATTTAAGTACTCTATTTTAGACATTGACAATTCATTTTTAAGGTATTTACAAAATCTACCAAGTTTTTCATTTTCAAAAATATTAAAAGGTTCTTTCTGAAGCTCAATTATGCGAGATAGCGCGTTTCCATTCGATAACCATCTTATTTCTGTATGCAATAGTAAACGAACATAATGAGAATTCATATCCTTGTACAGCAACTCAAAAATTATGGACTTCAAAGGCCGAGTTTTTATGAAATTTACCATTTCAATCACTTGATTCATCACCTCTTTTAGTTCATTTTGTGCTATCTTTGAAGCTAATACCTCTGTGTAAAAAACAATGAGTTCGCACGATGTAAAGATTCTGTTTTTCTACTAAAGATGCGAAACCTTTTACAGAACCAATCATTGATGGTGCCCCATCGGTACATATTCCCACACATAAATCCCAGGATAAGTCATATTTTTCGAGGCATATTGTGATTGTATCAAAAATATCTTGACCTTTTGTAGTAACTGTTTGCAGCATAGAAATTGATTAATTATGGCATCTTCATTGATGACATGTATAAATGCAATTAACTGTGCATGATTACTGATGTCAGTGGATTCATCAATTTGGAGAGCAAACAGACTATTTTGAAATTTGGATATTACACTTTCCTCAATATTATCAGACAAGTCAAGAATCCTTTGCTGAATTGTATTGTTTGAAAGAGGGATCCTGCTAATTTCTTGTTCGGCCTTATCACCAAGCATAATTTTCACCATCTTTTTGCATGCTGGAAGGATCACTGATTCTGCAAGAACATGAGACTTCGATTTAAGAGCAATAATTTTTGCCACCTAATTGAGCTTTTTTTTTTCAGATACGGTTACTGTTTTTTTTAAATAGTTGATTCTAATAACCGTTGAAAATAATCGACATTTTTAGTTTGAAGGCTAGGATGATTAGTAGTTAGATGTCTTTTCATTTTACTTGGAACCATTGCTTCATTAGACAGCATTTGGCCACAAACAACACATAGCGGAGAAGGAATCTGTGTATCTCCAGTCCAGTGAAATCCAAATTTCAAGTAATCATCACTATTCAACCGGTGAACTTTTGTTTTTTTAAATGACGTTGTAGAATTATTCTTGTCATCATCGCCTTTTCTTTTCAGAAACTTTTGTTTGTCTTACTAAAACTTTAATTTACAACGCCTAAATATTTAATAAAAAATATCTACAAAGAATCTGTAAATATTGTGAACGAGATATATAGACGATATAAACTGGTGATAAAATAAAACCTAAATTTTTAACGATTCCGATTCCTAACCAATATTACTTAAATGTAATTGAGCGGTGACATCATGATTAAGAAATTGAATGTCTTTATTAAACAAAATGAAATTAAATGGCTTCTAGGTATTATCTCTTCGCGGCACACCAGTAATCATTCCGCGGCACACTAATGTGCCGCAGCACAGTGGTTGGGAACCACTGCTCTATACTATACGGACAGCAATTCTCTCCTTTATTCACTATACTATTTCTCTATTTGGATCACTATACGGGTTACTATTCGAGCGAGTATTATCGAGCAAGCAGAATTAGATTATTGGAAGGCGTCTGACACCCGTTTTGTTCGACAGCGTACTATAGTTGTATCTGCGATTACAAAGTCTCTACTACAACGAGAATTATGGATCCTGAATATAGTAATATAGTAATTGTGATTTCATTCCTTTGACCGATTGGTAAAGAAAAGGCGAGTAATAACTGAGCAGTAATAAACAAGAGCTAGACGAGATGACAACACAATAAGGCGCTTTACCACGCCCCATGCTGAATGTTTTCATGTCGTGAGATTTGCTTCTCAACCATTAAGGGAAGCTGGTTTGGGAGAATCCGTGATTTACTTGCTCAGTTCTCTTCAGACCCCCCATATATATATATATATATATATATATATATATATATATATATATATATATATATATACTGGGTGTAACAGCAAAATTGTTCAAATCCTGTAAGAGCAAAAATGTCTAATGATTTTATAACACCATTGGACTTTGAGCAATAAGAATGCAAAATTACTCTCAAACTCTCCAAGAACCGTGATGAATTCGATCATAGACGAAAAGGTCATGCTCAGCATTAATTAATATTAGCGAAGGATCGGAAGCTTATGAAGGATTGATATAAAGTTCAAATATATATATATATATATATATATATATATATATATATATATATATATATATATATCTTTCTCAACTTATCCAAGATGATCTTCGCAGTCTAACCTTCTACCCTTCTGTCCTGGAATAACAATGTGTCTCAGAATTTTCACGTACTATTTCATTTTCAAGACTTTTTCACTGCACTTTGCACTGTCATAGCTGAAACTCCTCTTTCACTTGCCAAACGTCTTATGGATTGCGTTGGATCTTTTTTTTAATTGATCTCTTTAGCAATTGAAATGATGATCCCTGTTCCAAATGTGACATTCTCATCCAGTTTTCCTTATGTCTCTGTCTTTTTAAAGATTATTCAACGTTCTCTTGATGGTTTTTGAATAAAAACGGAAGCCAGAATATTAATGTTGATACCATTACTGAAAGTCTGACTATTGAGGTAATCATATTACTTCAAACTTTATTTTTAGTGGGTACCCGTATTTGAGTAGAATATCATGTTTTTTTTAATCCAATGTTTAAAAACGGGCGTTCTACTTAAATACACGTATCCACTAACAATAACATTTGAAGTAATATATTAAATTTAGTTAATTAAGCATAATATATTAAATATATTTAAACCCTGTTTGAAAAAACAGTACGTTCTACTAAAATACAGGTATACACTGAAAAAAAAAATTTGAAAAAATAAAATAAAACCTTTGCCATTTTCCACTTTCAAGTAATGGTATCAACAAATAATTCGGTTTCATATTTATTTGAAATAGAAATAGAGGACGTTGAATAATCTTTAAAAGGTTTGACAAGAGGAAAACTCTTTGAGAATGGAAAATTTTGAACAGGGATAAATCTCCTTCCATTGAAATGATTTTGAACTTTACCAAGACTGGAAAGAGATATCTGAAACCGCGCCCGCGCAGATATACCAACAAAATTCTAATTTTGGCTCAATCTGACTTAAAAATAAAGCATAACAGGAGGAGTCAGATTCAGTATCGATAGAATAGGTAAGCCATTTCCCAACAGCCTTAACAATGGAGTGTGTATACGATTTCATCATGATATCTAGAGGGAACTCAACATATGTTCAAAATATGGAGCTTTAACCCCTTCCAGTTCGTAGGCGTGTATATGCGTTCTTACCGAACGTTAAACATAAGGTTAAAAAACAACTACAGACGTGTTTATACGTCGGTTCTGATTCTTTTTATGTCCTTCTGAGGTTGAACCGTCCTGGGTATGACAATAAATTACATCGGTGTCCTAGGTAAGACGTTAAACTACGTCCAACAGCAAGGCCTCTGATCAGGAGGTTTTGAGGAGCGTGGAACCACTACTTAATTACTGGTGTTCCCAGGTTCACCCTAACCCGGGGTGGTAGCACCTGTTGGGGTCCCAGCTATGGGCAAATAGTTGACACCCAAACTTGTGTAAAAATAGGTTTTAATACCAGAAATACTTTGTAACATAAAAAATTATTACCACCAATAATTTTTGAAGGAAAAATTATTATCAGCAATACTTTTTAAAAAAAAGCTAATAGCAATACAAACAGCTATGCATTCTTTGAAAAAAAATATACCAGCTATAGATTTCTTCAAGGAAAAATATTCGCAGAAATAGATTTTTGAAGAAAAACATATTACCATCAATAAAAATTTTGTCGGCATTAAATAACCCATTGAGGTTGATATGCCGTAAAACAAATCAAACAAAACCTGAGCATGAAACAAGTGTAATTGCTAACATACGTCTGGTAGAGGTATTAGCCACCAGGTACTTCAAGGTACCTCTGCTTTTTAGTTAATATGTTAAAAACAAATTTAAAAAAATCGTCTTTTTTTTTCGATAATAATCTTAACTGAAGTAAATTCAGGGTCTGTATGTTGATCATGAAAGGATACAAGGTTTGTTTTTGAGATGATATTCGCTTGAGAAGACAGAAACGCTAGTTTAATGTCGTTTACCGCGCATAAAATATGTTTCACTTCAAGCAAAGTTGTAAACCACATTTCGACTGCAGTCAGTCTGACAAAACGTCATAAATTTATGTTAATCGCCGCAACAAACGAAAAGTGAATCAGCTTTCGTGATGATGAAATGATAACGATTAGGTAACAAGGGGGAAAAAAACAAATAAAATTATCTAACAGAACTTATAAATGTTTCTGGATCCATTTTTCGGTAGGGAGAACATTCTTTAGAAAGGAATGATATGGAATATTAAAAGAAAAAAATAAATAAAAACCTCTGAGCTGAACCACACGACAAAGCTATGTAGAACAATGAATGATTGTCTATAAAAGGGTGTAATACAAAAGAAAGGAGACAAGTATTTCACTACAAAATGTACGAATGCTTCTATAGTGTAAAGCTTTGATGTCAATTCCTACTCCATAAAAATACGAAAAAATTTACGTCGTAGTTCAGGTTCATATTGGAAACCCATTGCAAAACCTTCCTTTATTCAGAAAAAAAGGAAGAAATTCTAGCTCTGTCAGAGTGGAGATAAGAACACTTTGATGAGAGTTGGAATCCACCACTCTGCCTTTTCCCGCTCCAAACAAAGAGCAATACGTGTTGCAGAATAACACCACCTGAATTATACACGATTTTTTCGGGTAAAAAAAAGAAAGGTCCAAGAAACATAATAAGAAAACAGGACGGCAACAGAATTACAAAACTTAAAATAAAAAGAAAAGTATTAATAGAAAAAAAAAAAAAAGACAAGAAATTTATTTTCTGCGTACTTTTTGTTTCATTTTTATTTGTTGTTGTTGTAAACCGTCATCGGCCCTTCTTTTTTTTATTTTCTCACACATTTTCTTCTGCGATTCTACACGAGGTCAAACTCTATCGCACGGAGACTTTCGACGATAAATATACGCAGAACTGAAACATGAGCGTATAGTCGCGCATGCGCACTATCGCACCAGGCACAAAAAGCCAGAATCCTGATTGTAATCAGAATAAATAAGCAAAAAACCCGATGTGACTTCACAAAAAGTTAGCATCGGTAGTATTTATCAAGATCCCCACACTTAACGACAGTTTTTTTTTGGCGTGTGCGATCTTAAACAAAAGAATTATATAAAATGGTTCTGAATTGATTACTAGAAGCAGATTCACATTAATATAAACATATACAGAAAGCGACACCCTTTACAGTCTCCTTCGCATCCACATAAATTACAAACGAGCTTTATTAGCATTCACCTACGCATTTGTTTAATCTTATAATTTTATTATAATAATATGATTATAACCTTTTCATTTTATTATTGCCTTATATAATCTTATTGTTATTAAATGTGGATTTATATGTACAAGATAAACATAGCTTCTGCCAATATAGGCGCCTCTCATAAATTGAGCACTTTCAACCATTACTCATTGGGGAAACACTTGAAAAAAAATTCTTTGACTCCTATTATTTACATTTTATTAGCTAAGAAAAAAATATAATTCAAAATGTATATAAGAAGAAATGATTCAACGATAATTTTACCGCATTTACCTATATATATGACGCACCCCCACAATGGCTGAAAATATGACCCTGCATCTTATATGCAAAAGCTGAAAAGTTCTATAGTGTTTAACACCAAGGCACATTGACGTAGACTATAATTTTGCTTCAGACTTTCATTTTTATCAATCCATTTTTCATAATATTATTCTCTCAAATGACAGCGTTTCATTTGTTTTGACGTGTTCATTCCCAGTACAGCCGTTTTTTCGTTACAAGGCAAGCAATGTTTGTACAAAGGCTTATAATTTTTTGTAGATTCATATATTTTTATACTTGAAAAAATGAATTTCAATATAACTTGATAAGACAGACATTCTGAAATATTGTTTAACATTGTCAAAAACCGTATTTTTCTTTTCTTTTTCTTTTCTTAAATCGCGCTCTTCTCTTAACTATTATTATTATTATTATTATTTCCTTTGGTTTCTGGTTTGTACACATTTCTTTCCGGGTCCTGCCCAGAGACCTAAGGTCAAAATGCTATCATGATATTTTCCATTGAACAATTAAAAAAAAACCCCAAAATACACACCCATACACACACACAGATTTTACATAGATAAAACCCTTCGTAAGGTATGAGTTATACTCATGAAAACAAATTTTTGTATTTCTTTAAGACATGGGCTTCCAGGAATATCTTCAATGAGTCTACTGAAATCTTTTCCAATCAATCCGAGTGCTCCAACTAGAACTGGAATTGTTAATGCCCTTATGTGCCACACTTTTGAGATTTCGATTTCAAGGTCCTTGTATTTTGATAGCTTTTTGAAGACATTCAAGGATACATTGCAGTCTGTAGGGACTAAGCATAAGGAGGCACTTCATTATTATTATTATTATTATTATTATGATTATTATTATTATTATTATTATTATTATTATTGAGTGAGATAGGAGCGAGCTAACAAAGTGACGCTGGGGTGACAAATATACAAAACCCAATAATACTCATTATAACACCAAGATTCGGAGAATTGTACACTGGGAACATGCACCACAGCCAAACGTGCGTGTCATAGTGACGGATAACTTTGCAGGGGAGCACAGATAGAAATAAATCCAGGCCTATTAATGTAGTCCGCTCAGACGATCTCCGATTGAGGAGGTTCAAAATTATATAAATGTAACTCCCAAGTCACCTTAGCCGACTTATTCTTTTAATTAAAAAAAAAAAAACAACAAAAAAAACAACAAAAAAACAAAAAACAAAAAGCAAAAGAGAGTAACGTTCTTGACACCCGACTATAACACTTCTCCAGTCATCTCGTTCTTGACACCCAACTATAACACTTCTCCAGTCATCTCGTTCTTGACACCCGACTATAACACTTCTCCAGTCATCTCGTTCTTGACACCCGACTATAACACTTCTCCAGTCATCTCGTTCATGAACAGTGATATAAAGTGTATCAGATCCTTGGGGACATTACCAGCTGGCTGAAGTCACGCAACTTAGAAGCAAATCTGTATTTCTGAACCGGTTATTTAATGTAGCTAAGAAAAAAAACAAGTATATTTTAACACCTACAATCAGGTAAGATCAGTAGCCATGACAGAAATAACTGTCATCGCATTAGAGGATCTTATTATTATTATTTTAAAAAATTACCTTTTTGACTTGCATTTGTTTTATAATCACATGGCGAGTCTTAACCAATGCTGATTTGTAGATTTGTTTAACGGCATATCAACACCTTCTGGGTCATTTAATGTCGAGATTTAATTTTCTTGTGGACTAATAAAAATATGATATGTTATTCTGCTTTCACAATTGTTTGCATGGTAAATGATATTCAGATTTTTTCGTATATACATGTGTGTGGACATAATTACTAGAGGCAAGTGATTGTGTCGTATGTTTTTTTTAATGTTATATTTTTGAATACATTTTGACTTAATAACGTATAGGATATTATATGAATTAATGTCATGAAAGTTCATATTGCTTGTTTAGTTTTAATTACTGGCATATCAACACCTCTATGGGTTATTTAATGCCAAAATCTAAATATTTTGGCTAAAACTACAGATAACATGTATTGCTGATTATATATTGTCGTCCATTTTATATAAAAATGTATTGCTGGTATTTTTACTATAATTTATTTTTATACTTTCATAGTGCTTTCATTTGGGGGATCAAAATTTGTCCATAGCTGGCACCCTAACAGGTGATACCACTCTATGTCAGGGTGGACTCGGGAACAACGGCAGTTAAAAGGTGGTTCCACGCTCCAGTCACCTGATCAGAAGTCTTGCTGCCCGATGTAGTTTATCGTCATACACAGAACTGTCATAACCAATGAACTAGCACAACCAAAGGATGTTATTTTGCTGTTTTCACTTATTTAAACAGTAGAGAGTTATTAACAAAACAAAAACTTAAATGGACAAAGCTTCTCGAAGGTATATGGTCTGTTTGTTAGAACTATTTTTGTGAATTTCTGGAGAAATGGTGCACCCGAAATCTTGTTGATTTGGTCTTTTGTTTCTTTCATTTACAATAGGGACAAGTTTTAATGTTTAAGGGCCACAGTTTTTAGTTCTTCAGCGTCATTTTTTTTTTCTATTTCCATCTGCATGTCTTTGCATTTGTTTAGTTTTTCAAAAGCCTTCGAAGAAATATTGTTGCCACAATATCTGGGTGATATGCTGGTATTCTTCGATCTGTGTTGATTCAAAAATCCCAGCCGATGATAACATCTGATCGCTCGACTAAAGGTTCAGGATGTTGTTCTTGCCACTTTACAGCTGTTTTCATCCCGCTATGATGGAAAATCTTCCAATAAGTAGGGAAAGAATCAAGCTAGATGTTTGGAATTTTATCAATTCCTAGCGATTTCCACTTGTGAGACTTGGTTAAAGCGTGTTTTATTTCTTTTGCTGTAACATCTTGCCATTAATGCTCTTGGATATTTCCCGGACTATTTTTTTTTAACCATTTTGCGTGCTCATTGTGACATTTGATATCTCCCATATGTTATTCAGTAATATGCTTGTTTCTATTTTGCTTCCTATTTGTCTGTAAAATTTCTTTACGCCCGTTTGAAATATCTTGTTTTGTCTATAGAATGTTTCACCTTTGTCGAGTCTACGGAGACATTGCACTTTAGCTTGGATTTTTCTATCAGTTCTTATTTCACTTGGGGTATATATGTTGTTTATTCTGCAATTGATATTTTCTATTTAACTTTACATACTTATTTCGGTATTTATATCAAGTTCCTTCGAAATAGATATTTCTGCTCTCGTTGCTTTGACAGTTTTCTCGATGTTTCACTTCCATCTTGGTTTGTTATTGATGACCTGCATTTCTTTATTCCTGGTTTATTTCGCATTTTCTCTAAGAACTATTACAACTGCATATATCAAATCAGTTCTGCCAAATTTGGTTTGGCTGCATTGCATATTTCACTTAAAGGAAAATTTCCAACATAAATTTTATATTTAAGCGTGTTATGGTGAAACACCCCTATTCTATAGTTAATAGACTCTCCCACCTAATAAAAGTAGGAGTAGTAAGAGAAACGACGGTCAGTCGATGTCGGACGACCGGCTGAATAGTTCAACTCCCTGCCTTCGGGCGGGGAGGAACCCGAACGAGGCTATGCCGAAAGGCAGAGTCTCGTTCGGGGAGGTAAACCGACCCTGAACCCGTTTATAGGGGTTCAAAGTGTATATTTTGGCCGAGTCCAAGGGGTCGGAGATCCCACGTTAAACCGGCCTTGTGCCACATGATACCCTCGTGTGGGGTGACTAAATACTAGTTGATGTCGGAGGATCGGCTGAACGGTTGAACTCTCTGCCTTCGGGCGGGGAGGAACCCGAACGAGGCTATGCCGAAGGGAAGAGTCTCGTTCGGGGAGGTAAACTGACCCTGAATCCGTTTATACGGGTTCAAAGGGTATATTTTTGGCGGAGCCCACGGGCTCGGAGATCCCACGTTAAACCGGCCTTGTGCCAGATGATACCCTCGTGGAGGGGGTGACTAAATACTATTTGATGTCAGACGACAGTCGAACTCTCTGCCTTCGGGCAGAGAGGAACCCGGACGAGGCTATGCCGAAGGGCGGAGTTTCGTCCGGGGAGGTAGACAGACCCGATCCCGTTTATGCGGGGTCTACGGGGATTTTTTAGCCGAGCCTACGGTCTCGCGAACCACACAGTAAATTCGGCCTTGTGCCAACATGTGACTGCGTGGGGCAGTTACTAAATAGCATCGATGTCGGACGACAGTAGTCGACAGTTAGTCGAATACGAAAGTAGTCAGCGATCACAACAAGATTACTCTGCGTAATACCTATTATATCAAGTTCCTAACGTTTTGTACGTCGAACCTATTTAGGACCGAGTTAGTACAAATACGAGCCTCCATTGCGAAATAACTCCACAACAAAACGTATGCTTATTTCTGATATACAAAAGAAGCTCGTATGCGACCAATGTCAACTCAGGCTACTTTCACTATCTCTTCAATTATTTCCCTTTTCGCAGTTCTAATATCAACTGCATATTCTTTAAATTCGGTTGTTTCTTGATGACAGGATGTGTGTATAGTATTACAGTTATCGGCGCGGAAAGTGAAATCAGCAATCCATGTTCAATTGCCGGCTTAGTTTGATGCGTTCACTTTCGCACAAATGTCCCTGGGGAAAGCACACATCTATTTATTCCACCCCTCTATGGATTAAATAACAGAATAGACAGCTCCTCGCTACTAGCCTTGGCTAGTAACCAGTCTAAGAAAAAGAACACTCTGAATACTAAACCGTGAAGAAGACAAAGAGAAAACACTCCACAAGCTTTCCTCAGAAAGCATGGTTATTCACAGGTAATGAAGAAAAGGAATGTGTGGAGAGCCATGAACACGTACGTTAGAAAATTACATTATAAAAGAAGTGACCTAATAATACACGAATTCAATTCAGAGGAAAATTAAACTTGAAGCTGTTGATGATTTTCTTGTATTTAAATTAATGCAAGCTAATGCAAGAAATTTAATAGAAGCAATTGATAAATAGTAATTCGTTAGGAAGATTCCAAGTCACGACTTGAGATGCATTGTAAGTTCTCTAAGGTTATTCTTTATTCAGCCATGCCTTAGACCCATCCTCCGTATAAATCACACTTCCTGCTGATGTGACTTATTCAATAAATCAAATTCTTTCATCTGAAATAAACGTAAAGATCACGCACTGTAATATATTCAGCTGAAGAATACCAACTTTATCGTTTCGTTAACGAAATTCCACAAACCTGAAGAATAATTATTGAAAAGAAAAGAAAAGAAATACTCCCCCTATGCCAAGTTGCAATTAAGTTATAAGTCTCAAGACTGTGCTTATGAATTTTCTTGCAATCTTTGGTGCCCAACAGATTTCTGTTTGCCGATATTAACCACTTATGACAGATTTGAAAATACAGACCTACTGGGGGAAAAATTATATATATATATATATATATATATATATATGAAATAATCCTAAGGGGGCAGGCAAACGGATCTTCAGGTTAAAACTAGCTTTACCCTGAAGATCCGTTTAGGTGAAACCTAGGTAGGTTTGTCTAGCTCCTTAGGATTATTTTATTTTTTGCTCTACTTAGTGTACTTTACGTTTAGTATTTTAATCGTTTTGGGTTGTCTTTTTTTACTTGGAGCTCAAGCACTTGACGAGAGCATTGGTACAGTGTTATGTTCTTGATTCTTTCTTTTTTTATTTCCAATTTTTCCTCGGGCATTAATTTGTTATATTACAAGTTGAGCTAACTGCGGTTTTTCAAAACGAGTATTACAATTCATATATATATATATATATATATATATATATATATATATATATATGTATGTATATTAGACATCCCTAACTTTTTATTTTCAGAAAACGGGTCAATAATTCACGCGGGTATTGTATGACATGTTGATGTGTCTGAGTATTTTCCCCTAGATATCATAGTACTTGCACATCGCCAAACCTCATAATACTGTTTATATGTAATATGTGACTTATAGCCACATCATGTTGAAACAACTTTCTCCTACGATCACTGAAGTTAAGCTATGTCGAATCTGGTGAGTACCTAGATGGGTGATTGCTTGAGAATACCAGGTGCTTTAAGCTTGGATGTGTGGGTGGTGTAATGAATAATGACCCGGAATTGTTAATCGGAGAGCCAAGTTCCAATTCCAGTTGGGTTCGTTATATTCACATTACGTGTAAATGCAATGAAAGAAGTATGAATCCCTCCCTTTTCCAAGCTATGGTCTAATTAGTAAGACTTGTATCACTAAATAATATTATCTCAAATTCTTACAATATAAAAATATTTTCCGTCAAAGGGTTGATAAACCGTAGAAAACAAATCCATCAATCGATCATATAATGTAAAATATAAATAGTTTACAGAACATAAAATACAATATAAATATATAAATTATAAATTCATGTCTGCTCGATATAAAGATATATTAACAAAGGTAAATCGATGTAAAGAAATAATAACTAACGTAGCCATGACTATAACGTTCATTTTTATACTACATTCGAACATCTTTAATCCGGCAATCTGTGGTCAGACAAATCCCATGGTCCGGTAGTTTTTTAATCAGCGATTATTGGTTCATTTAGATGCTACGAGGGTAGCGCCACAAGTTGTTCACAACCTTCGACAACAGCAGAGTGATTTAGTGATACGGGCTTTCTCATTTCTTATATATAGTTGTATATTTACTCATTCAGGATAGAAAGCAAATATTAATTTTTGACTTAAGGCTTTTTTGTTAGCTTTTGTAATTTATGAAACAATAAAAACCTTGTTTGGAAGCATTAATGATTGTTTTGTTTCTTGTTTCTACCGTTGATAACAGAGCAAGGCTATGTTTACATAGTTTTTTAGGAGGTGATTTCTCTCATCTGGCATCTTCTGTGAACCGGAAGTGGCCTAGTCCCCAAAATATCGGATTAAAGAGGTTAGACTTTATTCAATTTATTGGTCTGATCGCCAGAATTACTAAGGTGTAGCGAGACGCTTGTTTCTAAAAGAGACTCTAAAATTTTAACTAGGGCTTTTTTTTTTTTTTTTTTTACAAAATTTTTACCTCATAAAAAGTCCAAGAGCAACTTAAAATAGAAGGTTACTAAATGAGATTAGTGCATGTAATTGAGAGGAAGAAGTGCAGAATATGAAGTTATGTGAGATAGATAACAGTTGGTCATAGACAAATTAATAATGTTAGAGGAAGCAGTTTTTCGGGAGTCTGTTCCATAAAGTAGCGCCACTTGAGAAAAAAAACTGTATGAATGGGACTGCCTTCAAACCAATGGTATACAAAGGGAATGAGGATGCTTCACTCGTATGTATGATGGGCCTTGGGTATAAAGATCTGAACTAATTAAAGTCAACATGTTCTATAGTCATTATTATATAGTTACTTTCTCTTTTAATAAGTGTTGCATTCTTTAGATCAAAGTTGTGATTGAATTTCTATGTATAACTAATGCATTTGGTAAATTGTTGTGCATAAGATCCTTTCTGAGTTCAGAGATACTTTCTTTTATTAATTTCTGCAAGTTTCACCAATGTATTGTGAGGGGCAGTTGTGACAGTTTATTTTATGTATAACTGCTTCAGAATTATGATCATTAGATTTATTTTTCGTTCTGATCACATCCATAAATTTTTTGATGTGGTTGTAATTATCTTAATATCATTATAATTGGATAGATTGTTTTAAATAGTAGATGTTAAGGAGATAGTAATTATTATTATGTCTTTGTTTCTATCTAATTTATTGCCATTGTTATTGTTGTTAATTACATCATTATCTTTACACACACACACACACGTGTGTGTGTGTGTGTGGGTGTGTGCGCGCGCATGCGCGTGTGTTTACGCGCGTATTTAGATAGCATATCTACATTCAAACATGTTTCATTGAACAATACAGACATATTGTTTGTACTTATTTTTTTATAATGTTCCCTTATATTGAAACGCTTGTTTTGCAAAACTTTCCATTACCGCAACGGATGAATTTTAAATTTTCAAATAACTATAACAGAGCGAGTTCGCGCGTGTTTTTATGAATCACCATGACAACGGAATTCAGATTTTATCGCAGGTTATGATAAGTCTGTCTTTGTGATTTACTCCTGAAGATGATCTTAGAAAAGATCAAAAGTACTTAGGTTAAAAAAATATGGCGCCTTCCTTGTTGAATTTCATCTTAAAATCAAGAAACTGATTAGATAACTAAAGATCAGTATAAAAAATTAGTAGTAACAATATATATATATATATATATATATATATATATATATATATATATTAATACAAAAGTGGAGGGTCGAGTTCTAATTCCATATTATATATATATATATATATATATATATATATATATATATATATATATATATATATATATATTAATACGGTAAAGTAAGTGGAGGGTCGAGTTCTAATTCCAGTCGAATCCATTATATTCCCTTACGTGCTAATATCCTTTGAAAAGGTGTGAATCCTTTTCTTCTCTCTCCCAGCTATGGGTAAATAGCAGGACAGACTCGGTTCTATAGCCTTGGATGGCAACTGGTCTAGGAGAAGGACAACTCTGAATTCAAAACCTGCGGAGAGTCCTTTGGGGACCTTGTGGCACGAAGTGCACCAGGTCTCTGTATTCAGCACTTCAAAAAGTGTGCTTGGTTTTGCACAAAGCCTTCATCCCTATAATCAAATCACATGTGCAGGTGTTTGGAAGTCGGTTCCTAGGAACTGAGTTGCTCAACCCTCATACGTCGAATATGACGGGAGAGTCCAGTATATATTTTAAAGGGAGAAAAAGCAGGAAAAGCTTTTGATCATGATGTGGATTTTTAGGCTATATATTTTGCTGCACGTGTTTCAGTTCTTGTGATCTTCCTCAAGTGAGGAATGGTTATTTTCACATATTATTTAAAGGAATTATGTTTTTTTTCTCTATGTTAAATCTTTTAAGCTTTGTCTTTCACTTCAACATACAACAAGAATAAACCATTTACAGAAATAACAAGAACTCTAGACCTACTTAACAAGAATGATAAAATGAAAGACATACTAAAAGCACAGACCAATCAAAAAACCTAAAACACATATTAACCTCATCCAAATTTAGTCAACACATAATACAAGGGGTCGCAAAATGCAACAAGAAAAGATGTGGGGTTTCTGATATAATTATAGAAGGAAACGCCTACAGTTTTGAAAACCCCACAACAACATTCACAATAAAGAAAAATTAAACCGTAACCCCCAGAATTTAATTTATGCACTCAGTTGCACAAAATTCAACAAATCTTATATAAGCATCACTCAAGCACTGAAGAATAGAGTCTCCTATGTAAAAGCAAAATTAAATTACCAGGCAACAGAAAACTCTTTCTGTTACAACACGACCAGCGTAACTTTAAAACAATGCCAATATTTCAAACAGACAATTACTCTTACCCCCAAATACAAGAAAATACTTAATAGACAAATTTAAACCAGCATTAAACAAAATATAAACCCACACACAATTAATTCATTTAAATGTGTGGAAATAAAAATTCTTCCACTGATGAAGGTCACAAGTCCCGAAACACGTGTAGCAAAATATATAGAATAAACTATAATAAAAAATTCACGCTAAACTTATTTTTGTGATGTCACCGAAAACTTGTTGTCACATTTGGGATATCAATGAATGCTCGTTGTAGTAGAGACTTTGTAATCGTAGATACAACTATAGTACACTGTTGAACAATACTGGTGTCAGACACCTTCGAATAACACTCGCACTAATAGTACTTGCTCGATAAAACTTGTTCGAATAGTAACCACCATATAGGGATCTGAATATAGAAATAATATAGTGAATAGAGTAGAGAATAGCGGTCCTTAGTGTAATAGAGGACAGAGTAAAAGTAGCGATCAGTTAGACATCAGACGACTTCCTGCTTATGAGTTTCCTCTATGGTCACGTGGTCTACTTAATTCAATAAAGGAATTGCCTATGTTTGCTCACTGGCGATCTATGTTCAAATTCAAGTGTCGGCAGCGACACTTTATTCCTATATAACACTTATGTTTGAAACAATTGAAACTAGCCCTTAATTAAAAATAATTATGAATACTGCACGAACGTTTTAAAAGGTTTACAGTAGATAGTTTAAAATATCAAACTCATAACTAATAACTTTAAATAGTTAAAAAATAGATATCTCAATAATTAAGTTGCCATTACTGCACGTGTATGTTTACATAATAAAATTAAAAAATTGTTCAGTACATAAATTTAACGTTTTTCACTTCACAAGTAAAAAAGAAATTAATTATCAGATGAGCAAAGCAATTTTGTCTTAGCAAAAACAAGACCCTGAAGAAGACATTGTGCTAATGTCGAAAGTTTTCGGGAATAAAATGGATATGCATAATTATGGTAAATTTCTTTATTCTTTTAATAAAGATACTAAGAAACTCCGTAATCCGTAAATATGTCTAAATTATTTAATATCTTAATGAAAACGTGCCTATACATACATACATATATATATATATATATATATATATATATATATATATATATATATATATATATATAAGACACTTCAGTAAATCCAATTGACTTCTCTCAGTCACTGTGTGTTTATCTAAAAATAAATAGCCTTAAATTCACTTTCATCCCTGCCGTGCATCAGTGGCTTAGTGGTAGACGCCAATTCAGTCTGGTTTCTATCTCTAGCTAGAGTCAACCGGATGTCTAGCCACATTGATGGGCTGCCAAACAGTCTGTCTGTGGATGACAATATATATATTAGTTTTAGATTTACATACACTCTACTCTTGATCACTTTAACCCATATATATAGCACACCTTATATTTTAGAGAAAATGAAAGCAAAATGATACTTATAATTTGAATCAGGAAGAGACAGTTGAAATTTGTAGGACCCCTAATGAGGAAAGAAGGCCTAGAAAATTTGACACACACAGGGCATATTGAAGGAAAGCGTGACAGGGGAAGCAGCGATCTTGTGCAAATGGATGGTTGAAAAAGATTGGGAGAGCTAACGAAAAGAAAAAAAAAAACCTTACTGAAAGCTAAAAAGGTTAGGAAGTTTTGGAGTGCCATGATCATCCGCGACCTGTTAGGATATGTCACATTGAAGTAGAAGATAGTTTCTAGAAATTTTACTATTATCTGATATATATATGTAAGCTTAGATTAACAGAATTCAAGTTAACACTCCATGTTTCATATATTTCAATAGTTATGTTCTGTTTAATGCCCTCGATCACGTTTTTCTTTTGATGATTCTTTAAAACCAAAACCTTTTCAATGAATCAATACAAAAAAAATGCTTGTCGCCAGGTTGCTGCTATAAATCACTGAAAGTCGACGCAAAAAGTTATGTGCTTAAATTATTCAAGATATTTCTTGGATATTTTCCAATAAAAACCCACCCCAAAGCCCCAAACAAATCCAACCATTGCCAACGTAACACAATGAAAAATGAAAATGTGTTGTTGATGTTAGAAGTGTTATCGGTGGTGGGTAATGTTTTGGATTTGTGGACTTTGTAGGCTCGTTTTATAGCGTTGAGGATGAAATGATTTGTGTAGTGAAGAAGTCCAAATGTTTTTTCAATGTACAGGGTGTTTCTAAAGCCTGGACACAAGAAATCTCATTAACTATATTATTTTTACCTCCACAGATTAAACGTGCTTTTGTGGAAAGAAGAAAGAATGAACGTCTTTTTCTGGGTGAAGGTGTACTCAGTTAAAATAACATGCAACACACTTGATAGAAACGCATACGGAGCGAATGTGTTAAAATTGACGGCAATGGGGTGCTATTGCGTTCTCATAAATCTTGCAAAGCGTATCAACTTTTGCATCACAAATGATAGAAAATTATATCGAAGGTTTTATCTGTTAATATTCCAATAAAATGTTAAAAAAAATATTTCTTTAAAATATGCTTTTTTGCTAGTATGTCCAGACTTTAGGGTCACACTGTAGACTCACTAGCCGATATTTAACAGTCCCCACCACGAGGAATGTATGTGGCACAAGGCCAAGTTTAACGTGGGTTTCTCCGAGCCCGTAGGCTCGGCCAAAAATATTCCCTTAGAACCTGCATAAGTGGGTTCGAGATCTGTGTACCTCCCCGGACGAAATTTTACTCTTCGGAAAAGCCTCGTCCGGGTTCCTCCCTGCCATAGCAGAGGGTTCGACAGAAGTCACACACTGCGTGTCGACTGCCTGCCGTGTTTTCAAATAGTACAGGAGAAAGATAACTCTAAATTCAAACGCGTATGTGGACTTGGTTGGGCACATATTGCGTTCATATTTACCCAATTACCCTAAAGAAAGGCATATCCATCTCTTCTTCTCCCAGCTATAGGTTAAATAGCAGGGCAGATTACAGGGTGTCCCTAAAATCTGAACACGCAGGAAATCATATTAACTATATTTCTTTACCTCAACAGATTAAACATGGTTTTGTCGAAAGAAGAAGGAATTGACATCTTTTTCTGAGGTATCCTAAAGGTGAAGGAATACTCAATGAAAATCACAAATACAACACACTTGATTGAACGCATAAAGAATGAATGTGCTAAAATTGGCGGCAATGTGGAGTTATTGCATCGAATTAACGTTAATCATACAAATCACATCAACTTTTGCATCACAAATGATGGAAATCATATTGAAGACGTCATTTGTTAATATTCTAATTCAATAAAATGGTGAAAATTTAATGTTTTGAATATATGCATTTTTTCCTATCTATCCAGACTTTAGGGCCACCCTGTATTTATGTTATTTACTTATACGCTACATATTTTGACCTCACTTGAGGTCAAATCCTATGACTAGTCCTGATTTTATTTTTGACTGTGGGAATAGAAATTAATTAGTTCGTTTTAGTTAGTGGGTTTGCGGCAAACTAAAATCAATTTGTTTAATAAGATATCGAGAAATGTAGATATTTGTCTATTTCAACAGCACCTGGTATTTCCAAGCAGCCACCCATCTAGATACTGACCATTTGGAATGTTGCTTAACTTTGGTGATCCTACGGGAACTGATGTTTCAAAGTAAGTCTGGAAGAGAAAGTGGTAACAAGTGGCGAGTACTTTTTTCTTCATTTTTCATTTTCCATTCTGTTGACCTAAATCGCAAGCCAGTAGAATCCTTGTTAAATGTCTTACCCCCACCCAGTCCCAAAATGTTAAAAACAAATACGGTAGATCCAGCGGGAGGAATTTTTCAATTCCTGCCAGATGGCTCCCTATATCAAAGGAAAGATTTCATCTCCGAAGGTATTGTCTGCGTTCTTTTTTTTCTTCAAACTTAAAAAAGGGGGACATGGTAACAAGTGATTGATTGATTTTACGGATTTTCTGGGATATTTATAACCGAAAAATATTATTGTAAGAGGTTGTTACAGTATCCGGTGTTTTGGATATTCTTGGGAAAGCTATGAATCCACATCTCCCCACTAACTGCTAAGTACTAACCGGATTCAACCCTGCAGTTCTCAGTGTTCCCAAAGGTTTCCCATCTAAGTAATGATCGGGTTCAACACTGCAGAGCTCGGTGTTCTCAACCGGATACCCAGCTAAGTACTGATCGGGTTCAACACTGCAGTGCCCGGTGTTCCCAAGTGGTATTCCAGCTAAGTACTAAGCGGATTCAACATTGCAGTACCCGGCGTTCCCAAACAGTCCCCGAGCTAAGTACTAAACGGGCTCAACACTACAGTTTGTCGGTGTTCTCAAGTGGTCTACCATCTAAGTATTGAATGTATTCATCACTGCAGTGTCCGATGTTCTCAAGCGCTCCCCAAGCTAAATAATGATCCGGTTCAACACTTCAGTTCTCAGTGTTCCCAAAGGTCTCCCATTTAAGTAATGATCGGGTTCAACACTGCAGTTCCTGGTGTTTCCAAGTGGTGTCCCAGCTAAGTAGTAACCGGGTTCAGCACTACAGTGGCCGGTGTTCCCAGTTGGTCGCCCATCTAATTATTGAACGTGTTAATCACTGCAGTGTCCGGTGTCCTCAAGCGTTTTCCCAGCTAATTAATGATCGGGTTCAACACTGCAGTGCCCGGTGTTCCAAGTAGTGTTCCAGCTAAGTACTAACCGGATACAATAAGTGCAGTATCTGGAGTTCTCAAACGGTCCCCCAGCTAAGTACTAATCGGATTCAACATGGCAGTGGTCGGCGTTTCCAAGCGGTCTCCCAGCTAAGTACTAACCTGGTTCTACACTGCAGTACCCTGTGTTTACAAGTGGTCACCTGATCGGGTTCAACAGTGATAAACTTCGGAGATCGAACGAGAGCCGCTGTTTTCAGCGTGATTTGACCGTAATCAGAGAATAACGAACATTTTCTTTCGATTCTGACTGTATGAAAATGAATTTAGTTAAGCTTTATATAATCAGTTACCCCGTGCTCTAGCAATAGCGGGTTGGCGTGTGGCGAGGTACAGCTTTAGTTGACGGGCAGATGAAACCTTTTAAAGCTTATTCGAAATACCTGGCCGAGGATTCTAACAAAGTACCCCTTGGCGGTAAGATCGAAGAAGACTTTTATATGCTTATAAAATCTACGTCACCCTGTAACTAATAACAGATTTTAAGCAGAATAAAGTTAAACTGAACACCGAGTTTAAAAATAAAAGAAAAAGAAAACATTTAAATAAGATGAAATTTTTTTTAAGTAAAAGAAGAGTAAAATAAACTTTATTATAATTTCCTTACGTGACATTTAGCGATGTGTAGTTGTTATAAATTCGTGACATCCACGGCTGCACGTTTGTGTGAAATCCAGAATTGGCTCGTGTCCAAAGGCGACGCTGAAAAGGAAATATTTACGCTGCATTTGGGACTTATTGTGTTAAAAATAAACCTATATAAAAATAAAGTAGCTACACCACGACTTTGTATATATTTGCGTCGTTGACCTTTCTCATGACTGCGTATTCCTCATTGACGCCAATGGTCTGTGTTCTAGCCGATATAAAAATCATACTGGAATGCAGATTTTCAAATTCAACGTCTATACTTCGAAGAGTGGAGTAACCCGACCTTTACTAACATTTATTACTCATTTGGTCTTATGCCACTTTTAAACCAACTTATTAGGGATATGTTTACATACGTGTATGGAAACGCAAATGATTTTAAAAGTGTCTAAATGCAAACAATCTGATAGAATATGTGTTACAACATTATTCTGACAGGTGCCAATTGTTGCGTTCTGTGTCGTCACGGGATCCCCACGCTATTAATAAAAACGTTATCAACGAAAAGGTCCATGTACTTTTCTTTTTCGTTTTATTAAGAGATGCAAATTGGATTCTAAGAAGCAGTAGGAGTACTGACGTGACAGGAACGCATGTCGCACGTTGTCTCAGCGTCCCTCCGCGGGTGGTATGAGCCGGTCGCAAACTTGAGTGCGGGAGGCATATCGACGTGTCACAATTATTGAGATCCTCTTTTGAATTCGCGCCGTTTTGTGCTTGTATTCAAAACTCAAACAAAGGCAATCCATCACTGTCAGAATTGCTCACTCACGTGCCACTCCGGTCATTCGCTGAAAGTTCTGCCCCTGGTCTTTGCATTCTCTAACAAAATCTTTCTTTAATGACTATACAGTAAAAAAAAAAATCGACATTGGGCTATCTTGTATCCTTATCCTAAATGAAGACTTGTGAGTAGGGTCGCGGTTATCGGTGAGCGACTTGGAATCGCCGTGCCGTGTTCAAATTCTGGTGTTCGTTTTGTTCGTTTTAGCATAAATACTTTTGGGAAAGGTATGGATATTTTTCGGAAAGTCATGAATCCACGTCTTCTCTCCACTACCTATTACATGTAAGAATCAAGGCAGATTGATTTCTCTAGCCTTGGTTGGAAAACAGTTTAGGAGAAGAGCATCTGGTTGAGTGAAAAGCTTGCAACGCCAACCTGGTAAAGTTGCTAAGGGAGCCACAGCAACTTGATGATTTTGAGACCTATTCTCCACGGGCGTGTTTAACAACATTAAGAATCGCACCGATATTTCAATGATTTATTAATCAACTAGTTAATAAAAGGATCTGTAAAATGTATGAGGCATAAATGGAAACTGGATTAGAAGCGGGAAAATACTGATGTACACACACACACACACACACACACACACACACACACACACATATATATATATATGATAAAGATACGAGTGTCTATTACAAACATTGGAGAAGTTACTAAATGTAAGTGTGTTTAAATCAATCGGGCACACTTGCACCAAAATCTGTAGACGGTTGGCTTGTCAGCTGTCGAAACTCAGTGCAACCCGTGCACATATCTGCCATCACATCACGAACAACCAAATTACATCTATCAATATGAGACAAATATTAATAGAAAATATGAAAGTAGTGTACGGCAAGCAATGCAAGGAAAGGCTTAAAAAACCTGGAAGCTATTATTATACTAAATAAACATCCCACATTAAATAAAATATCATTCACCATGGGAGACGCCCTAATGAAGAGTATATAATATATTTAGTGTGTGCATATATATATATATATATATATATATATATATATATATATATATATATTGAACAATAAAAAAATATTAAAAAATTGAAATCTTCAGACACACTGGGTTGTAGATTCTTGAAAATTCTTTTGTTTTTTTTATTATTTCATTTAGATTCCTCGACTAGTTTCGGCCAAAATGGCCATCATCAGGAGAAGAAATATTTCTGCTTTCTGGTAGCAGTAATTTACAGAAATGAATGTCTTGATGGAGAAAATGAACTTTTGTCTGTAGTTTTCATTTGTTTTTTTTTTTTATCTTTTTAACATGAATCTTTTAACATTCCTTGTGTTGGTCAAACAGTCTCTTTTAAGTTGTTATTTGAGATAAGAGCTGGATGGATCTATGCTTCTCTGAATTTTTAGTTTTATTGGTCCTGGAGAGGGGATGTGTCTCTGTTAAGTGTTTGTGTGTGTGTTATTTGGTTCTTAGGGAGTGAGTGAGTATGATATGTGTAAGCGTGTGTATTGCTGTGGGTGTGTGTTATCATTTGGCTCATTAGGGAGTGAGTGAGTATGATGTGTGTATAACTGTGAGGCCTCAACTCCTCCGTAATCATGTCTGTCTTGTGTGGGTGAGAAATGTGGGTAGATTTTGATTTCTAAAGTTATATATTAGTAATATCTATAGTGTTAAATTTATGGTTTAGCCCGGCTGGATAGTGTGTTTTTAGACGTTGTATCCACTTATTTTCATGGAACTCTAAAATCTTTCTAATGTTATCTGCTCTGAACTTTTCTATTCTCTCAATTATAGTGAATTTGAGTTTTGAAATCGTGTTTTTCCAGGCGGAAATGTTGTTCTACAGGTAATAATTTTTCATGGGGAGTCGACTTAATTCGATTGCGATAATTATTAATTCTGTAGTGAAAGGGCCATTCAGATTTTCCTACATATTGTTTCTGGCATAGTGTGCATTCTAGTAGGTAAATTATGTTATGACTTCTACAGTTAGAATCGTGGTAGATTTTGAAAGCAGATTTAGTGAGTGAGCTAGTGAATGAATTCGTGTGTTTAATATGGTTGCAGCATCAACTTCTTTTGTTGTTACATGGTTGTTTTTGTTCTTAGTTTATCACGGATTACCCTGTCCCCTGAAATGTGGTTACTACCTATGATTTCTTTTAGGTTCTTAGGTCTACGATATTCCTTAAACAATTTTTTAGGTCTGGTTTGAGATGTAGTATTTCCCAGCGACGTTTGATTATTTGGGATAGTGGAGGCAGAGTGGGGTTGAAAGTGATTACTAGAGGAATGCATATATATATATATATATTTATTAAATACATATTTATATTTAACGTTGTTATTTTATAGATACAAGTATTTAAGCAAATGCTGTGTTTATGTGTGTTAAATAACATTTACTGAGTTTTGATTTTCGTTCTTTGATATATATACCTATCCTATATATATATATATATATATATACATACAAATATATATATATATATATAATTTATGCAATAAACTCCAATTTCCATAATCGTTGCATTCATAACTGTCTTCATATCGAATAAACAAATGACGTCATATTTGAGAAATGGACAACCCGGACAATTTATTTATTAAAACATTTTTATGTTTAACGTTGTTATTTTATAGAAAAGTATTTAAGCAAATGTCTGTTTATGATAAACAGTATTAAATAACAACCGGCCTGAATGTCCGAAAATTTCATTCAAATTTTCAGCAGAAAAAAAAAAAAAGTTATGAATGTATTAGATTCATGGAAAATTGGAAAAATAAGATAAATTCTTACCTTGTCTACCGAACGCTTCTTTTAAGCCTAAATTCTTTAAGGACGAATTATATGAAGAATATACATATATATATAGACACTCGGACGCACGTGTGTGTTCGTGTGTGGCAGCGTGTATCTGTGTGTATGTATACGTAAGTATTATGTATGCATGCGAACTGATCAACTGAGTAAAATATAATGTATACACTGAGAAGTTGAAATGAAAATACGACGTATTAAAATAAATAAAAATAAATAAAAATAAAAATAAATAAAAATAAAAATAAATTGAATTATATTGTAATTAGGCAAACTGGTATTAAAATAGTTTATTGTTCCGTCACAAGACGTAGATAATAATTCTCTCTAAATGTCCTCTATTTCTTTCACTTTCCCCACTTCTCTCTCTCTCTCTCTCTCTCTCACACACACACACACACACATATATATATATATATATATATATATATATATATTAGGCAAATGGATGACAAGGTGTAAAAAATTATGTAAGGTGATTTTCCTTCAGGACTTCATCGAAATAAAGCAATGTTTTTTTTTTTTCATATATATATATATATATATATATATATATATATATATATATATATATATATATATATATATATATATGCTACAAGGGAGGAAGAATACAAAAACGCAGGTGTCGGTTATAATTATATTCCGACAAGAAAAAGCTGAAGATGTTGAAACGCTAAAATTTGAAACTTTTAGACAATAGTTTTTTCACGAAGACGTCTGGGCAGGTCATCTTGCCAATTTCTTTCAGTTTCCTTATACTTTTACCATATTCTATCCCACATTATGTTAACAGAAGAATGACGAAATATTGTAAGAACCTGAATGTAATTTTACCGTGAATTACATTAATTTGCCTATCATTATTATATATATATATATATATATATATATATATATATATATATATAATAATAAAAAAAAGAACAGTAAGATATATAATCTAGTGTTCTTAATTGATATTTTTATTTTTACAAAACCGTACTTAATGTAAATTTACAGAGCATAAATATTATAAATTAACTGATTTAAAATATGGTTTCTTCGCTACACAGGAGTTACCATGTTTCAGAAACCGAAGCTAAAAACTTCAAATTTAATTATATAGTTAATGTAAAAGCATTAGTTCTCTCTCATCTTTAAGTAAATTTTGGAATAACTCTCTTTTAAACATTTGATTTTTAAGCGCATATAAAATTTATAATTTTTTGTTTCCAAAGATACAGAGAAATCCAATTATTTAGGCAGGAGCGGTAGCGTGTTCATTTTTATCAACTATTATTGTATCAATTATGAGTTACATTCGAAAAAGAGGTTAAATCTGGGTAGGGTAAGGTGCATTTTTCAACGAATTTTGATATCCGATTAACGCGTGTCGTCTGTTTTTTTTATCAACGAGAAAAAATTTTTCGGTATTTTTTCCGTTAAATTCGTATTTGTATACATAAATATTCTTTCTAAAATGGTTGTTTGGGTTAGAATACGTTATATTGAACTACAATTTTAAAATATTATTTTTACTCTTAATTACTAATAGACTATATTGCTTTTAAAACAAATAAATGTAATAGAATTACTTAAATTATTTAAAAATTATTATTACATATCAAATATAAGTATGTATATTACCAGCTGTCAATTTATTTATTTTTTATCTATTTTTATTTTTTTTATTATTTTATTTGATTCTTAAATATTATTTAAGGAAAATTTTTGACAATAATAGCAAAGAATAGCTACGTCATTTCTTTGATTCAGTAAATTTTCATTCTTTATAAACTTAGTAATCTATAGTTTCTCATGTATGCACAAAGGACATGGGTCATTTAATGACCTACATATTCTAACTTTTCTTATTAATTTCCACTTTACTGTAGGTGTTTTATTGGTTTCTTTTAAGTGCCAGAAATATATATACTTATTTGATATGTAATAAAAAAGATAGGTAAATAGATAGATAGATAGATTGATAGACAGTATAGCAGCTTGTTGCGTGTCACACATTTTTTTTTGTAAGAAAACCATGATTGATTAAATCAATCATCATTGTTATGATTTATGGAGAAAAATGATGCATTGCAATATTAATCAATGATCTTGCCGATATGACCTCCATCTTCATTCTTTCTTCTTCTATATTTTGGATCGGAGTCCTTCCCATGTTCAAATCTAAATCTAATTTACATCAAAAGGAAAATAATTTTCAATGGGGGGGTATACTCCCCCTCCCCCTCCGGGAGCCCCCTTTGATCAAAATGAAATATACTTATCCAAGTACCCCAGGAGTAATTCCCTTATTCAAATTTTAATTTATATCAAAGAAAAAGAATTCAGTGGGGTTTTGTTCTTATCCACTTACCGTGGGTAATGTAGTTTCAGAATATATATTGTTATGGGGATCTATCTCCAAAACCCTAGGAGGAGTTCGATAACAAACAAACAGACAGTGGCGATAACTTTTTATATATAGATATGTGTGTTTGTATGTATGTGTATGCGTGTGTGTATAAAGGTATATTTAGGTACCGAAAATTTATACATGAAACTTTTGTTACGTTCGAACCGACAAAGTCTGTATTTCTATTTATTTTTATTGCATTTACCAAATTTTCTGTTAAGGTGTATATGGGGATAAAAGTTTGGATAAACTGTCTGAAATTTCTTGAAGTGTTTACAACTACGTAATATAGGTGCA
This sequence comes from Acanthosepion pharaonis, assembly GCA_903632075.3. Lineage (NCBI taxonomy): Eukaryota > Metazoa > Mollusca > Cephalopoda > Sepiida > Sepiidae > Acanthosepion > Acanthosepion pharaonis. The sequence continues at coordinate 11,189 of CAHIKZ030005407.1, read as the reverse complement.
AAATAATAATATTTAAAATATATGACATTTCTTTTATAGTTTAGTACAGCTTCTTTTAATATCATCTTTTAATAACATCTTTTAATATCATCTTTTAATATCTTTAATATCATCTTTTAATATCATCTTTTAATAACATCTTTTAATATCATCTTTTAATATCTTTAATAACATCTTTTAATATCATCTTTTAATATCATCTTTTAATAACATCTTTTAATATCATCTTTTAAGAAGATCTTTTAATATCATCTTTTAATAACATCTTTTAATTTTAGTTTAATGTTGATATCGCACAGCATATCAGTCGATGTTCTGTGTAGAGTTAATTTCATGGGGTTTCATTGTCGTCGATTCCCAGTGCGACCATTATTAATACAATGGTATCGGTTACTCACCTGAGACAGAGAAATAATTTTATTGGAATGTAGAAGAAATTTACCGGTCAGGTCAGAAAAGTCCCATTTAGGGCAGATGTTCGTCTGTGGGGGAGAGTATACGACGCTGTACATTCTGGAATGGACAAATGCAGGGATTAAATTTCAAGAAGGTTTACTTATTATCTTTTAGATTTTCGCTTTTCCTATATCGCTGGGTCAGCGAGAAAGAAAAATGGGCAAATAATGCTAAGGAGAAAGTCGGATTGATTTCTTAACAGATCACAAGTTAATGTGACAAAATGAATCGAAAAGCTCTATCATCGTTTATATTTTCTGGTGTCATGGTCGTTCGGCTAATTTATAATCTTGGGGACATCAACCAGGCCACAAAGGAAAAACACCAATGGTTGACAGATTGCTTTGTCTTTATTAATGGATTAATACAAATACAGAACGGCGTATAACTTTTTCATTGACGACCCAAATATTACGACCGAAGATCTTTTGGGACAGCTAGGAAAACTTAATTTATTTGGGAACGACATTAGAATAATCATGTCTAATACCAGAAAAATGCCTGAATACAAACAGAAATTGAATTGAGAATGTACATAAAATAAAAAGGGATTGGAAACAAAGGTAGGTCTTCTCACAGGATTTATTTAACCTATACAGGGTGTTTAACAATTTTTGAAACAAGATGATCGAGTACAAACCAAGGACGACAAATGAAAGAGTAATGGAAATTACAGTCATTGAAAGGTAAAAGGATAACGTTTTAGGATCTGCAACCATTTAGTCTCAAAAACGAACAGAAAATCTCAAGTGGAACCTTAGAGTACATACTTTAGATGTCTGTCGTTCTTTTGAAGGCGCTGCTGAATGCAAAGTTGTTAATAACTCGTGCACATTCATCCTGGGTGATCGCTTGAATCTTCTCAGTGATGGCTGCCTTCAATGCAGTGTGAAAGTTGCCCTGATAGATATTCTCCCTTGAGAAAACCCCAGGGGAAAAAATAGGGGGAGGGGGCTCAGGTCAGGCGAGTGAGGTGCTAATTCCACTTCAGCTTTGCGACTGATGAGAGACTCCCCCAAATTTTAACGGAGCCATGCTATGGTAACATGGAATCACTGCTCCTCCTCATCAAGGTCTTCACACTCCTCGAGCTCTGACATTCTGACAGACTGATGCTTTGTTTCAACAATAGTGAAACACTGTGTATAGCTAGGCTATCCTAAGAAAACTATAAGTCAACTGGTATTTATTAATAGTGGGCACAATCTTAACAATATTTGGTACTCATATTACATCATGCTGATAGCAGACACAGAAGGAAAACTAGAAACACCCAGAAAACGCAGGCGGAAAAACTGAAGACATAAAGCTTCAAATAACGTGTTTATCGTTGCTTAGAAATTATCTATTTAAACAATGACAGACTATCATCACTGTCTTGTCCGTATATTGCTTAATATGTTGTAATTGATATCTTTGATAATGGCTTATGTAAGCCGAAAGCTTAGATTGTATTAAAAATATATGTATCAATATTGTGAATTTCTTTCTTCGTTCAATGATAATGTTATTAAACTTATTAGACGTTATGAAAAGAGTTTACATAAAATAAATAGACAACAATTGTCTATATTATTTAATGAAACGTGTATATATATATATATATATATATATATATATATATATATATATATATATATATATATTCCAAAAAAAGCTAAACAAAATATTTAAGAAACTGGAAATTTTCCTTAGAAACAAAGAAGAGTGCTGAACTGTTATGTAATCCTCATACATCTCAATTGATGCTGAGCAATTTCTTCAAAGATGAAGAGATTTGGTGAAATAGGGAGATGTTCTACAGATGGATGCTGATAATATCATCGACGAAGCATGCCAGAAACGAGAACGTTTTAAGAAAAATGGAAGTAAAAAGGATACTTGTACTTAGAATCAAAGAGGAAATGTTGAAATTATAAAGAAAGATGGATTGGGGAATTTAACACCTACAGGATATAATGAAAGACTGAAGATAAGGGAATTGGAACACAGACATTGATAAGAGCTTAAATGTAGAGAAAGATGTGGAGAATTATGATCGTTCACATGCCGGAGGATACAATGTATAAAAAAAGTAGAAAATTAGTTCATTCAAACAATGAGTTCCATATTTTTGACCGGACGTTCAAATATGGATTGCCATGCAGAGAAAAGTTCTTTTACAGTAATTGTTGCAATTGGATCAATTCGGATCAATAAAATAAATCCAGATTTGTTAGAAGGCCTCTGTTTATAAGATAGCTTAAGAGTGAGCATTTTTACGAAAAAAAAAAAAACGAAAGGAAAAAGAAACGAAAGGAAAAAAAAACGAAAGGAAAAAGAAATTCAACAGTTGGTTGGGAAGGGGAAGTAACTCAGGAAAAGAATGAACTTCAGCCGCAGGTTTTTGTATTATTTGTTGTAAATGACAAACCGGCGTATTGTTGAACTGTAATTATTGATTATAATGTCGATTCTGGGGACTTTTAATAGGCACAGAAAGCGAAGAAGTTAAATAATTTATGAAGAATAAATGCCAGTTCGGTTCAGTGATACCATGAATTGGAATGAGGGGAAAATTACAAATCATAAACGGCAATAGAGAAAAAAAGAAGGCATTTGGTCACGAATGCAACGCAGAGTGTAACAAGTGTGCGGCCTATATGCAGCTCTTTATACATAAATGCATAATGCATGAAGGTTTATTCTCGCATATACTTGCATATATGAATATGTGGATGTCTGCGAATTGGTGCATTTGGCCAGAAGGTGGGCGATTTGAAACAAGCTTCGTTTGCAAAAGTCAAAATTGATCGTTGTTTTGGTTTTCTTATTATTATCGTGCTGTTTTTATCGATTTATTAAAGCCTAAATCACGGTATAAAATAAAAACAACAACAACAACAACAACAAAAAAACAAAACAAAAAAAAACAACAACAAGAATTTCCGAATGGAAATATCGAAGATAAAATTTTCAAATTAAAAAATAATTCGCCGTGAAAGGGATCGTTTGGTTGTTGTAGTAGCAGACAAAAAGGTTTGTAATTTACTACCAAATTTACTAAGATTTACTTAGTACGCAGTTATGAAAAAAATATGGCCACCCCGTAAGGATTGAAGTCTGTGATAATAGTCTTGATCAATAATTAGTTAAACTTCTATTCTTCTTCTATGTCCGTGTCCCTTCAGGACGTTGGTGATGACGTCTTGAAGGCTCGCCACAATTTTCTGTTCTGTGTAGCTCTTAATAAATTTTGTTTTTGTTATCTCCCCATAACATTGTTCCATCATTCATTTACTTTATTTTCCTATGTCACTGTTGCCTTCAATCTCTCCGGGGAGCATTCCATTTTCCAAGCCCCCCCCACCATTCCTTATTATGTGACCTATAAAATTCAACAGTCCCTTCCTGATGTTAAGTATAAGTTTGCTTTCTGTTTCCATTTTCTGTAAAACTTCGTTGCTGCTCACATATTCGGGATATGCCGATAAATAAAAAATTGCCTTTTTGTTTCATTTCTATCGTTGATCCCATATTCACGACATGGTATTCTCAGCATCCTTCTGTAGAACCATACTTTTGTTGCTTCAAGACTCTTTTGCGTGGTTGAAATGATTATTCAGCATTCACTGACAGACTGATATTACATAAAATTCATATAACCTTATTCTAAATCTATCTATCTATCTATCTATCTATCTATCTATCTCGCTATATATATATATATATATATATATATATATATATATATATATGTGTGTGTGTGTGTGTGTGTATTAAAAAAGAGAGAAATGCAAACGTTTTTGGTTATCATATGGATTTGTTCTAGTATATATATTATGTTTTATTCTTCATATTTATGCTACAAGTATTTCCTGTCTCGTGACCTTCTTCAGGAAAATAAAACGTATAAATTTTTTAAAAGGAATAAATTTTCCTTATGTTCTTTTAATGTCTTATTATTCGTTTTCTCTATTTGTTAGTGAGCCTTGAATTCCTTTCTGGATTGAATTAGGTTTGGTATGAGAGGTGGTGATGATAGATGTGTTATTGAGAAATGTCTTCCTATATATATATATATATATATATATATCCTAGCAGCATGGCCCGGCGTTGCCCGTGCTTGATTCAAAAATCGTACGACTCATACAGCAATAGCTATCACTTGACTTAAAATATTTTTACCCTTCCTTGCCTTTAAAGGAGATTCCTTTTCCGTGCTGATGTTGCTACATGCCTTACTTCTTGCCTATCTGACATTGCGATTTTTTTTCTAAGCTCTATACTAAACATTAAATCTGTTACGAAAAAAGAACTAAACAAAATTAACACAAAACGATCAGCTTTAAAAAAGGACTTGTAACTGGAAAAACCGAATGAAAACAAAATGTTAACAACAAATACTTTTTCACACCCAACCCAGTTCTGCGGAATCAAAATCAACGTTGAGTTTAAACAAGCGAATGAACCAATTGCCATGCAGATTTAAATTTTTCCTACTTGTGACGAATGCAGCTATCGATTTTTTTTGCATGCTAGCATGCTAGTTAACCTTCGTGTCAGTCAGCTGTTGGCTCTCACGCTGGCCAATAGAATCTTCCTGCCTATTCGTGGCAGCCAGCTATAGGTTCTCACTCTGACCAGTACAAAATGGCCGCAAACTACATGAAAACAGCCGTAGAAACATGAAAAAATCGATTATTTCCACTATCGGTGGGAGTTGGGAAATGCAAAGTCGGTGTTGTCCTTCCCATTAACTTGGAGCATGTGCATGTAAATTTTGGTGCAAATCACTCGAAAATTGCGGCCGCGCATTCGTTACACACACACACATACACATCCTGACTTATATATATATATATATATATATATATATATCCGTAAAAATCTGTGGGTAATCCAAGTATATCCACATCTCTGTCATTTCGTATCTTTTATCCTCTATAAGGAAATCGGACAGCATTGACTGGCATCAGGCGGTTTATACAACATAGCAGTTCAACACGTCTTTTTTTGTTGTTAGCGAAAGTTTTCAGTGTTTTCGTACTTTGCTTAATTTCGGAAAGGCCTCTTTCCCTGTTACTATGCGACTTCTGATTTCTATGTTACATATTTCGTAGTCTTTACTGCACTACCCAGGTAGTTAAATTTCTATATCGGTTTGCTTTGGGCTACGTCTTTTTTTTACGGGGGGGGGGCTAAAATACATTCTGTCGCCTCATAATTAATTGTTAGTTCGCTCCTTTCGCTTTGTTTTGTGACCTTCCCTTGGAGTTTTTTTCCGGTTTTTCTTCTGAATTCAGCATCAGTATAGTGTCATCTGCGCAGCTTATGTTGTTAAGATAATGGCTGCTGATTATACAGCTTATTTTACAAGAGTATTTTCTTTTAAATATTCTTCGCCATTTCACATTCTGATCTAAAAAGACACCATTTGCTCTTGGCAATATTTAAATAAAAAATACAAAGCATGGTAGAAAAATATATTTGAAGGAAACCATTCTGTGAAATTTTTTTTTGAAAGGATAATATTATATTTTTTACATATGCATTAAAAATAAAAGGCAATTAAAGACTTACCCAATACGGTTGCAAACGATAATTACTACAGTTAGAGATAAATTCACACAATAGAATAGGCACTGCTCCCAGAATTCCGATGAAGAATAATAAAAAAAAAAACATATTAAAGTTTACGTTTGTATACTGAAAACTCGCCCAAAATGACCGTGGGTGATAATAGTTTTTCATTACTTCCTGACAATTGTAAATCTAAACAATGCTCACTTACTATTCCTCCCATTTCTTGGTTTGTTGTCCATTTACAAATGCTTGTTTGGTAGGTTAATCAATAAGTCTTGTGAGGTCAAATTTTACAAATCCCCTTAAATTCTAATGTGACGTAGAATTTTTCAAATTATTCTTTCTGATTCTGATTACTTAAACGTCCTCGTTACTCACATATTCTGTCCTATGCATTCTCAGCATCCTTCTGTAGAATCGCTATTGCCTCACGTCATCTCTTCATCTTCATTAAGAAATAGTTTAGAATTCATTGTCATATCATTCTTTACTTGGTGTCCTACTTAATTCTCTTGTCTGCGAAGAGGGGGTGCTGAAATGGTGTCACTTTCTAAATCCAATATATTTGATGTTTGTTCTTTGTTATTTCAAATACCAATTCGGTGAAATGAGTCTGGCAGATATCTTTTCGGCGTCCTTTCATAGAATATTTGTATGGGTAAGAATGAGTAAAAAATGAATTTCTAGGCAAAATATGCTTCAGTTTGTTCAGAAATAAAATGTACGTCCACGCTATTTTACTACATCATCCTACCTCAAGATGTTAATCAAATGACTGGATTGGCGGCAAAGTCTTTAAAAATAAACAAGAGTTCTCAATTACTCTCTATTAATAATTTTAAAGAACCGTTTTTGCTTTCCATTAACATGGCTGATACTGTCCTCAAAGATTGCAATTCTTTGCTCCTTCTTGGTATTATGTTTTCCATTGTCTTCAAGTGGAACGAATACATTGAAACATTTACTAGGCCTGCTGCTAGGAAAGTCGGTTCCAAATGTCATACTAGACAATCCTTTTCATCAGAATCTATATTGAAAATTTATAGGCCTTCCATTCGTCCGTGCATCAAATATTGGCGCCACATCTGGCCTAGTGCTTCTGCTATATATCTAGAGATTGTTGACAAAATCCAAAGAATCTGTAAAGTTATCGGTTCAGACCTGGCATCTCGGCTTCAGTCACTTCCTACTACCATAGCGTAGATTCCTTGCGCCTTTTCTTTAAATATCTTCAGGGCAGTTCTTCTGATGAGCTTACCTCCTTGATACCCCAACTTCACGAATTTAAATTCAGTACTAGATTGGTAGGTACGTCCCATAATTTCACTGTTGAAATAGTTAGTTGTAACTTTAAGTTGTACGCTAATATTTTCTTGTCCCGCGTTTCCTCGCTTGTGAATCTCTCTTCTGACTTCCTGTTTTCCTGGCAACTACAATCTTAAGAAATTTAAATGCAGTATCAATTATCATCTGTCACTTTGAATCCTCTCCCCTTTGCTTCTATCACTATTATCCTAGTGGCTTTTTTACCTTGTGTGGGGTGAAATGATTAATGATAATAATAAAGAATAACTATCAAAATTAATATCGTTTACATGCTCTTCGGAGTGAATAAATAATTTCCACTCAGCAACGACTTTTTGCAGGCACAGCACTAGAGATTTATCTCTATTCTGTCGCTATTCCAATGGGAAATATTCAGATGTATTCCATTCTTTAGTTTCACCAGTTCAGACCTTTACAGCTAGAATACGCCTTGCCACTTCCACGTAGGCTAATCATCTTTATTTTACCTGTGTTCCAAAATTGTGATGTTACCTTCCAAACAAAATAATATTAAATTCAGCAGTTCAGAATTATTTTACAGCTAGGACAAGCCATACCATTTCCATGGAGGTAATGGCCATCGTGTTTCAAATGTAAGAAAATAGTTTCTAGAGAGCATTTTTACAAGTGTGGAATGTACTATGATCGTACATTATCGTAGTGTTATTCATGATATTTTGTCATTGTCGATGGCCATTAGTATAGTAGGCTGTTTGTAACTGTTTCGATAGAGAAGAAGAAGAAGAAGAAGAAGAAGAAGAAGAAGAAGAAGAAGAAGAAGAAGAAGAAGAAGAAGAAGAAGAATAAGAAGAAGAAGAAGAAGAAAAAGCAGAATCAGTATTCACAAGAGATCACGTGATGAAACGTAAACAAAAAAATGGTCCCACTTTAAAAAAAAAACATGATATAGAATCGATTTGGTTATTTTGAATTTCTAAGTACAAACTAAGTAACGACATTTCCAATAACATCATCTTTATATAATCAATAAGCAGCCATCTTATACTACAGGTATAAGATAAATTCATGGAAATTTTCCATATTTGTTGACCTCGTCTTATCGAAAGGTCGCCTTATACGCGGAAATATACGATAGTGCCATTTTGGGCTTTATTTTTGCCTGTAATATTAATCATGTTCTTGACAAAGAAATATATATATATATATATATATATATATATATATATATATATATATATATATTTATATTTATCCACTTTACAAAATTGGGACGTTACCTTCCAAACGAACTAATTAAATTCAGCAGTTCCGAATTACTTTAGAGCCAGGACACGCCATGCCATTTTGACGGAGAATAATTCTCCTTATTTTCCTTGTGTTTCAAATGTTAGAAGATAGTTTCATCTACAGAGCATTTTCACGAGTTGCTAATTTCAATTGATTCTCTGAAGACTTTATTTCCTCTCTTTATTCGGCATTGACATTTTCTTGTATAACTCTACCCTGAGTGGCTCTCGAACATTGGATTTGGTTAAATTTAGTATTAAAAATATATTGTCGTTCCGAATTCCAGATACTGTAAACAAGGATGAAAAAGAATTAGTTCTATTTTGGACTTTTACCATTGCTAATAATGATGATCGTGTTCTTCACAAAGAGGTATAATTTTTTTTTATCTCATCTACAAAATTGGGACGTTACCTTCCAAAACAAACTAATATTAAATTCGGTATGTCGACAACAGTATCCAATTAATCGTCATTTCAGGATTCAAAATATTTTTAAAGTGCTTTCTTTTTCCATTATTTGATTTTCACAGTTAGCATATTGGAAGCAAGCAAAGTAATATCTAAACAGCATCTCTCTCTCTATCTATCTCTCTCCTTCTCTCTCTCTCTCTCTCTCTGTACGCAAGGTTAGTGCTATTTTCCCCGGGGAGAGGAATCTCCACACAGATTGATAAAAGCTATCTATTATCACAGACAGAAAACAGTCATCCATTTTCCTGGTAGCTCCTCTTAGTTCAATTCAATTTCCATCTTTTTGGCGAGCATAGAAATGATCGTAGAAAGGACAAAGTTCACTAAGTGATGTCGTATAAAAGGGTGCAGAGATTCAAGTTCAGCGTTACATTATTTTTTATTTTATTTTATTTTACTAACACAAGGAAAATCACCAATATTATTTTCCGACTTGTAAAAGAGTCGGTACTCAAAGAGATGATTTCGAAGAAATGGTCAAACGATCTTTTGTCTTCCTGCCTGAGGATATTACATTTTTGTTTCAATTTCAGAGGACTGACAGAAAATTTATTAAATGAAAGTGGCTTTTGGTAAAAATCAATCTGTAATAAAACAGAAGGAAAAACCTAGACGCAATGCGTGTGATAAATGAAATTGTCTGTCTTTTTTTCCTGCCGGAAATTTTCTCAATTGAATACAGAAATAATTCTTCTACAGTGAGAACCATGAAATTCAAGTCTCAGTGGTAGACTACGGTGCTGACTACTGAAAAGCCCGAGGCATGTTTCGAAGTGCTGGGTTAGTGAGGCTGAGGATTTAGTCATAAAACTGAAAATAAAGCATGTGTTTGAAACCAGTTTGGAAAATTTATAATGGTCACAGAATGCAGGATAATGGTTAGCAAGCTGGTCTCGAAGATTATGAGCCTTGTGTCCGCATCTCGTGTCTTGTACTTTTAGATAGCTGAATAAATTGATTAACCGTATACACTCATGTAAAAGTCGAACGTTTTCAGTAGCCGTATGTGTTCATGTAAAAGTCGATATTTTTCAGTAACCGTATGCACTCGTGTAAAAATCGATATTTTTCAGCAGCCCTATGCAAATGTAAAAGCAAATTTGTTAAGTAACCGTATGCACTCATGTAAAAGTCGATGTTTTTCAATAGTCGTATGCACTCATGTAAAAAAAAAACGATTTTTTCAGCAGCCGTCAGCACTCGTATAAAAGATGTATTTCATTAACCGTATGCACTCATGTAAAAGTCGATCATGTTTTCAGCAGCTGGATTCGACGCATTTAAAAGTCGATTTTTTTTCCAGCAGTCCTATGTACATGTAAAAGCTGAAATGTTTAAAAGTCGCCGTGTGTAATGTAAAAGTCGACATTTTTCCAATGGTAAAGTTTCATCATTTCAGGAACACTATCACCTTTTTACGCATATGCAAGAAATACGCTTACGCCAAGACGCAAAATAAAACTAGTTTACTACTCTTCGATGGAACATAACCTCATTGGCCTTCGCTCTAACTATCTTTCTCTTTCTCTCTCACCTCAATGTACCAATATGCATATGTGTATTCTTGTTTGTCTGCATTTATTTGTATGTATACATCGGAAAGATGGCGCTTGTTGACCCTGTAACGTAACACTTCTAAACGAAGGAAAAACCTGATGAAAACTCCTATTGTCATACCCAATCATTGGAAAAGCTACGGGTACCTTCCACTGTGGCACCTTGCATTATTAGAAATATTCATAGAAATATGATTTAATTTTTTTTTCTCGGTTTATTAAACAGGTTGTTAGTTTTTTTTTTTAGACGAAGAATAATTGAGTTGAAAATAATTCACTAAGTTGTACTTAGACGATCCTAAAAGAAAAAGAAAAGAAAGAGGAAGAAAAAGAAAAAAAAAAAGAGATGGATGATGCATGACCCAGTCATTAGTGAAAACAGGTGTCAGAAAGATATCTTGGCCAACATGTTGGCCGAATTTCGAAGGACAATAGATTTTGTTATTTAGAAGGAAGAAGTCATTTAGAGAGTGGAAGGACCATGCTTGATAAGAGTGTATTGATAATAAAAATATCGGTCGAAGCACATGACCGACTTTGCGTAGAAAGACTCATTATCAATTTG